>CM026387.1:42334132-42373103 GCA_014843695.1 Archivesica marissinica
AGTCAGCTGATGGTCCACGTTACTGTTGTTAAAAGTTATTGTTGATGTCTTCTTGCTCTAATGTTCAGTATTCACATTTGTGCTTTACTCTGTGATATAACACTAAACAGGCCAATGATGCTAGATAAAACCCGGAAACATTTGAATTGTTATGGCTATTTTAAATTGTGTCCATTTTGTATTCTCGTCCAAAACCACTGACCGTCATCCAAAACTACTGACCGTCATCCAAAACTACTGACCGTCATCCAAAACTACTGACCATCATCCAAAGCCACTGACCGTCATCCAAAACTACTGACCGTCATCCAAAACTACTGACCGTCATCCAAAGCCACTGACCGTCATCCAAAACTACTGACCGTCATCCAAAGCCACTGACCGTCATCCAAAACTACTGACCGTCATCCAAAACTACTGACCGTCATCCAAAGCCACTGACCGTCATCCAAAACTACTGACCGTCATCCAAAACTACTGAGTCATCCAAAACTACTGACCGTCATCCAAAACTACTGACCGTCATCCAAAACTACTGACCGTCATCCAAAACTACTGACAGTCATCCAAAACTACTGACCATCATCCAAAACTACTGACCGTCATCCAAAACTACTGACCGTCATCCAAAACTACTGACCAAAACTACTGAGTCATCCAAAACTACTGACCGTCATCCAAAACTACTGACCGTCGTCCAAAACTACTGACCGTCGTCCAAAACTACTGACTGTCATCCAAAACTACTGACCAAAACTACTGACAGGTGGATTTTGGATTACTGATGGTGTTCACTCTGTGACTGTATGACGTCATTTAGCGCACTGCTGCATCGTAATGACTTCAGCTTAAAATGAAGAGTGTTTGACATTTGTTTGTTTAATTGAATGATCAAATAATATTTTACTAATGAACATAGAAACTAGAAAGCATTATTAGCACTTGCCAATATTGATATCTTTCAATGTTCATTTGGTGAAATATAATTCTATCAAGAACTGAAACAGACAAATATCCTCTTTCATTCTTCCCGAAATCCGTAGGACCATCATGTCAGACAAAAAATCCTTCGGTCAGACAAAATATATTGAAAGTTTAAGTGCATTTTAATCATTTGTCTGACCGGTGTCCGACAAACTCTGGCAAAGTTTCGTGAAGACTTTTCTTTATTATTTTGGATATGTGGTCTTTAACATCTGTGATGTGATTATCAAACTTTAATGTGCATATGGATTCTAAAATCTATTCTAACATGACTCGGAATTTCGTCTTTATACGTAAAGAAGGAATTACCGTGTTTAATTTTGCAATAAAACATGGTTTAGCATGTAATGTCAAACGTGACCGTCATTTTACTAGCATTTTTGTAGTTTTGTGATTTTATAGGTAGGGTCGGGTTACCCAAACCAATCCATTTTTCTAGGCCCAATTAATAACGCAAATACAAATATTATTTCTTTGAAGTCTAAATTTGGTGTTTCATTACAGATGGGACACGCGGTCAAACAACACAAGCAAACCCAGTCATACTGTGGATGCTCATACGGCTGAGGTCAATTGTCTCTCGTTTAACCCATACAGTGAATTCATTCTTGCTACTGGATCTGCCGATAAGGTACTCTTTTATCTGAAGTGTAATGGACCGTACGACGTTGTCCAGTGGTTATGGTCGCTTATACCACTGTAGCGTATCGTCACTGATGGTCACAGTTTCGAGCCGGCTTAGGCCGTGTCTGGTTATATGAAACGTTGGCAGTTTCTTACTGAGGTTGGTGCACCAAGTTAACCATTGGAGCCGACCCAGGAAATGTGGTGTTAGGTAAACTGCCCGCCGGCGATATAGCCCAAAATGGTGCTGATGAACTTGAAGGCATAAAACTCAACAACATATGAAGTGTACAGCTACAAATTGACATGGCAACGCTTGCCCTGTCTACTTACAAGTCATAGATTTCTACTGATATTGGATAGGACAAACTTTGTCAGTCTAAAGTAGGGGTATGTTTTTCATCATTTCAGTCTAAAGTATGTGTGTTTTTCACCATTTCAGTCTAAATCAGGGGTATGTTTTGTCAACATTTCTGTCTAAATCAGGGGTATGTTTTTCACCATTTAAGTCTCCAGCAGGGCTGTAAAAAAAATTATATAAGAAAATAAGATAAATGCAATATTACAGTTACTGTCTTAATTTAAATTATCAGGCTCTCCTCCGAAATAGGTTAGAGCCTCCCCTTGTTTATTTTCTCCAACTCGCCTAATATACGAAAAATGATGAGTAGTAACTACCGTAATTATCGATGTATAACCCGCTATCATGTATACCGCACACCCACTTTTTGGCACGCAAATCAGTGAAAACTTGGTTCTGGTATATACCGCGCACCATAAAATATCATTTTCACAAGCCAAAATTTCTCAAGATACAATATTACCACCCTCTATGGTTTATATATTTCGATAGAAAAAGAAGTAATCGTGGAGGCCTACGTTGTGCATGGTTCTGAAATATAATCATACTGTATGATTTTTGTATTCCCGTACAAAAAGGAAAACAATTGTGCGGGCCTACCTACGTCCGGAAGTGCATGGTTTTGATAAATCCCCAACTCCGTACTGTGTTCCGACCTTGCGACTGCCACGAGCCTCTGCATACTTGATAATGGAAAGCTTATTTCTAGCAGTTTCTGAATTTTAAATACTGTGACAATAACTGAGATTTGACAATTCTGAGTTGTATTTTGAGTGATAGATATCAATCAATGGAGTGTACTGCTTGTCTAATGACATGATGATTGAGCTTATTTACCCTCGCCTCCGGCGAACCATATGTGCGAGCGTACTAAGAAGTTTAGTTGACGCGCATAAATTATAAACTAAGGTGATTACGTTGTGTGTGTTAATAATACGATTTGAATGCTCAGCCCGGCCATAGATTAGGCTACAAGCACCAATATGTATAGGGTCAGTACAGGAGTCACTCTATACTGTCTCACATCTCATATTCGTAAATGTATGAATATGTTTGATGTATAATATTATTTGCATGCTCGGCCCGGCCATAGATTAGGCTACAAGCACCAAAATATATAGAGTCGGTACAGGAGTCACGCTGTACCAACACGCATCTTAATTCTATAATGTGTGAATTAGATGAGTAATGTTTTTTGATAACTCGGCCCGACCATAACTTAGGCTACAAGCATCAACATACATAGGGTCTGTTTAGGAGTCACTCTAAACTGTCCTCGTATCTCTTGTAATTATATATCTTTTCCATGTTCGCTAATCTCTATGTCCTCGCACGCGACGCGCGGCCAATTCGCGACCCGATATATTATGATTCTCGCCGTTTATATGTCTATTTTTTTATATTATGGTTCAAACAGTCACAAATCTTCAAAAAGGGACATCAGAAACAGTTTAACGTTTGAATGTTTTCGGCTAGATCCAGCATTTGTAAGGATGTTTTTCATTGGTAGAAAAACTATCCGTTTTTTGGTCCTAGCTCAAACTGTTTACTGATTGGTTGATTTACTATCTGTTTTTGAAGTCTAGCTCGGAGCAAATTTGTGACTGCAAGAACCTGTACTTATGTTAATATTACAAACTGTGACTATGACTAAAATAATTACATACTTTATGGTTAAAATATACAATGTTTTAATGAAAACATTACGTCTATCTTATTGTTATCTACACTTGAATATTTCATATCAGTTCAAGAGGCTATATATAACCATAACATTCTGTAGATATATAATGTTGTGGTTCTATAATTCTATGTTAGAATTTTAAATGTTTGTGCCCAGATGATCTGTCTGCTGATGTTTCTCATCAGCCTAATATGTGGTCTGAAGATACTTTGCAAACAAATATAAGCACTTCAGACACTTTCACTGAACCCAGGATACAATATGCTCCATTTATATATGTACAAGGGTTCAGTGTACACAGTAAAATAGTAAAAATAAAGATGTATATAATGTACAAAAGGATGGAGTCTTTATGACATATTAGGCTATTAGAGCAGATTATCATGTCCCATTCCCAAATATAAGTTGAAGATGAAAGCCTCAAGAACTTAAAGTTAAAAGTCTCTCTGCCTGTGCGGTACAATAAAAAATGGTATTAAAAACTGAACTTCCATATCCGCAGGAAATGTTCTATTTATATAGTATATACAAACGGTTTCCTTTCAGGGCCACGTTAAAACTAACCTTATAATATAAAAATAGGTATATCATTTTATTTAAAACATTTGTTGGTAACGCACAGAGCAGAGTATTTAAGATACTGATTGTTTTTGTATTTCCTGATAATATTTATATAATTAATGTTGCATCAGGTAGGATGGTGAACAGCCTACGAGAGATCTATTTGGTGTTCAGAGCCAGCAATGCACGCAGAAATCTAATTTGTAGGTCAGTGTGCAATTGGACAGACTGCTTAATGACATGTATAGATTCTACCACATGATTTCTTGTTGTTATACCCAGGGAGCTATATATGTACATTTAGAACATTGGCATGAAGGTTTTACACAAATCATGCCATTGTTAGTACCAAAAGGCTTATAGTTTACTAAGCTGAACATGTGCATGGGTTTAGGCCACACTCATTGTAAAAGATAAGAATTGATCTTTTACTGTCCACTACTAAATTTGTGGACTTATTACAGGTATCGCTTAGTCTTTTAAGAATTTTTGATGAGGATCTTGAGTCATATAGTCATATAGATATATCAGCTATCCCCGTCACTAAATTGTATTTAGAGTAAGTGACTTATAGTGGGATAGCATAAGTTAGAAAGACAGATTTAAATATACAGGTAGAAGGAAGAAGTAATTCCATGGGCACGTGTCCATCAGAGAATTGATGGCTAATAGTGTGCCCTGTATATTTCACAAGATCCTCCTTCTGCATTAGTCTAGTAAAAGTTAAATTTACCATGCACATATTCAGGTATATATTGTGTCATGATCAACCTGGTAGAGTAGTCCTTGCACTCCCATGTTATCATGGACACATATCCTACTACCGTATTTAGCTGTGTATAGTGCGCACATTTCTTACTGAAATCCTCATCCATTTTATCTACTGCGCATTATACACCAGTACAGACATCAGGACATTTTTTTCCGGACCAAAATTTCGTGAAAAAACTGAAATTCGACCCGAACGGCCCACAGTTATTCTATAAGTTGTTACATTCGACAATCGTTATAAACTAGCTATTAAAACCAGTTGCCGATAGTCTATATAAATAAATCAAATGAATAAGACCACAAAAATAGCATATATTTCGTTTATTTTGGCAAACTTTGATGAATTTAATTGAAAAGGTAAATGCATAAAAAAATGGCGATTTGATAACATCACGTGGTTTTATCGTATGTAATATTTCCCGTACTTTTCGCGTACTTCGCCGCATAAAGCGACACACTTTTTTTGGGTGCAGTATTTCAATTGTTTGTAGCGATAATTAATTTCGACAAACCTTTCACAATGGGTCCCAGTTAATTAGGTAGGCTACACGTGTTGAGAAATATGAGCATCTGCTGACATGTTTGAGAACGTGTTGAGATGTTTGAGCATGTGTTAAGTTTGAGAAATTAATTATCACTCAACTTGTCATTTTAATTCCATGTCATCGAAGCTGTCATCAGACAAAGCAGTAAACATTCTCTGATTGACATCATATCACTCAGAATAACTCTCAGATTTGTCAAACCTCTCAGTTATTGTCAAAACGTATCTACTTATACTGTCACACCATGGGTAAAGTCAGAAACTCCTACACCGCCCGAGAGAAGCTGACCATCATCAAATACGCAGAAGCTCACGGCAACCGCAAGGTGTATTTCTGCACGTACGCATCCACGATATGCATGTAATTTTCATGAAATTATGGGTGCGTTACCGTTTTAAGATGAGGTATCTCGAGTGATTAATATAAGTTGTAAAAATCACGGAGCACAATATTTAGCGAATCTTGATAAATGTTAAATTTTGACTTGGAAAATTGCGTTTTTCACCTGCGCATTATACATAGGAACTCAGTTTTTCCGCCGATTTTCGTGCCAGATCGTGGGTGCGCACTATACACGGTAGCGCACTATACACAGCTAAATACGGTAATAAAGTCTAATGACAGCTTCTATGACATTGAAGTAAAAAAGCATCAGGCGATAATTATTTTCTCAAAATTGTGAACACATACTCAAACTTATCAACACCTGCTTAAATGTCTTAACACCTCAAACATGTCCATTCAAACTTCAAAACGTGTCAAATTGAGGTGATCGGCAACGGTCGTGGCATCCACGCTCCCCCAATCGACGACCAGATGTCTAACTGCCAGATCCGTATAAATGCTGCAGCGGGGTGCAGTGAAGGAGGGTGGCCCTACAAAGGACCACGTACAGACCAGGCCTTGTCACCCTGGCATGGAAAGAAGAAGCCATCTGATGATGTCATCATAAGCACCACAGAGGAATAATCATCTTAGTACGCTCGCCCATATGGTTCGCCGGAGGCGAGGATAAATAAACTGAATCATCATCAATTAGTTAAAAGCTAGCACATTATTTGTATTTGTTTTTAAGAATTACATTTTAATATTTCTAATAAAGAAACAAATAAATATATTTAAAACATATGATATATGATCAATATCTCAGATAAACTCTAAATTCCAATGTTCTGTTATCTTACCTACCTAGACCTAGAGCTCAATACCACCGAAGAATTGCTTTATGCGATATAGTACGAAAATGTACGGGAAATAGACGATCAATAAAATCATTCAACATCCACCATTGTTGTTTGGCATTTACGTTTTTGATGAAATTTCCCAAATTCAAAGCAAATAAATGCTATCTACGTTCATAGTTGGTCTAAATCAATGCCATTATATATATATATCATCGGTACATTGTTAGAACAGTTATTTTATAACGTTTGCCAACTTATTGAAAAGTGGTGGGAACGATGTGGGTCGAAATTTCGCCTGGAGAAAAATGTTGTGAAGGCTGTACCGTGTATAATGTGCACTAGACAAATTCCTCATGGATTTCAGTAATAAAAGTGCGCATTATACATAGCAAATGACGGTATATGTATTTATATTTACTGTTTCAGACTGTGGCATTATGGGATTTAAGAAATCTGAAACTTAAACTCCACTCATTTGAATCTCACAAGGATGAAATATTCCAGGTATGTAGTTTGTGTGTAGCCGTTATAGCAGTTGTATTCATTTGTATGTAGAAGTCGTGATAGCGTGTTCGCTTCAGGTGCGAAAGGACCGGAGTTTGTGCCCCACTGGAGCCGTTACTATTGCGCTTCTATCATCTCGCGCTACGAATCTCGTTACGAACATCCCACCTCTACATCTTAAGGGTAAGCCATACGACTAATTTGAAATGATGTAGAACCGATGTAGTTTTGTCTACATACTGAGCAAATGTTGCTCAGATTTACAAACGCATTCATACGTTTATTGACCCGTTATTGACGTTTATTGACCGTTATTTGATTCATACCCTGTGGTTGCTATTATAGTATTATTATTATAGTACTATTATTAAAGTCAAATGTCAGCTGTAGCCGTTATGAATGTGCCCACAGGCAAGGCATTTAAATTCCACATTGCCTCTTCTCTCTCGGTCGTGTCGATGGATTCCATCAGGAATGAGGTCTCGAGAGTGATTAATATAAGTGGTAAGAACTTGTTTCGCAATCGAGCTAACATAAAATTGTATAAACTAAATGTATTTCATTCCTGACTGTTTCCTCATTAGCTTGGTTGTTTTTGTACTCGAAGAAAACGAAGGCAAGTTACTGATGTGGCTTGGTGGACGTCCTTCCTACTGCCATCTGGATGGATTGAAGAGGACTTGGATGGATAGATCAGGGTCATGTCTGGATGGATTGAAGAGGTCTCGGATGGATAGATCAGTATCATGTCTGGATGGATTGAAGAGGACTCGAATAGATAGATCAGTATCATGCCTGGATGGATTGAAGAGGATTCGGATGGACAGATCAGTATCATGTCTGGATGGATTGAAGAGGATTCGGATGGACAGATCAGTATCATGCCTGGATGGATTGAAGAGGACTCCGATAGATAGATAGATAGATAGATAGATAGATAGATAGATAGATAGATAGAAGATAAAGGAGTGATAGATAGATAGATAGATAGATAGATAGATAGATCAGTATCATGTCTGGATGGATTGAAGAGGATTCGGATGGCATGATCAGTATCATGTCTGGATGGATTGAAGAGGACTTCGATGGATAGATCAGTATCATGTCTGGATGGATTGAAGAGGACTCGGATAGATAGATAGATCAGTATCATGTCTGGATGGATTGAAGAGGACTCGGATGGCATGATCAGTATCATGTCTGGATGGATTGAAGAGGACTCGGATGGATAGATCAGTATCATGTCTGGATGGATTGAAGAGGACTCTCGATGGATAGATCAGTATCATGTCTGGATGGATTGAAGAGGACTCCGATAGATAGATCAGTATCATGTCTGGATGGATTGAAGAGGACTCCGATAGATAGATCAGTATCATGTCTGGATGGATTGAAGAGGACTCGGATGGAGATAGATCAGTATCATGTCTGGATGGATTGAAGAGGACTCGGATGGATAGATCAGTATCATGTCTGGATGGATTGAAGAGGACTCGATGGATAGATAGATCAGTATCATGTCTGGATGGATTGAAGAGGACTCGGATGGCATGATCAGTATCATGTCTGGATGGATTGAAGAGGACTCGGATGGATAGATCAGTATCATGTCTGGATGGATTGAAGAGGACTCGGATGGATAGATCAGTATCATGTCTGGATGGATTGAAGAGGACTCGGATGGATAGATCAGTATCATGTCTGGATGGATTGAAGAGGACTCCGATAGATAGATAGATCAGTATCATGTCTGGATGGATTGAAGAGGATTCGGATGGATAGATCAGTATCATGTCTGGATGGATTGAAGAGGATTCGGATAGATAGATCAGTATCATGTCTGGATGGATTGAAGAGGACTCAGGATAGATAGATCAGTATCATGTCTGGATGGATTGAAGAGGACTCGGATGGATGATCAGTATCATGTCTGGATGGATTGAAGAGGACTCGGATGGATGATCAGTATCATGCTGGATGGATTGAAGAGGACTCGGATGGATAGATCAGTATCATGTCTGGATGGATTGAAGAGGACTCGGATGGATAGATCAGTATCATGTCTGGATGGATTGAAGAGGACTCGGATAGATAGATCAGTATCATGTCTGGATGGATTGAAGAGGACTCGGATGGATAGATCAGTATCATGTCTGGATGGATTGAAGAGGATTCGGATGGATGATCAGTATCATGTCTGGATGGATTGAAGAGGATTGGATGGATAGATCAGTATCATGTCTGGATGGATTGAAGAGGACTCGGATAGATAGATCAGTATCATGCTGGATGGATTGAAGAGGACTCGGATGGATAGATCAGTATCATGTCTGGATGGATTGAAGAGGACTCGGATGGATAGATCAGTATCATGTCTGGATGGATTGAAGAGGACTCGGATAGATAGATAGATCAGTATCATGTCTGGATGGATTGAAGAGGACTCCGATAGATAGATCAGTATCATGTCTGGATGGATTGAAGAGGACTCCGATAGATAGATCAGTATCATGTCTGGATGGATTGAAGAGGACTCGGATGGATAGATCAGTATCATGCCTGGATGGATTGAAGAGGACTCGGATGGCATGATCAGTATCATGTCTGGATGGATTGAAGAGGACTCCGATAGATAGATCAGTATCATGTCTGGATGGATTGAAGAGGACTCCGATAGATAGATCAGTATCATGTCTGGATGGATTGAAGAGGACTCGGATGGATAGATAGATCAGTATCATGTCTGGATGGATTGAAGAGGATTCGGATGGATAGATCAGTATCATGTCTGGATGGATTGAAGAGGATTTGGATGGATAGATCAGTATCATGTCTGGATGGATTGAAGAGGACTCGGATGGATAGATAGATCAGTATCATGTCTGGATGGATTGAAGAGGACTCGGATGGCATGATCAGTATCATGCCTGAATGGATTGAAGAGGACTCGGATGGATAGATCAGTATCATGTCTGGATGGATTGAAGAGGACTCGGATGGATAGATAGATCAGTATCATGTCTGGATGGATTGAAGAGGACTCGGATGGCATGATCAGTATCATGTCTGGATGGATTGAAGAGGACTCGGATGGATAGATCAGTATCATGTCTGGATGGATTGAAGAGGACTCGGATGGATAGATCAGTATCATGCCTGGATGGATTGAAGAGGACTCGGATGGATAGATCAGTATCATGCCTGGATGGATTGAAGAGGACTCCGATAGATAGATCAGTATCATGTCTGGATGGATTGAAGAGGACTCCGATAGATAGATCAGGGTCATGTCTGGATGGATTGAAGAGGATTCGGATGGCATGATCAGTATCATGTCTGGATGGATTGAAGAGGATTCGGATGGATAGATCAGTATCATGTCTGGATGGATTGAAGAGGATTCGGATGGCATGATCAGTATCATGTCTGGATGGATTGAAGAGGATTTGGATGGATAGATCCGTATCATGTCTGGATGGATTGAAGAGGATTCGGATGGCATGATCAGTATCATGCCTGGATGGATTGAAGAGGACTCGGATGGCATGATCAGTGTCATGCCTGAATGGATTGAAGAGGACTCGGATGGATAGATCAGTATCATGTCTGGATGGATTGAAGAGGACTCGGATGGATAGATCAGTATCATGTCTGGATGGATTGAAGAGGACTCGGATAGATAGATAGATCAGTATCATGCCTGGATGGATTGAAGAGGACTCCGATAGATAGATCAGTATCATGTCTGGATGGATTGAAGAGGACTCCGATAGATAGATCAGGGTCATGTCTGGATGGATTGAAGAGGATTCGGATGGCATGATCAGTATCATGTCTGGATGGATTGAAGAGGATTTGGATGGATAGATCAGTATCATGTCTGGATGGATTGAAGAGGACTCGGATAGATAGATCAGTATCATGCCTGGATGGATTGAAGAGGACTCGGATGGATAGATCAGTATCATGTCTGGATGGATTGAAGAGGATTCGGATGGATAGATCAGTATCATGTCTGGATGGATTGAAGAGGATTCGGATGGATAGATCAGTATCATGTCTGGATGGATTGAAGAGGACTCGGATGGATAGATAGATCAGTATCATGTCTGGATGGATTGAAGAGGACTCGGATAGATAGATCAGTATCATGTCTGGATGGATTGAAGAGGACTCGGATGGATAGATCAGTATCATGTCTGGATGGATTGAAGAGGACTCGGATGGATAGATAGATCAGTATCATGTCTGGATGGATTGAAGAGGATTCGGATAGATAGATCAGTATCATGTCTGGATGGATTGAAGAGGATTCGGATGGATAGATCAGTATCATGTCTGGATGGATTGAAGAGGACTCGGATGGATAGATAGATCAGTATCATGTCTGGATGGATTGAAGAGGACTCGGATGGATAGATCAGTATCATGTCTGGATGGATTGAAGAGGACTCGGATGGATAGATAGATCAGTATCATGTCTGGATGGATTGAAGAGGACTCGGATGGCATGATCAGTATCATGTCTGGATGGATTGAAGAGGACTCGGATGGATAGATCAGTATCATGTCTGGATGGATTGAAGAGGACTCGGATGGATAGATCAGTATCATGCCTGGATGGATTGAAGAGGACTCGGATGGATAGATCAGTATCATGCCTGGATGGATTGAAGAGGACTCCGATAGATAGATAGATCAGTATCATGTCTGGATGGATTGAAGAGGATTCGGATGGATAGATCAGTATCATGTCTGGATGGATTGAAGAGGATTCGGATGGATGATCAGTATCATGTCTGGATGGATTGAAGAGGATTTGGATGGATAGATCAGTATCATGTCTGGATGGATTGAAGAGGACTCGGATGGATGATCAGTATCATGCCTGGATGGATTGAAGAGGACTCGGATGGATGATCAGTATCATGCTGGATGGATTGAAGAGGACTCGGATGGATAGATCAGTATCATGTCTGGATGGATTGAAGAGGACTCAGATAGATAGATCAGTATCATGTCTGGATGGATTGAAGAGGACTCCGATGATAGATAGATCAGTATCATGTCTGGATGGATTGAAGAGGACTCCGATAGATAGATCAGTATCATGTCTGGATGGATTGAAGAGGACTCGGATGGATAGATCAGTATCATGTCTGGATGGATTGAAGAGGACTCGGATGGATAGATCAGTATCATGCCTGGATGGATTGAAGAGGACTCGGATGGCATGATCAGTATCATGTCTGGATGGATTGAAGAGGACTCCGATAGATAGATCAGTATCATGTCTGGATGGATTGAAGAGGATTCGGATGGATAGATCAGTATCATGTCTGGATGGATTGAAGAGGACTCCGATAGATAGATCAGTATCATGCCTGGATGGATTGAAGAGGACTCGGATGGCATGATCAGTATCATGTCTGGATGGATTGAAGAGGACTCCGATAGATAGATCAGTATCATGTCTGGATGGATTGAAGAGGATTCGGATGGATAGATCAGTATCATGTCTGGATGGATTGAAGAGGACTCCGATAGATAGATCAGTATCATGCCTGGATGGATTGAAGAGGACTCGGATGGCATGATCAGTATCATGTCTGGATGGATTGAAGAGGACTCCGATAGATAGATCAGTATCATGTCTGGATGGATTGAAGAGGATTCGGATGGATAGATCAGTATCATGTCTGGATGGATTGAAGAGGACTCCGATAGATAGATCAGTATCATGCCTGGATGGATTGAAGAGGACTCGGATGGCATGATCAGTATCATGTCTGGATGGATTGAAGAGGACTCCGATAGATAGATCAGTATCATGTCTGGATGGATTGAAGAGGACTCCGATAGATAGATCAGTATCATGTCTGGATGGATTGAAGAGGACTCGGATGGATAGATAGATCAGTATCATGTCTGGATGGATTGAAGAGGATTCGGATAGATAGATCAGTATCATGTCTGGATGGATTGAAGAGGATTCGGATGGATAGATCAGTATCATGTCTGGATGGATTGAAGAGGACTCGGATGGATAGATAGATCAGTATCATGTCTGGATGGATTGAAGAGGACTCGGATGGCATGATCAGTATCATGTCTGAATGGATTGAAGAGGACTCGGATGGATAGATCAGTATCATGTCTGGATGGATTGAAGAGGACTCGGATGGATAGATAGATCAGTATCATGTCTGGATGGATTGAAGAGGACTCGGATGGCATGATCAGTATCATGTCTGGATGGATTGAAGAGGACTCGGATGGATAGATCAGTATCATGTCTGGATGGATTGAAGAGGACTCGGATGGATAGATCAGTATCATGCCTGGATGGATTGAAGAGGACTCGGATGGATAGATCAGTATCATGCCTGGATGGATTGAAGAGGACTCCGATAGATAGATAGATCAGTATCATGTCTGGATGGATTGAAGAGGATTCGGATGGATAGATCAGTATCATGTCTGGATGGATTGAAGAGGATTCGGATGGCATGATCAGTATCATGTCTGGATGGATTGAAGAGGATTTGGATGGATAGATCCGTATCATGTCTGGATGGATTGAAGAGGATTCGGATGGCATGATCAGTATCATGCCTGGATGTATTGAAGAGGACTCGGATGGCATGATCAGTGTCATGCCTGAATGGATTGAAGAGGACTCGGATGGATAGATCAGTATCATGTCTGGATGGATTGAAGAGGACTCGGATGGATAGATCAGTATCATGCCTGGATGGATTGAAGAGGACTCGGATAGATAGATAGATAGATCAGTATCATGCCTGGATGGATTGAAGAGGACTCCGATAGATAGATCAGTATCATGTCTGGATGGATTGAAGAGGACTCCGATAGATAGATCAGGGTCATGTCTGGATGGATTGAAGAGGATTCGGATGGCATGATCAGTATCATGTCTGGATGGATTGAAGAGGATTTGGATGGATAGATCAGTATCATGTCTGGATGGATTGAAGAGGACTCGGATAGATAGATCAGTATCATGCCTGGATGGATTGAAGAGGACTCGGATGGATAGATCAGTATCATGTCTGGATGGATTGAAGAGGATTCGGATGGATAGATCAGTATCATGTCTGGATGGATTGAAGAGGACTCGGATGGATAGATCAGTATCATGCCTGGATGGATTGAAGAGGACTCGGATGGCATGATCAGTATCATGTCTGGATGGATTGAAGAGGACTCGGATGGATAGATCAGTATCATGTCTGGATGGATTGAAGAGGACTCCGATAGATAGATCAGTATCATGTCTGGATGGATTGAAGAGGACTCGGATGGATAGAGCAGTATCATGTCTGGATGGATTGAAGAGGACTCCGATAGATAGATAGATCAGTATCATGTCTGGATGGATTGAAGAGGACTCCGATAGATAGATCAGGGTCATGTCTGGATGGATTGAAGAGGATTCGGATGGCATGATCAGTATCATGTCTGGATGGATTGAAGAGGATTTGGATGGATAGATCCGTATCATGTCTGGATGGATTGAAGAGGACTCGGATGGATAGATCCGTATCATGTCTGGATGGATTGAAGAGGACTCGGATGGATAGATCCGTATCATGTCTGGATGGATTGAAGAGGACTCCGATAGATAGATCAGGGTCATGTCTGGATGGATTGAAGAGGACTCCGATAGATAGATCAGTATCATGTCTGGATGGATTGAAGAGGACTCCGATAGATAGATCAGGGTCATGCCTAGTTGTGCATATAATCGCTGCGTCCGCTCCATTTGTTGTTGACCAGTTATCGTCCTTGAATGATTTTAAGAAACACGTTTGTCTAGACTATGCTAACTCATGGCCAGAGCACGATTCTTGTTCTGTCCCAATATGTTTCAATTAATAAATATCTGCTCTTACTTTAGTTTCAACAAGGCCCGGGCATTCGATATAAAGCCAAGACATATCGTAATAGTTTCGGTTTGCCCATCTGATGGAGTATGGTTGGGTCAGCGTTCAACTTTGGGGGTGAAGTGGACCTAAGCAATGCTTTATTTCTGGCAACGGCGCCTTCACTGGTTAGATGAGCAAAGTCGACTTCACCCTATTATCTAGTAGAAAATAGAACATGTTTAATATATGTTTCCTAATACATACTATAATCAGTCTCGCTGGGATATTAGCATAGAGTTAACCTATTTTGTTTGCTATTTCAGGTACAGTGGTCTCCACATAACGAGACGATTCTAGCCTCGAGTGGTACTGATAGACGTCTACATGTGTGGGACCTGAGTAAGATTGGAGAGGAACAGTCGGCTGAGGATGCTGAGGATGGTCCACCTGAACTACTGGTACTGTACAAGATGCACTTTGTAATTAATGATCTGTCGTCAATATTGAATCCACATTAGAAGGCATTCAAATGCTACTAAATTTCACGCTTGCAGAAGGCCACAATGTCCAGAGCTTTGATATTTTGCATGCAGCAGCATCACCTAGTGAACCACTACTAAGTTTGCTCATATGGTGATCATAATTGACCCCATGGTAGATAGTAACATTGTTTACAGAGACATTTATAGTACAACTGTTCACAGATCTACTCAGAAACCATAGCTTTGATAGCATCACCTACTCGTCCTCGACTAAGTGTACTCAGAAACCATAGCTTTGATAGCATCACCTACTCGTCCTCGACTAAGTGTACTCAGAAACCATAGCTTTGATAGCATCACCTACTCGTCCTCGACTAAGTGTACTCAGAAACCATAGCTTTGATAGCATCACCTACTCGTCCTCGACTAAGTGTACTCAGAAACCATAGCTTTGATAGCATCACCTACTCGTCCTCGACTAAGTATACTCATATTGTGATTATGGGGTCATTGGTCGGGGTTAAGTTTGGCTTGCCGGGAATAATTTTGACAGGTCGCAGTCTGCAGGTGGTTACTGTTCATGGCCGATTATGGATGGAGGTAATTGAACTGGCCGTAGTTGACAGGTGATTGCTATTAACAGGTGGTCGTTAGCACAGGTATGACTGTATATCCAATGCATGGAAACATGGGGCAACGATTCTCTGTGGTCTTGACCACCCTAGGAATCCCTCCATTTGGTGGAAGAACTAGCCCTCACTGACCGCAAGTACAACTAGATATGGCAAATGATGCAGGTGTGTAGGCATATGCGAAATGGCGGGGGATATTGTTTTGGCGTTGTCCATCCTGAACCAGCTCTCAGTCACCAATCAGTAGGATTTTATGAAATACATATCACCTTAGTGTTGTGATCGGCCATGTAACACCAGATGTGTTGCCCTTTATTTGACCTAATAATCACAAATATGACCGTGCTTCAGCAGGGGATATCGTCCATTCATCGAATTTGCTTGTTTATTTTCAGTTCATTCATGGAGGACACACTGCAAAGATTTCTGATTTCTCATGGAACCCTAATGAACCCTGGGTAATCTGTTCAGTATCGGAGGACAACATCATGCAAGTCTGGCAAATGGTGTGTAACATTTATATATCTTAATATTTTTATGCCCATGATATTTATCAGTGATGTAAATGAAGTTCAGGGGTTTGCAAAAAGTTCCGTCTGATCTGGCTTTATGCTGCTTGCAAAAAGAGACTAGTTGTGTTTGGCAGGTTACGGGTTAAATTGATGAATTACCTGTAAATCTCCCAATTGTATCATTTGAGATGTGACAACAGATTTATAACCTTCACCCAGGTCTTGTTTCCCTTGTGTTGTCAGCTCTGCCCTGCCAGGTCTGTACTTGTTTCCCTTGTGCTGTCGGCTCTGCCCTGCCAGGTCTGTACTTGTTTCCCTTGTGTTGTCACCTCTGCCCTGCCAGGTCTGTACTTGTTTCCCTTGTGTTGTCACCTCTGCCCTGCCAGGTCTGCACTTGCTTCCCTTGTGTTGTCACCTCTGCCCTGCCAGGTCTGTACTTGTTTCCCTTGTGTTGTTACCTCTGCCCTGCCAAGTCTGTACTTGCTTCCCTTGTGCTGTCAGCTCTGCCCTGCCAGGTCTGTACTTGCTTCCCATGTGCTGTCACTTCTGCCCTGCCAGGTCTGTACTTGTTTCCCTTGTGTTGTCACCTCTGCCCTGCCAGGTCTGTACTTGCTTCCCTTGTGCTGTCACCTCTGCCCTGCCAGGTCTGTACTTGTTTCCCTTGTGTTGCCAGGTCTGTACTTGTTTCCCATGTGCTGTCACCTCTGCCCTGCCAGGTCTGTACTTGCTTCCCTTGTGTTGTCAGCCCTGCCAGGTCTGTACTTGTTTCCCTTGTGTTGTCACCTCTGCCCTGCCAGGTCTGTACTTGCTTCCCTTGTGTTGTCAGCCCTGCCATGTCTGTACATGCTTCCCTTGTGTTGTTAGCCCTGCCAGGTCTGTACTTGCTTCCCTTGTACTGTCACCTCTGCCCTGCCAGGTTTGTACTTGCTTCCCTTGTGCTGTCACCTCTGCCCTGCCAGGTCTGTACTTGTTTCCCTTGTGCTGTCACCTCTGCCCTGCCAGGTCTGTACTTGCTTCCCTTGTGTTGTCACCTCTGCCCTGCCAGGTCTGTACTTGTTTCCCTTGTGCTGTCACCTCTGCCCTGACAGGTCTGTACTTGCTTCCCTTGTGCTGTCACCTCTGCCCTGCCAGGTCTGTACTTGCTTCCCTTGTGCTGTCACCTCTGCCCTGCCAGGTCTGTACTTGCTTCCCTTGTGTTGTCAGCCCTGCCAGGTCTGTACTTGCTTCCCTTGTGTTGTCAGCCCTGCTAGATCTGTACTTGTTTCCCTTGTACTGTCACCTCTGCCCTGCCAGGTCTGTACTTGCTTCCCTTGTACTGTCACCTCTGCCTTGCCAGGTCTGTACTTGTTTCCCTGTGTTGTCACCTCTGCCCTGCCAGGTCTGTACTTGTTTCCCTTGTGTTGTCACCTCTGCCCTGCCAGGTCTGTACTTGCTTCCCTTGTGCTGTCAGCTCTGCCCTGCCAGGTCTGTACTTGTTTCCCTTGTGTTGCCAGGTCTGTACTTGTTTCCCATGTGCTGTCACCTCTGCCCTGCCAGGTCTGTACTTGTTTCCATTGTGCTGTCACCTCTGCCCTGCCAGGTCTGTACTTGTGTCCCTTGTGTTGTCACCTCTGCCCTGCCATGTCTGTATTTGTTTCCCTTGTGCTGTCACCTCTGCTCGGCCAGGTCTGTACTTGTTTCCCTTGTGTTGTCACCTCTGCCCTGCCAGGTCTGTACTTGTTTCCCTTGTGTTGTCACCTCTGCCCTGCCAGGTCTGTACTTGTTTCCCTTGTGTTGTCACCTCTGCCCTGCCAGGTCTGTACTTGTTTCCCTTGTGTTGTCACCTCTGCCCTGCCAGGTCTGTACTTGTTTCCCTTGTGTTGTCAGCCCTGCCAGGTCTGTACTTGTTTCCCTTGTGTTGTCACCTCTGCCCTGCCAGGTCTGTACTTGCTTCCCTTGTGCTGTCAGCTCTGCCCTGCCAGGTCTGTACTTGTTTCCCTTGTGTTGCCAGGTCTGTACTTGTTTCCCATGTGCTGTCACCTCTGCCCTGCCAGGTCTGTACTTGTTTCCATTGTGCTGTCACCTCTGCCCTGCCAGGTCTGTACTTGTTTCCATTGTGCTGTCACCTCTGCCCTGCCAGGTCTGTACTTGTGTCCCTTGTGTTGTCACCTCTGCCCTGCCATGTCTGTATTTGTTTCCCTTGTGCTGTCACCTCTGCTCGGCCAGGTCTGTACTTGTTTCCCTTGTGTTGTCACCTCTGCCCTGCCAGGTCTGTACTTGTTTCCCTTGTGTTGTCACCTCTGCCCTGCCAGGTCTGTACTTGTTTCCCTTGTGTTGTCACCTCTGCCCTGCCAGGTCTGTACTTGTTTCCCTTGTGTTGTCAGCCCTGCCAGGTCTGTACTTGTTTCCCTTGTGTTGTCACCTCTGCCCTGCCAGGTCTGTATTTGTTTCCCTTGTGCTGTCAGCTCTGCCCTGCCAGGTCTGTACTTGTTTCCCTTGTGCTGTCACCTCTGCCCTGCCAGGTCTGTACTTGTTTCCCTTGTGTTGTCAGCCCTGCCAGGTCTGTACTTGCTTCCCTTGTGCTGTCACCTCTGCCCTGTCAGGTATGTACTTGCTTCCCTTGTGCTGTCACCTGTCCTGTCAGGTCTGTACTTTCTTCCCTTGTGCTGTCACCTGCCCTGCCAGGTCTGTACTTGCTTCCCTTGTGCTGTCACCTCTGCCCTGTCAGGTCTGTACTTTCTTCCCATGTGCTGTCACCTGTCCTGTCAGGTCTGTACTTTCTTCCCTTGTGCTGTCACGTGTCCTGTCAGGTCTGTACTTGTTTCCCTTGTGTTGTCAGCCCTGCCAGGTATGTACTTGCTTCCCTTGTGCTGTCACCTCTGCCCTGTCAGGTCTGTACTTGTTTCCCTTGTGCTGTCACCTCTGCTCTGCCAGGTCTGTACTTGCTTCCCTTGTGCTGTCATCTCTGCCCTGCCAGGTCTGTACTTGTTTCCCTTGTGCTGTCACCTCTGCTCTGCCAGGTCTGTACTTGCTTCCCTTGTGCTGTCATCTCTGCCCTGCCAGGTCTGTACTTGCTTCCCTTGTGTTGTCACCTGCCCTGTCAGGTCTGTACTTGCTTCCCTTGTGCTGTCACCTGCCCTGCCAGGTCTGTACTTGCTTCCCTTGTGCTGTCACCTCTGCCCTGCCAGGTCTGTACTTGTTTCCCTTGTGTCGTCACCTCTGCCCTGCCAGGTCTGTACTTGTTTCCCTTGTGCTGTCACCTCTGCCCTGCCAGGTCTGTACTTGTTTCCCTTGTGTTGTCAGCCCTGCCAGGTCTGTACTTGCTTCCCTTGTGCTGTCACCTCTGCCCTGTCAGGTATGTACTTGCTTCCCTTGTGCTGTCACCTGTCCTGTCAGGTCTGTACTTTCTTCCCTTGTGCTGTCACCTGCCCTGCCAGGTCTGTACTTGCTTCCCTTGTGCTGTCACCTCTGCCCTGTCAGGTCTGTACTTTCTTCCCATGTGCTGTCACCTGTCCTGTCAGGTCTGTACTTTCTTCCCTTGTGCTGTCACGTGTCCTGTCAGGTCTGTACTTGTTTCCCTTGTGTTGTCAGCCCTGCCAGGTATGTACTTGCTTCCCTTGTGCTGTCACCTCTGCCCTGTCAGGTCTGTACTTGTTTCCCTTGTGCTGTCACCTCTGCTCTGCCAGGTCTGTACTTGCTTCCCTTGTGCTGTCATCTCTGCCCTGCCAGGTCTGTACTTGTTTCCCTTGTGCTGTCACCTCTGCTCTGCCAGGTCTGTACTTGCTTCCCTTGTGCTGTCATCTCTGCCCTGCCAGGTCTGTACTTGCTTCCCTTGTGTTGTCACCTGCCCTGTCAGGTCTGTACTTGCTTCCCTTGTGCTGTCACCTGCCCTGCCAGGTCTGTAATTGCTTCCCTTGTGCTGTCACCTGCCCTGCCAGGTCTGTATGTTTTTCCCTTGTGTCGTCACCTCTGCCCTGCCAGGTCTGTACTTGTTTCCCTTGTGCTGTCACCTCTGCCCTGCCAGGTCTGTACTTGTTTCCCTTGTGTTGTCACCTCTGCCCTGCCAGGTCTGTACTTGTTTCCCTTGTGCTGTCACCTCTGCCCTGCCAGGTCTGTACTTGTTTCCCTTGTGCTGTCACCTCTGCCCTGCCAGGTCTGTACTTGTTTCCCTTGTGTTGTCACCTCTGCCCTGCCAGGTCTGTACTGTTGTGTTGACGTGTGAATAATGTTATATCGCAAATTCTAAGACTCATATTTATATTCAGGCAGAGAATATCTACAACGATGAAGAGCCAGATGCACCAGCGGCAGATCTCGAGCAGACTGTTTCATAATATAACCAGCGGCAGATCTCGAGCAGACTGTTTCCATAAAGTAACCAGTGGCAGATCTCGAGCAGACTGTTTCATAAAGTAACCAGTGGCAGATCTCGAGCAGACTGTTTCATAAAGTAACCAGTGGCAGATCTCGAGCAAACTGTTTCCATAAAGTAAAGCGGCAGATCTCGAGCAGACTGTTTCATAAAGTAACCAGCAGCAGATCTCGAGCAAACTGTTTCCATAAAGTAAAGCGGCAGATCTCCTGCAGTGGGCTTCATAAAATGAGCCATCGATAGCTGACACGATTACATATAGCAGTAATAGTGCATATTGTGTAAATAATTGGAGCTTGTGATAACAACTAGCCCATGAGGCTGTAGCCGTTGGGTGTTTTGGCAGAAATAGTCTCCCCGAGCTGCTTCAGTTTCCTTGGGCTCATGGAGAACTCTATTCATATTGAATATATAAAGGATGGTGAACAGACTTCTTCCTTGTATATGTTTAGACCTGTCATCAACTTGAAGGTCCAGCTTAGGCTCTAGAGGTGCAGTAAGGGGCTAGCTTAATTGAACCCTTTCCCCATAGAGTGCCTCTCAACGTCATGAACAATTCCACATACATTGATAAACCACGAATCGCCCATATTATAATTAAGAAATAATAAGTATCAACCATGGTATATCGCAGAATAACCCGAGTTTGAAGTTCTTATGCTTAGAAATATATCACGATGGCCGAATACCACAGTTGATACTTATTATTTCGATTCTAACACGACTTCTAATAATTTTAGACGAGAAATAAAGGAGTATTTTCTTCAAACGCCGTGCTACGCTGCATTTGGCTTTCGAAATTTCCTTCGCGTAAGGGGTGATGACGTTATATTTTATGGAAAATATCGATCTAGTGCATAAATGAACAAAAGTTGTAACTGATCAATAATTTTATTTATTTTGTCAAATAAAACTGTACAGAATAGTAACTGAAACGTTACTTAACAGAAAAACAAGACATACACGAGATTATCTGATTCTAAAAATAGCTCACTTCCTCGAATTCCCACAGTAGTATTTACAAACATCACGTGACCTTCATTCATAAAACTTTACACGCATTGTATAAATGGAACAGCCAAAACACGGTGCGTGCGCAGCATAGTTCAAGGTAGGTATATCACAGAATAACCCGAGGTAGATTTTACTCTGTCGTGTTAGAATTCATAATAACATAGTGGATTCCCCCCCCCCCCCCCCCAACTTTTCCAATAATCTCTCTTGAGCTTATTCTGGATTAAGATTGGTAACTAGCAGCCACATGTATGGAGATGTACTAACCTACATGTATATTTGGGAAATGGTTAGTATAATCTATACAGAAACTAAACTATTATTCAATTGATTACAACTATTTACTTGTTTTCTTTAAAGTACTCTTGGTTGGCGACCCGTTTCTGTCCAAAAAACGGATGTTTTTAATAACTTAGAAATTTGTGCTATCTATCTTCCTCTAATATGAAACCCCTTGTGGGGATGTAGACATGTTGCCCCGGGGATGTAGACAAGCCGCAAGAAGTTGAATGGATGAGTAGTAAAAAGCATATGTAAGTAATGAAAAATAAGTTTGGTTAATAGTAATGGCATGATCAATACAGCAAATGGCCGTATTGATTTGCTCTATGGTCGGATGGGGCAGATGATTCCAATGATAGATTGTTCTTGGAAAAAAGTAGTCTATATATTTAGACTTGAAAAATATGACATTTTACTATCCAGACATTTTTCAAATTCTAAGCGTTAAACCACAATTATGCGTAGCATATTTTATATTCTAAAAAGTCGTTTTTATAAAATAAAATTGCTAAGAAGATTAACACACATACTGTTGTTTGAATTCTGCACAGTCTATAATGTCTCTTGACACAAGACATTAACGTTTAAATTTCATGGGAGAGATTCACCATTCCATAGAAATCATTAGACGAAATTGTTTACAAGATATATCTCCCGTGCCATTACGGTGAACCAAATAAGATTTCGTCAATATCCAATTGTTCATACGCATGAAATGTACTAACAAATAATTCATTCGGATTTCTTTTGTAAATAAATACTGCGCAGAAAAAGTCGGGAGAATCTCACGTCGACTTCAAACGGCTAAATGATATGCATAACGGTAAGAATATATTTATGATTATTCTTCACACCAATGCAAACATTTATAACCAACTGTTCATGTCCGAAAAGCTTCAAAATATTGGTCAGAAATCCTGCCATTGGATCAGGGCGGAAAGTGCTATGCGAAAATGAGCTTTAACGATAAGATCTCGAAATAATAGGGAAAAAATTTATGTAGAGGTCTTATATATAGGAATAGGAAAACTTGTAATGGTCTGTAGTTGCTGTAATTAACCTATAGCTTAAGCGTGCAGGACAGGAGAATTAAGTAATTTTCAATGGCCTGGCGGTTATAAAACTTTAATTTAATCTCAAGCTTCTGATTGGTTCTGCTGAGGTTAACACTCAAACTCGACCAATCATGTCAGTTGACCTCGACTTTGAGATCTGACGAGGGTTTTATAACCTCGGGCACAGATCATGAATTTTATACATACGGCATAACCTATTGTCAATATGCCGTCTGCGTAGATTTAGGGAATGGAGCACAGCACGCCTTAACACTGCATCGTCTCGACATCAATAAATAGGGTGAGCATGTCATAACATGGAATAACACCAAACAGCTAGTGTCAGTTGATGTAAGCAAAAATGCCAATTAATATTCTAGAGAAGACTCGTTACCCGGACATGTTCCACCAGAGTCTGTATTAATACACCATTAAACAAATAATGCGACGGTGTCTGTATTAATACACCATTAAACAAATAATGCGACGGTGTCTGTATTAATACACCATTAAACAAATAATGCGACGGTGTCTGTATTAATACACCATTAAACAAATAATGCGACGGGGTCTGTATTAATACACCATTAAACAAATAATGCGACGGGGTCTGTATTAATACACCATTAAACAAATAATGCGACGGGGTCTGTATTAATACACCATTAAACAAATAATGCGACGGGGTCTGTATTAATACACTTTAAAAAATAATGTGTGTAATTTGGTATTGATGAAATAAAGATAAAAATAAAACAATTGACATAATGATAAAAATCGGTGTTTTATTTTGCACTTTATTTGTTGATTTTTGTAGTTTTATCATGCTTAGAACTAGAAGACTTGGATATTACGCTGTACGTCTTTTGACATTATCATATGGAAAATTAATTCCACCCTTTTTTGGACCGCCTAAAAATCAATAGTTTGCGCATGCGCTTAAATGTGTGGTTTTCCCCCGTGTTTAGAAGTCCACAGAGAATTTAGTATGTTTAGCTCGCCTGTCTTGAAAATGTTCGCATTGGTCGATTGGAAACGTGCACTGGAATAATCGAGAACAAAAATTGTACGTGCAATTGTAATATCATTTGTGACGGTGGACAGGATACGGTGTCGCCCCATCCAAAGGGTCCCCGCCAACCAGTATGTATTTTTAATATAGATAAGCTAGCGATAGATGTGTGTAGAAAATTGAGAATGTAAATAATCATTTAGTAGCCATTTCATTTGGTCTATGTACAGTATTGATGTTGTGCATTGAAATCACTCATTTGTACGTGTGAATAAAATCTCGGAAAAAATGTCTCGTGGGGGGGGGGGGGTTTCGTTTTTGTTCAACAGGCACAGCTTCCTTCTGTCCTGTGGAACCAACTGCCTTGAACGCCTGTCAACACGGGAGAAGGTGCCTCGAACGCCTGTGAACATGTCAACACAGGCGAGGGTGCCTCGAACACCTGTGAACCTATCAACACGGGAGAGAGTGCCTTGAATGCCTGTCAACACGGGAGAGGGTGGCTCGAACGCCTGTCAACACGGGAGAGGGTGCCTCGAATGCCTGTCAACACGGGAGAGTGTGGCTCGTACGCCTGTCAACACGGGAGAGTGTGGCTTGTGAACCTGTCAACACGGGAGGGTGCCTCAAACGCCTGTCAACACGGGAGAGGGTGCCTCCAATGCCTGTGAACCTGTCAACACAGGAGAGGGTGCCTCGAACGCCTGTCAACACGAGAGGTTGGCTCGAACGCCTGTGAACATGGGAGAGGTTGGCTCGAGTGGTTACAGGGGAGGCGAAATATTAAAAATTACTAATCCAAGAACATGTAACCAGAAAATATCATTGCTAAGATAAATTTGTTACTTGTCCGTACATTGTGTATATATTACACCATGTAACTGTTACATGTATAAATGTCATTTATATCTATATATAGCATTCATTACTCGCATCCAAAGCAAAATAATCCAAAACTCGTAACATGTACACTAAATCATGTAATATCTATGGTAAAAAATGTAGTAATTCATTTAAATAAACGTGTATGAAATATTTACTGATGGTCACGGGTTTGAGCCCCGCTCAGGCCGTGTCTCATTTATATGAAAAAGTTGGCAGTTTCTTACGGAGGTTGATGCACCCAAGTACTGGTTAACCGCTGGAGCCTGCCCAGGAAAGGTGTTGTTAGGTAAACTGCCCGCCGGCAATATAGCCCAAAATGGTGCTGATGCAGGCGTAAAACTCGAAATATAACATCACATGAAATATTTACATATCCGACTACTACTATAGTCGCGCTGGGTTAATAGGTCCAAAAAACATCCTGGATGTCTACAATGTGACCTGTAGATTTTGACTGGATACTTTGTTTGTTCACACCTACAATTTTGCTTATTGTATGATGTCAGAGGTGTAATTACATGATTGGATTAATGCCTTTCTATGAATTATCAGAGACAATCGAAGGTATACAACACAACAGACACTGCTAGAATGTAAATATCTATATTTGCTCCGAAAATTAAACTAGGGACATTTTACTTGTCCATGGACAACTAGATTTTAAAAATACACTAGTCCGGACCTGAAAATGTACAACTTGGGTGGGGGGGGGGTTGATTTTGCCATCCCTGGAACCATTATGGTTGTTGAGTTCAAATCACTGCTGTAGGTTTGAATCCCAATTGGGGTATCGGAATTATTTCATGTGAGGAAGCCATCCTTGCCTGCAAGTCAGTGGTTCTATCTGGGTGCCTGCAATACTGCTCGGACGGGCACCTGGGGTCTTCCTCCACCAATAATAGCTTTAGTCGCCGTATGACCTGTTGGTGCGACTTTAAC
Source organism: Archivesica marissinica (assembly GCA_014843695.1). Lineage (NCBI taxonomy): Eukaryota > Metazoa > Mollusca > Bivalvia > Venerida > Vesicomyidae > Archivesica > Archivesica marissinica. The sequence goes on from CM026387.1 coordinate 42,360,404, forward strand.
CCCCAAAACAACAAACATCCCTGGAAAGCTTCGTCGGTTCTGGTGAACTGGTATTTTATCACTATTGTGAGTATATTCTTAGAAATGATCGACAACCTAAACTGGCCAACACTTGAGACACGCAGAGTTAGATACAGATTGATTCTCTTCTATAAAATAATACACCAAATAGTAGCTGTAAACCTTTTGATACCTGTAGACAACATAACCAGACACACAAACCCATATTGTTATAAACACATCCCTGTCAACAAAGATTCATACAAATTCTCTTTTTATCCAAGAACCGTCATCCAATGGAACTTGTTACCCCTTGCCGCACATGAAACAATAACAGTTGATGGCTTTAAAGCACTTATCCCTGTTTCTTCCCTCCCAACCGTGATCTAAAGCATTCACGCTATGTACAAAATCTTAAACAAGCACTAGTCTTTGGACATTCACTTATTTGTTAATTAATCATTGTAAATATCATCATCTCAAAATTCACCAGTGACGACACATAATCCTCAATATTGAGGGAGTGCCGAAATCACCAAGAAGAAGATCTGCAACTATTGCTGATGCTGGGAGACGTCCTCTACTCTGTTTTACGCACACACCGACAGATAGAAATCCACATATCAAAGTAGTAGTTTGTATATAGTTCATATTACAAGAAGCAGGAGTCGTGGACAAATTTTCCTTCAAAACAATCATTGACAAATAAATAATTTAAGGTTTCCCAAACGCAATCTAGTTTCTAACCCCATTTTGGTAGGTTGTCGTAATATTGCGTCATTTTATTCAATGCAATATTTATTACTTTATAATTTCATTTTACAACATGACTACATTTGAAATAGCACTAGCGGTATTAACCCATTCAACCCCAAGTAACACATGGACTGGTGCGTGATATTTTCAGACCAATAAATTAATAAGAAAATTACCTTTGGACCAGTCCAAAAATAGTAATAATTATTACTGGCAAAAAAGTGCAGATCCTGATGAGACGGCTCATCTGGATCTACACTTTTTAGAGGCCTGTGGGGTTGAAAGGGTTGAGCTATATCGTTCAAAATGCCTCTGTACAAGTTTGTATTTTATGACCAAAACCTAGACTGCGTACTAATTTATACACCAGTAGACTGCTTACTACAAATTTGCCAATCGTAGTTAGTAAATCTATATATAGATAGTAGAAAACAATCCAATATATGAAATGTTGAACAGTGAGTCGCTCAGTGCCAATATTTTACATATTTGATCCGTTTGAGGCTTATATCTTACTTAAAACACACACTTGCAGGATTCTACTAGTTAAAATTGTCCATTTCGTACATTTACGCGTAGGATTTAATATAATACTATGACCTTTAGACAGTAGTCCAATATTAATAATAATGGACTGCAATTACAAAGGTATGATGTCACGACCAGTGGGACAGGGAATAAAACATGAGAACATATTTTTGACGATTTTAATTATTTACAATTTATATCTACAGAACTATTACATTGTATTAAAAGTAACTACTAGTATTCAGCGTACTGATTAATAGAATGAAAACTTGTGAGTTTTACGTTTATTTATCGTCGCTACCAGTTGCCCATATGAGCGACGCCTCTTGAAGAGTTTAGTCATTTTTGGAGGATAGTGCAATGATACAAACACAGACTCATTCCAGAGTCTCGACTGGTTCTTTTTACGTGCACAGTGTAAAGCACTGACAATCTGAAAGACTTAATTTTATTAGGGTCAGACGGGGATTACCAAAAATTAGGGTCAGACGGGGATTACCAGTCCAGCGTGTTACCACTGGACTACATATCTGTATCTGAATTACAAGTAGTAAAGTTTGGTCTATAATACATTTAAGCATATAAATTCATAAACTGTTAGAGATAAAGTGGATATTTTGCTACTTTATGTATAACTTGTGGGAGATATCATTATGATTCAGTGTTTGCTACATTATATATATATAACTCATAGGAGATATCATTATGACGATTCAGTTTTTGCTTGTACTTTTTTATCAGTGCTTGTCAGCTCCAACATCTGTCCCCCTACCACGAGTATCACCATGGTCCCCACTTGTTGGTGCTTGCCCTTTATTAGTATGTGTAGACGTTGATCCCTTACTATCATTAATTGCACCCGGTTTTGTCTCAATCTGACTTTAGTTGCCTGGTTGTTCTCTTGTTGGTTGATTTTACAACAGGTTGGTCTTTTGGTGGTCCACGTTTCACTGCTTCACCACCAAACTAAATAAAATATGAACAACAGAAGCTTGTAAGATCTATTTGCCCTTCGAGGATGACGAACATAGTCCTTGCAGTCTGAGGTTATTACTTGAAAGACAGAAAACAAGGTAATTGTTTCATTGTCACCTAGATGGTAGCACTCTGAATCATGCCACAACACAACAAATGCTTGATTTTCCATGACCTTGAATGGTCAAGGTCACAGGATATGGCTTATTGAAAGGTCATAATTATCAGGTGTTCCTACAGGTGTTCCTAGACTAGAGGTGTTCCATACTATACGTATATCTATGTCTTATCTTACTTCGTTCTCGAGTTACATGCATGCACAGTTTACCATAGAAGCCTACTTCTTGACCGGAATGGCCATATAGGGCAGTGAACCAAACCATTCAATAATCCATCCAACCCTCTCCCTCATCTCTCTCGCTCTCCTCTCTCAGCTATTGTTGGTATTCACAGACCTGTTTACCTCTACAGATTGTCCATAGTTTATACGGATTTTTCAATTAAACTATGGACCAAATTGAATAATTCACCTACTCACCTCAGACATATCGTAATGATGCACCATGGGAATTGCCAGATTATCAGGATGTAAAATATCTGTTGCTAGGCCCATCTCGAACGTTTCATATGCAATTAACATCTGAAAATAATCAAAATATAAACATTTTCAATTACCGGAAAAACTGATAACATGATTGTATTCACACTATTATACAATGTACTAAAGTATGTATTATACAACAATGTACTAAAGTATGTATTATATACAATGTACTAAAGTATGTATTATACAATGTACTAAAGTATGTATTATACAATGTACTAAAGTATGTACTAAAGTATGTATTATACAACAATGTACTAAAGTATGTATTATACAACAATGTACTAAAGTATGTATTATACAACAATGTACTAAAGTATGTATTATACAACAATGTACTAAAGTATGTATTATACAACAATGTACTAAAGTATGTATTATACAACAATGTACTAAAGTATGTATTATACAACAATGTACTAAAGTATGTATTATACAACAATGTACTAAAGTATGTATTATACAACAATGTACTAAAGTATGTATTATACAATGTACTAAAGTATGTACAACCTAATCTATGAGACTCGGATATAACATACGTGTTTATTCTTACTAATTTACAATGAACTAAGGCCATAAGATCATTATCTCCAAGGCTATCTGTAGTCCTATAAATAAGTTTTATTTTATTTATATTTCGGGTTTTACGCCTGCATCAGCACCATTTTGGGCTATATCGCCGACAGGCAGTTTACCTAACAACACCTTTCCTGGGCAGGCTCCAGCGGTTAACCAGTACTTGGGTGCACCAACCTTCGTAAGAAACTGCCAACTTTTTCATATAAATGAGACACGGTCTGAGCGGGACTCGAACCCGTGACCATCAGTGATGATAGGTTACAGTGGTATACAAGTCAGTGACCGTAACCACTCGACCACGGATAAATAAGACCTCTACATAAATTATTTTTTTCTGTTATTTTGAAAAATGCCTGGATAGTAAAATGTCACATTTTTCAAGTACATGTATAAATATTTAGACTAGGCTATCTGGTGACTTGACATCATAATTCAACTTTGTTTCATTTCCTCTAGTGTATTTTGGAGTTGTCCATTTTCTCGTGCTAAATTGAACACAATGCTGATCAAACAGCGTCACACAGGGGACATTTCAAACTAATTAGTTGCATACCATAGCAATGGCGAAAGGGGCTGTGCCTTCCTTCCCAAAATGCACTAAATACGATGCCATTAAAAATGTGTGTACGGGCGAGAGCATTCTCCATGCAACATTAGGTTAGCACCTTCACCCCCACCCTCTCCTCACCCCCTCCCCACCCCAACCTCACCTTAACCACTGTTTATCAAGATTTAATTGATCAAGAATATCTATGAAGCAAGGTTTACCCCCCTCACCTCACACGACTGCCACAGAATGCAATAATACATTGTGTCTCTATTCAACGTTTTGTTCCATAAATATGTTCATAAAGGATCCATAACTATGTGGGATGTGTGTCAATGTCGGATTAATAGTACTGCTATATGGTGGTTGAAAAGGATGGATTGTGTGGCAAATTATGATACAGAGACGGATAGAGTACAGGGTATTTTGTTCGTGAAATGCTTTGGAAATGTTGTGTTGTATAATTTTGTGTTTCGATAGTATTTTGCTTGGTTGTTTGCCTGACTGATTCAACATAACATCACAGTTTGCTCGGTTGTTTGCCTGACTGATTCAACATAACATCACAGTTTGCTCGGTTGTTTGCCTCACTGATTCAACATAACATCACAGTTTGCTCGGTTGTTTGCCTGACTGATTCAACATAACATCACAGTTTGCTCGGTTGTTTGCCTGACTGATTCAACATTACATCACAGTTTGCTCGGTTGTTTGCCTGACTGATTCAACATAACATCACAGTTTGCTTGGTTGTTTGCCTGACTGATTCAACATTACATCACAGTTTGCTCGGTTGTTTGCCTGACTGATTCAACATTACATCACAGTTTGCTCGGTTGTTTGCCTGACTGATTCAACATAACATCACAGTTTGCTCGGTTGTTTGCCTACTGATTCAACATAACCACAGTTGCTCGTTTTGCCTGACTGATTCAACATAACATCACAGTTTGCTCGGTTGTTTGCCTGACTGATTCAACATAACATCACAGTTTGCTCGGTTGTTTGCCTGACTGATTCAACATAACATCACAGTTTGCTCGGTTGTTTGCCTGACTGATTCAACATAACATCACAGTTTGCTCGGTTGTTTGCCTCACTGATTCAACATAACATCACAGTTTGCTCGGTTGTTTGCCTCACTGATTCAACATAACATCACAGTTTGCTCGGTTGTTTGCCTGACTGATTCAACATAACATCACAGTTTGCTCGGTTGTTTGCCTGACTGATTCAACATAACATCACAGTTTGCTCGGTTGTTTGCCTGACTGATTCAACATAACATCACAGTTTGCTCGGTTGTTTGCCTGACTGATTCAACATAACATCACAGTTTGCTCGGTTGTTTGCCTGACTGATTCAACATAACATCACAGTTTGCTCGGTTGTTTGCCTGACTGATTCAACATAACATCACAGTTTGCTCGGTTGTTTGCCTGACTGATTCAACATAACATCACAGTTTGCTCGGTTGTTTGCCTGACTGATTCAACATAACATCGCAGTTTGCTCGGTTGTTTGCCTGACTGATTCAACATAACATCACAGTTTGCTCGGTTGTTTGCCTGACTGATTCAACATTACATCGCATCAGAAGTGACCTCCCTTGCGGAAAAAATAGCATTGTTTAAGGCCTAACAATATATATTTTGAATCCACATAAATATATTGAATCTGAGAAAAACCTATGCAGATAATTTGTCAGTGCTTTACACTGTTGCACGCAAAAGAACCAGAAGAGATTCTGGAATGGGTCTCTGTCTGTATTATTGCACTATCCTCCAAAAATCTAAAATGATTAATCTCTTCAGGAGGCGTCGCTCATATGGTTTATTTATACTCGCCACCGCATAAATGCATTTGGGCGAGTAAATATATCTAAGATGCTTAAGAAATTATTACATATGATTATGAACTGAGGACACATATGATTATGAACTGAGGACACATATGATTATGACATGATGTGACATATGATTATGAACTGAAGCTCACATATGATTATGAACTGAGGCCACATATGATTATGAACTGAGGCCACATATGATTATGAACTGAGGTCACATATGATTATGAACTGAGGCCACATATGATTATGAACTGAGGTCACATATGATTATGAACTGAAGCTCACATATGATTATGAACTGAAGCTCACATGGATGACTGGACTTGCCTAACTGTAAGTTGTTACTATTACTGTTATTAAATACTCGTGAAAAAGAATAACCAATGAGAAAATGTGCGCTCGCTTCTCAACAATGCAACCAGGGTTCGATCCTCGGACTGGGACGTATGTGAAATGGTACTGTGGTCGCCAGATCGGACAGGTGGGTTTTCTCTGGGTACTACGGCTTCCTCCCACACTAATGACCACATTTACGCTTTCATCTGCCCCAACGAAAGTGATTAATATAAGTTGTTAGAACTTGCTTCTCAATCGTTGTAATATAAATAAAGTTTAATGAGAATATGTCAATGATGGCATGTTGGTGAATTCATTAGTTTGTGAACAAATGTGTCATTTATTATGTGTAGAATAAAATTTACTATATCTGTCAAATGGGGTGATCCAGTACTAATTGGTTTGGCACGATACAGTGCAGATTGGAGTCTCGTACGTATTAAATCTGATTCATAATGCACTATTAATATAATCGCAGATATCGTGGTGAATGTAATACAGGTCAGTAACCTTCTGTTCTACTTTACAGATATCGTTATTGGTGAAAGACATGGACATACAGAAAGAAATAGCTGGGCTTAATTTGACAGAATAAATGAATGATCTAACATTCACTGATATATTGAATGAGGCCTTAATTGAAGCAGACAATTAATTTAGTTAAACCATTAATGTCATGTCATGTCTAATTTAGTTAAATCATTAATGGCATGTGCAGTCTAATTTAGTTAAATCATTAATGTCATGTGAGGTCTAATTTAGTTAAATCATTAATGGCATGTGCAGTCTAATTTAGTTAAATCATTAATGTCATGTGAGGTCTAATTTAGTTAAATCATTAATGTCATGTGCAGTCTAATTTAGTTAAATCATTAATGTCATGTGAGGTCTAATTTAGTTAAACCATTAATGTCATGTGAAGTCTAATTTAGTTAAACCATTAATGTCATATGAAGTCTAATTTAGTTAAATCATTAATGTCATGTGAAGTCTAATTTAGTTAAACCATTAATGTCATGTCCAGTCTAATTTAGTTAAACAATTAATGTCATGTGAAGTCTAATTTAGTTAAACCATTAATGTCATGTGCAGTCTAATTTAGTTAAATCATTAATGTCATGTCAGGTCTAATTTAGTTAAATCATTAATGCCATGTGAAGTCTAATTTAGTTAACTGACCTGGTATGCACATCTGTCACGTGGCATACACCCTACAGCCGTCCCGAGACCTGGACACAGCACACTTCTGATTGGCTCTTCTGTATGACTGGCATTGAACTTCTGAACTGTGATATAAACAAGATGGCCAATGAGAGATACCTATAATTACTTTTCAAATATACTGTACAAGCAAGTGTAAGTGAAAGTATGCGAGATGGTAGCGTGGTCGCCAGATTGGACAGCTGGGTTTTCTCTCCGGGTATTCCAGTTTCTTCCCATACCAATGATACATACCATTTACGAGAGTGATAAATATAAGCTGTTAAAGCATGCTTCGCCATTGTTGTAAAATAACTAAAGTTTATAATAAGTTTAAACAAGTGCAAGAGCTGAATCTATGCTTTATTCATTGTTGTTGTTTTGTGTTGCATGTATTAGTATTGTTAGTGCAGATTGGACTGTCTTTTAGAGGTCATACGAATATTCATAAGGTATACTCTTATTTTTTTACTCTATTGTTGAAAATAAGTAACTGTTAATGTATGCAAATAATTAGTTGATATTAGTTAACTGAGACAGTTGAATTTACACCAACTATAACAGGGCTTACATTTGTATGTTAGACCTTCAACATAGGGAGTAGTTTCTGGTCGCTCTCTATATGTTCTATAGGAAAGAGCCCCCCCCCACTGGGCCACTTATTAGGAGGAATACGGTATATTCTAGTAGACTAACCTGCAAGGATAATTGCCCTGAAGGCCAGGTAAGCATTTGACGTGTCCGACACATCCATCGGAACACGCATGGTTGGTGCCGATATCAGGTATTTAATTGGCTGACCCTCATTGTATTTCGACCAATCAACTGCATTTCTGTTGTGATGTTCTATTGTAGTTATAATTACTGCATTGCCCTGAAGAGAGAACACAAGTGGTTCAGATTTCGACTGTCCAATTAGGATTATAAACCGATGTCCTATGTATGTTAATTAATTGAGGGCAATTGTTTTACAGTAAACTACCGATTCAGTGTGGTTTCCTTTGCACCACATGCTATAAATTTTCATCCACTTTCTCATCTTATCATTACAATGTATTAAATTATTAAATCTTGATAGATATTCTACAGTACATTCAATAGGTAATCATTCTGTTGGAATCAATACCATGTTCCATATATTCTATATATATGAATCACATTTCGTTTTTCGGTGAGGATTATATCATATGTGGGACAATTAGACATGTATACCGTAATTATAAAGCATGAAATCTAAAAAAATGTTTCTAAAATAAATATTTATTATTTAATAATTATGTATAATATGCTATATTGAAAATAAACGGGGTCAAGGGGGCCTCATAAATTTTTTACAGTAAACTACCTATTGGATGTACTATAGAATATCTGACAAGATTTAATAATTTAATACATTGTAATTATAAGACGAGAAAGCGGATTTAAATTTATAGCATGTGGTGCAAAGGAAACCACACTGAAAACAGAGGAAACCCAGTAAAAATGCATATACTCCTTTAAAGAGTATTCAGGGGCAGTAACTAAGCTAATTTTCTTCATAAAATATACAACCTATATAGTTGGACCTACAAGACAAATGTTGACAGACAATGGACAGAACTCACAATTTCTCTATGTGAGAATGTGTATTTTACTATACAGTCAAACCTGTGTTAGTGGTCACCTCCATTAAGCAGCCAACCTGTATTAAGCAGCCAGTTTCCAGAATCCCAATTGGTTGTTTTATTATATATTTGACCTCTATTAAGCAGCCACCTGTGCTAAGCAGCCACCTTGTCTGACTCCCTTAGCTGGCTGCTTAAGACAGGTTTGACTATACATCAATTTGAATGACTTACCACTAGGAGTTCACCACTATACTCGTCCCGGATCACTTTCTGTAGTCTCTCTTGCCTGCAATACAATAAATAACTGTAAACTTTGGACTGCCATCTCACCAATAAAGCCTTCGAGGTCGAGTTGTCTAGCATGCCGTTGTTATATCTGATCTTTCACCGCTATCATTAGGTGTTTGCTCCCTATCAGAGACAAGTGATAAATTGATGAAATGTGAGAAAGGTGTTAGTCGCTTGTGGAGGTTAGTTTATACAAATTTATTTTAGCTTGATTGCGATACAAGTTCTTATAACTTATATTAATCACTCTCGAGACCTCATTCCTGATGGAATCCATCGCCACGAGGGAGAGAGAAGAGGCATGTGGAATTTAAATGCCTTGCCTAATGGCACAATCGTAACGGCTCCAGCGGGGCTCGAACTCCAGACCTTTCACCCATGAAGCAAATGCGCTGCCACTGAGCTATCACGATATTTCTCCGGAGTGGGCCGTGTACAGATCAAAGGGAAGGAGAAAAGAACAAATAACAGAAAAAGTCGCGTCCAGGTCATGGGTGGTCTGCAACATTAACCCTGTCTAGTAATTACAAGAGGGCTATTGGTGTGTCAGACACAGGGATTCGGCACGTTTGGGGGTACTAGTATATATATTTAAGTATATATACTAGTACCCCCAAATGTGCCGAATCCCTGTGGTGTCAGACACATGAAACGCAGAAAGCGGATGAAAATAGATAGCATGTAGTGCAAAGGAAACCACACTGAAAACAGAGGAAACCCAGTAATAGTACATATCCTCCTTTAAAGAGTCTTCAGGGGCAGTAACTGACCAATGTCTCTCATAATCACTAAGCTATTACCGTACTACACTACAGCATTACCTCTTCTCTATCCCTCATGGTAGCAATGGTTTCCATCAGGAATGAGGTCTCTAGAGCGATTAGTCGAATGTTGCAAGAACTTGTTTCGCAATCAAACTATAAGAGGTTAGTATACAGGAAAACAAATGAGAAGCTAACCCATAAAATGCTACTCACAACAGTTGCTTTTGCAAACACCATAGAGCCAGATCAGACGGCACAGAACGTGCACAGAACGTGCACAGAACGTACCATCTGATCAGGCTCTATGCTGTTTGCTATTCGGATAGTGGAGCTAAAGCACTTGGCTGACTAGCAAACAACATAGATCCAGATCAGACGGCACAGAACGTGCACAGAACGTACCATCTGATCAGGCTCTATGCTGTTTGCTATTCGGATAGTGGAGCTAAAGCACTTGGCTGACTAGCAAACAACATAGATCCTGATCAGACACTGGCCGGCGTTACACCATGACTGATATGGATCTATGTTGGTTTGCACATTCCTTCCAATATATTCAACATTAAATGTTCAGAAGTAGAGTTTTGTAGTACATGTACTATAGAACCCACTGTGGTAACAGTTGTTGGGTATGATCTCTAACAGGAGTTCACACATTCAGCCGGAATAGACATCTTTTGTTTTATTCATTAACACATTCAACACCAAGTAACTGACATGGACTGGTGCATGATATTTTTAGACCAATAAATTAATAAGAACATTACATTTGCACCAGTTCATTTATCAAAATAGGTAATTTTATCTAAAAATAGTAATATTATTGGCAAATCTGTAGATCCTGATGAGACATTTCGTCACCAACCGGCTCAGCTGGATTTACACTTTTTGTAAGCCTATTTAGAGGTCTGTACTACTGAACGGGTTAACCCTTAAACTGCACAAACAACACAGATCCATAACAATCGCGACGCAACACCGCATCTGATCAGGATCTATGTTGTTTGTTATTCAGCCAAGTGCTTTAGCTCCACTCCCCAAATAGCAAACAGCATAGAACCTGATCAGACGGAACGTTTTGTGTGTCTGATCTGGCCCTATACTGTTTGAAAAGCGACGTTAATAAAGTAAAATAATAGGTGGCGATTTCAACCTATTCATCGTGAGTAGAATACACACAACTGTGATATAGACGGATCAATGATACAATGCTAACTGGTACCACATTTATGGGGCCAAGTTTGCAAATGCAGACATTAGTTGTAAGGGTTAATAACATGAATCCTCATTACTTTTCATGCACTGCGACCAAGGATGATAATAATTAACTCACATTTGCCATCCAAAATGTCTGCTATAAGCCATATCAATGCCACCATCCATAAACCCAAAACTGTTAGCAGGAGAAACCTGTAAAATGTAGCAGAATCAACAAGCTGGGGACACCTGTAAAATGCAGCACAATCAACTAGCTGAGTACACCTGTAAAATGTAGCAGAATCAACTAGCTGGGGACATCTGTAAAATGCAGCACAATCAACTAGCTGGGGACACCTGTAAAATGTAGCAGAATCAACAAGCTGGGGACACCTGTAAAATGTAGCAGAATCAACTAGCTGGGATACCTGTAAAATGTAGCAGAATCAACTAGCTAGGAACATCTGTAAAATGTAGCAGAATCAACTAGCTGGGGACACCTGTAAAATGTAGCAGAATCAACTAGCTGGGGACACCTGTAAAATGTAGCAGAATGAACTAGCTAGGAACATCTGTAAAATGTAGCAGAATCAACTAGCTGGGGACACCTGTAAAATGTAGCAGAATCAACTAGCTGGGGACACCTGTAAAATGTAGCAGAATCAACTAGCTGGGGAAACCTGTAAAATGTAGCAGAATCAACTAGCTGGGGACAAAAAACAAAACAAACAAATAAATGTAATCAACCAAGAGGAACAAATCAAAAACTAGCTGGGGACACCTGTAAAATGTAGCAGAATCAACTAGCTGGGGACACCTGTAAAAACTAGCTGGGGACACCTGTAAAATGTAGCAGAATCAACTAGCTGGGGACACCTGTAAAATGTAGCAGAATCAACTAGCTGGGGACACCTGTAAAATGTAGCAGAATCAACTAGCTGGGGACACCTGTAAAAACTAGCTGGGGACACCTGTAAAATGTAGCAGAATCAACTAGCTGGGGAAACCTGTAAAATGTAGCAGAATCAACTAGCTGGGGACACCTGTAAAATGTAGCAGAATCAACTAGCTGGGGACACCTGTAAAATGTAGCAGAATCAACTAGCTGGGGACACCTGTAAAATGTAGCACAATCAACTAGCTAGGAACATCTGTAAAATGTAGTAGAATCAACTAGCTGGGGACACCTGTAAAAGGTAGCAGAATCAACTAGCTGGGAACATCTGTAAAATGTAGCAGAATCAACTAGCTGGGGACACCTGTAAAAGGTAGCAGAATCAACTAGCTGGGAACATCTGTAAAATGTAGCAGAATCAACTAGCTGGGGACACCTGTAAAAGCTAGCAGAATCAACTAGCTGGGGACACCTGTAAAATGTAGCAGAATCAACTAGCTGGGGAAACCTGTAAAATGTAGCATAATCAACTAGCTGGGAACACCTGTAAAATGTAGCAGAATCAACTA
>CM026387.1:42374103-42441936 GCA_014843695.1 Archivesica marissinica
GGGAACATCTGTAAAATGTAGCAGAATCAACTAGCTGGGGACACCTGTAAAAGGTAGCAGAATCAACTAGCTGGGAACATCTGTAAAATGTAGCAGAATCAACTAGCTGGGGACACCTGTAAAAGCTAGCAGAATCAACTAGCTGGGGACACCTGTAAAATGTAGCAGAATCAACTAGCTGGGGAAACCTGTAAAATGTAGCATAATCAACTAGCTGGGAACACCTGTAAAATGTAGCAGAATCAACTAGCTGGGGACACCTGTAAAATGTAGCAGAATCAACTAGCTGGGGACACCTGTAAAATGTAGCACAATCAACTAGCTAGGAACATCTGTAAAATGTAGCACAATCAACTAGCTGGGGACACCTGTAAAAGGTAGCAGAATCAACTAGCTGGGAACATCTGTAAAATGTAGCAGACTCAACTAGCTGGGGACACCTGTAAATTGTAGCACAATCAACTAGCTGGGAACATCTGTAAAATGTAGCAGAATCAACTAGCTGGGGACACCTGTAAAATGTAGCACAATCAACAAGCTAGGAACACCTGTAAAATGATGGCCGTCAAAAGGTCAACCTTTTATGAGAGATTTCAAATGTCTACCTCTCACAAACTGATCACTACTTGTGTGATCCTTAGGTGAAGCCATTCCAAAGTTGTTAAAATAAATTTCCGCTGAAATCCAAGATGGCCGCCATCTAAAAATGGCACAAATTCTAAAGAAATCTTCTTTTCACGAACTGCCAGCTGGATTTTGACGAATCATGATAAGAATTCTCAATGCAGACTGCGCTATCAAAGTTGTGAGTGGCCCGGGAGGTTAAATTTGATTTTTGAGCGAATATGGTTATGTCATATATCAAATTGAAGGCAAATTTCTGATGCAATTGTTATCAAAATCAAGATGGCTACCGAAAGGACAAAAGATTGTTCTTTTATTATATATTTCAAAATTCTTCTTCACACAAACTGCTTGGCCAATGGTAGCCAAATTTCACAGTTATTGTCCATGGGTGTAGCCTTTTCAAGAAAGCTCTATAGCTTATGGTTGTTCTCTCCTTTCTACATAATACAGTCAAACCTGTGTTAGTGGTCACCTCCATTAAGCAGCCAGTTTCCAGATTCCCACTGTTGTAGTTGTAAGGATGACAGTTGCAGATGTAAGGATGACTGTTGCAGTTGTAAGGATGGCTGATGCAGATGTAAGGATGACTGTTGTAGATGTAAGGATGACTGATGCAGATGTAAGGATGGCTGATGCAGATGTAAGGATGACTGTTGTAGATGTAAGGATGACTGATGCAGATGTAAGGATGGCTGATGCAGATGTAAGGATGACTGATGTAGATGTAAGGATGACTGATGCAGATGTAAGAATGGCTGATGCAGATGTAAGGATGACTGATGCAGATGTAAGGATGGCTGATGCAGATGTAAGGATGACTGTTGTAGATGTAAGGATGACAGTTGCAGTTGTAGTGATGATTGATGTAGATGTAAGGATGGCTGATGCAGATGTAAGGATGGCTGATGCAGATGTAAGGATGGCTGATGCAGATGTAAGGATGGCTGATGCAGATGTAAGGATGGCTGATGCAGATGTAAGGATGGCTGATGCAGATGTAAGGATGACTGTTGTAGATGTAAGGATGACTGTTGTAGATGTAAGGATGACTGTTGTAGATGTAAGGATGACTGTTGTAGATGTAAGGATGATTGTTGTAGATGTAAGGATGATTGTTGTAGATGTAAGGATGACTGTTGTAGATGTAAGGATGACTGTTGTAGATGTAAGGATGACTGTTGTAGATGTAAGGATGACTGTTGTAGATGTAAGGATGACTGTTGTAGATGTAAGGATGACTGATGTAGATGTAAGGATGACTGTTGTAGATGTAAGGATGACTGTTGTAGATGTAAGGATGACTGATGTAGATGTAAGGATGACTGTTGTAGATGTAAGGATGACTGTTGCAGTTGTAGTGATGACTGATGTAGATGTAAGGATGATGAGCAGTTGTAGTGATGACTGTTGTAGATGTAAGGATGATGACTGTTGCAGTTGTAGTGATGACTGTTGTAGATGTAAGGATGACTGTTGTAGATGTAAGGATGATGACTGTTGCAGTTGTAGTGATGACTGTTGTAGATGTAAGGATGACTGTTGTAGTTGTAAGGATGACTGTTGTAGATGTAAGGATGACTGTTGTAGATGTAAGGATGACTGTTGTAGATGTAAGGATGACTGTTGTAGATGTAAGGATGACTGTTGTAGTGATGACTGATGTAGATGTAAGGATGACTGTTGTAGATGTAAGGATGACTGTTGTAGATGTAAGGATGACTGTTGTAGATGTAAGGATGACTGTTGTAGTGATGACTGATGTAGATGTAAGGATGACTGTTGTAGATGTAAGGATGACTGTTGTAGATGTAAGGATGGCTGTTGTAGATGTAAGGATGACTGATGTAGATGTAAGGATGACTGTTGTAGATGTAAGGATGACTGATGTAGATGTAAGGATGACTGATGTAGATGTAAGGATGACTGATGTAGATGTAAGGATGACTGATGTAGATGTAAGGATGACTGATGTAGATGTAAGGATGACTGATGTAGATGTAAGGATGACTGTTGCAGTTGCAAAGATGACTGTTGAAGTTGTAGTGATGACTGATGTAGTTGTAAGGATGACTGTTGCAGTTGCAAAGATGACTGTTGAAGTTGCAAAGATGACTGTTGCAGTTGCAAAAATGACTGTTGTAGTTGCAAAGATGACTGTTGTAGCATGCTTTTATTGTACTTACTATTGCGTCTGCAGCAGGACCACTTTTGAATATATCTCCTCTATATACCTGAGAAAGTAAACAACAACAACAACACTAGTAACGCAATAACAACAATTAGTCATTATAAATTAAGTTATTTTTTTTAAACATCGTATTATGCTTTCATTCCTAAAATTGTTTGTCCTGGTCATGCTGCTCCCTCAATGGTTCATGTTTATTAAATACAAAATCATAATAATGAAACAAAAATTATATATAATATTATAAATAAATAATTCAATTAAAATGGCATATGAAGTTTAAATCTGTAACTATATATAGGACATTTGTTTGTTTCAGTGTATGATCCAATTATTGTATAGTCTGCCTCCGTGGTCGAGTGGTTAAGGTCGCTGACTTGTATACCACTGTAACCTATCATCACTGATGGTCACGGGTTCGAGCCCCGCTCAGGCCGTGTCTCATTTATATGAAAAAGTTGGCAGTTTCTTACGGCGGTTAGTGCACCCAAGTACTGGTTAACCGCTGGAGCCTGCCCAGGAAAGGTGTTGTTAGGTAAACTGCCCGCCGGTGATATAGCCCAAAATGGTGCTGATGCAGGCGTAAAACCCGAAATATAAATATAACTATAACCAATTATTGTATGATCCAGATACGTAGCACCTACACATGACCAATCTATCCAGATACATGACACCCTACACATGACCAATCTATCCAGATACGTGACACCCTACACATGACCAATCTAGCCTGATACGTGACACCCTACACATGACCAATCTATCCAGATACATGACACCCTACACATGACCAATCTATCCAGATACATGACACCCTACACATGACCAATCTATCCAGATACGTAACACCCTACACATGACCAATCTAGCCAGATACGTAGCACCCTACACATGACCAATCTATCCAGATACGTAACACCCTACACATGACCAATCTATCCAGATACGTAACACCCTACACATGACCAATCTAGCCAGATACGTGACACCCTACACATGACCAATCTAGCCAGATACGTGACACCCTACACATGACCAATCTATCCAGATATGTGACACCCTACACATGACCAATCTAGCCAGATGCGTGACACCCTACACATGACCAATCTATCCAGATACATGACACCCTACACATGACCAATCTATCCAGATACGTGACACCCTACACATGACCAATCTATCCAGATACATAACACCCTACACATGACCAATCTATCCAGATACGTAACACCCTACACATGACCAATCTAGCCAGATACATGACACCCTACACATGACCAATCTAGCCAGATACGTAACACCCTACACATGACCAATCTATCCAGATACATGACACCCTACCCATGACCAATCTAGCCAGATACGTAACACCCTACACATGACCAATCTATCCAGATACGTGACACCCTACACATGACCAATCTATCCAGATACGTGACACCCTACACATGACCAATCTATCCAGATACATGACACCCTACACATGACCAATCTATCCAGATACGTAACACCCTACACATGACCAATCTATCCAGATACGTGACACCCTACACATGACCAATCTATCCATATACGTGACACCCTACACATGACCAATCTATCCAGATACGTAACACCCTACACATGACCAATCTATCCAGATATGTGACACCCTACACATGACCAATCTATCCAGATACATGACACCCTACACATGACCAATCTAGCCAGATACGTGACACCCTACACATGACCAATCTATCCAGATAGTGACACCCTACACATGACCAATCTATCCAGATACATAACACCCTACACATGACCAATCTATCCAGATTATACGTAACACCCTACACATGACCAATCTATCCAGATACGTAACACCCTACACATGACCAATCTATCCAGATACGTAACACCCTACACATGACCAATCTATCCAGATACGTGACACCCTACACATGACCAATCTATCCAGATACGTGACACCCTACACATGACCAATCTATCCAGATACGTGACACCCTACACATGACCAATCTATCCAGATACGTGACACCCTACACATGACCAATCTATCCAGATACGTGACACCCTACACATGACCAATCTATCCAGATACATGACACCCTACACATGACCAATCTATCCAGATACGTAACACCCTACACATGACCAATCTATCCAGATACATGACACCTACACATGACCAATCTATCCAGATACGTGACACCCTACACATGACCAATCTATCCAGATACGTGACACCCTACACATGACCAATCTAGCCAGATACGTGACACCCTACACATGACCAATCTATCCAGATACGTGACACCCTACACATGACCAATCTATCCAGATACATGACACCCTACACATGACCAATCTATCCAGATACGTGACACCCTACACATGACCAATCTATCCAGATACGTGACACCCTACACATGACCAATCTATCCAGATACGTAACACCCTACACATGACCAATCTATCCAGATACGTGACACCCTACACATGACCAATCTATCCAGATACGTAACACCCTACACATGACCAATCTATCCAGATACGTGACACCCTACACATGACCAATCTATCCAGATACGTGACACCCTACACATGACCAATCTATCCAGATACGTGACACCCTACACATGACCAATCTATCCAGATACGTGACACCCTACACATGACCAATCTATCCATACGTGACACCCTACACATGACCAATCTAGCCAGATACGTGACACCCTACACATGACCAATCTATCCAGATACGTGACACCCTACACATGACCAATCTATCCAGATACGTGACACCCTACACATGACCAATCTATCCAGATACGTACACCCTACACATGACCAATCTATCCAGATACGTGACACCCTACACATGACCAATCTATCCAGATACGTGACACCCTACACATGACCAATCTATCCAGATACGTGACACCCTACACATGACCAATCTATCCAGATACGTGACACCCTACACATGACCAATCTATCCAGATACATGACACCCTACACATGACCAATCTATCCAGATACGTGACACCCTACACATGACCAATCTATCCAGATACGTGACACCCTACACATGACCAATCTATCCAGATACGTGACACCCTACACATGACCAATCTATCCAGATACATGACACCCTACACATGACCAATCTATCCAGATACGTAACACCCTACACATGACCAATCTAGCCAGATACGTAACACCCTACACATGACCAATCTATCCAGATACGTGACACCCTACACATGACCAATCTATCCAGATACGTAACACCCTACACATGACCAATCTATCCAGATACGTGACACCCTACACATGACCAATCTATCCAGATACATGACACCCTACACATGACCAATCTAGCCAGATACGTAACACCCTACACATGACCAATCTATCCAGATACGTGACACCCTACACATGACCAATCTATCCAGATACGTAACACCCTACACATGACCAATCTAGCCAGATACGTGACACCCTACACATGACCAATCTATCCAGATACATGACACCCTACACATGACCAATATATCCAGATATGTGACACCCTACACATGACCAATCTAGCCTGATACGTGACACCCTACACATGACCAATCTATCCAGATACGTGACACCCTACACATGACCAATCTATCCAGATACGTGACACCCTACACATGACCAATCTATCCAGATACGTGACACCCTACACATGACCAATCTATCCAGATACGTAACACCCTACACATGACCAATCTATCCAGATACGTGACACCCTACACATGACCAATCTATCCAGATACATGACACCCTACACATGACCAATCTATCCAGATACGTGACACCCTACACATGACCAATCTAGCCAGATACGTGACACCCTACACATGACCAATCTATCCAGATACGTAACACCCTACACATGACCAATCTATCCAGATACGTGACACCCTACACATGACCAATCTATCCAGATACGTGACACCCTACACATGACCAATCTATCCAGATACATGACACCCTACACATGACCAATCTATCCAGATACGTAACACCCTACACATGACCAATCTATCCAGATACGTGACACCCTACACATGACCAATCTATCCAGATACGTGACACCCTACACATGACCAATCTATCCAGATACGTAACACCCTACACATGACCAATCTATCCAGATATGTGACACCCTACACATGACCAATCTATCCAGATACATGACACCCTACACATGACCAATCTAGCCAGATACATGACACCCTACACATGACCAATCTAGCCAGATACGTAACACCCTACACATGACCAATCTATCCAGATACGTAACACCCTACACATGACCAATCTATCCAGATACATGACACCCTACACATGACCAATCTATCCAGATACGTGACACCCTACACATGACCAATCTATCCAGATACGTAACACCCTACACATGACCAATCTATCCAGATACATGACACCCTACACATGACCAATCTATCCAGATACATGACACCCTACACATGACCAATCTAGCCAGATACGTAACACCCTACACATGACCAATCTATCCAGATACGTGACACCCTACACATGACCAATCTATCCAGATACGTGACACCCTACACATGACCAATCTATCCAGATACGTAACACCCTACACATGACCAATCTATCCAGATACGTGACACCCTACACATGACCAATCTATCCAGATACGTGACACCCTACACATGACCAATCTATCCAGATACGTGACACCCTACACATGACCAATCTATCCAGATACGTAACACCCTACACATGACCAATCTATCCAGATACATGACACCCTACACATGACCAATCTATCCAGATACGTGACACCCTACACATGACCAATCTATCCAGATACGTGACACCCTACACATGACCAATCTATCCAGATACGTGACACCCTACACATGACCAATCTATCAGATACGTACACCCTACACATGACCAATCTATCCAGATACGTGACACCCTACACATGACCAATCTATCCAGATACGTGACACCCTACACATGACCAATCTATCCAGATACGTGACACCCTACACATGACCAATCTATCCAGATACGTGACACCCTACACATGACCAATCTATCCAGATACATGACACCCTACACATGACCAATCTATCCAGATACGTGACACCCTACACATGACCAATCTATCCAGATACGTAACACCCTACACATGACCAATCTATCCAGATACGTGACACCCTACACATGACCAATCTATCCAGATACGTGACACCCTACACATGACCAATCTATCCAGATACGTGACACCCTACACATGACCAATCTATCCAGATACATGACACCCTACACATGACCAATCTATCCAGATACGTAACACCCTACACATGACCAATCTAGCCAGATACGTAACACCCTACACATGACCAATCTATCCAGATACGTAACACCCTACACATGACCAATCTATCCAGATACGTAACACCCTACACATGACCAATCTATCCAGATACGTGACACCCTACACATGACCAATCTATCCAGATACATGACACCCTACACATGACCAATCTAGCCAGATACGTAACACCCTACACATGACCAATCTATCCAGATACGTGACACCCTACACATGACCAATCTATCCAGATACGTAACACCCTACACATGACCAATCTATCCAGATACGTGACACCCTACACATGACCAATCTATCCAGATACGTGACACCCTACACATGACCAATCTATCCAGATACGTGACACCCTACACATGACCAATCTACCAGACACCCTACACATGACCAATCTAGCCAGATACATGACACCCTACACATGACCAATCTATCCAGATACGTGACACCCTACACATGACCAATCTATCCAGATACGTGACACCCTACACATGACCAATCTATCCAGATACATGACACCCTACACATGACCAATCTATCCAGATACGTGACACCCTACACATGACCAATCTATCCAGATACGTGACACCCTACACATGACCAATCTAGCCAGATACGTAACACCCTACACATGACCAATCTATCCAGATACATGACACCCTACACATGACCAATCTATCCAGATACGTAACACCCTACACATGACCAATCTATCCAGATACGTGACACCCTACACATGACCAATCTATCCAGATACGTGACACCCTACACATGACCAATCTATCCAGATACGTGACACCCTACACATGACCAATCTATCCAGATACGTAACACCCTACACATGACCAATCTATCCAGATACGTGACACCCTACACATGACCAATCTATCCAGATACGTGACACCCTACACATGACCAATCTATCCAGATACGTAACACCCTACACATGACCAATCTAGCCAGATACGTGACACCCTACACATGACCAATCTATCCAGATACATGACACCCTACACATGACCAATCTATCCAGATACGTGACACCCTACACATGACCAATCTAGCCTGATACGTGACACCCTACACATGACCAATCTATCCAGATACGTAACACCCTACACATGACCAATCTATCCAGATACGTAACACCCTACACATGACCAATCTATCCAGATACGTGACACCCTACACATGACCAATCTATCCAGATACGTAACACCCTACACATGACCAATCTAGCCAGATACGTGACACCCTACACATGACCAATCTATCCAGATACATGACACCCTACACATGACCAATCTATCCAGATACGTGACACCCTACACATGACCAATCTAGCCTGATACGTGACACCCTACACATGACCAATCTATCCAGATACGTAACACCCTACACATGACCAATCTATCCAGATACGTAACACCCTACACATGACCAATCTATCCAGATACGTGACACCCTACACATGACCAATCTATCCAGATACGTGACACCCTACACATGACCAATCTATCCAGATACGTGACACCCTACACATGACCAATCTATCCAGATACGTGACACCCTACACATGACCAATCTATCCAGATACATGACACCCTACACATGACCAATCTATCCAGATACGTGACACCCTACACATGACCAATCTATCCAGATACGTGACACCCTACACATGACCAATCTATCCAGATACGTGACACCCTACACATGACCAATCTAGCCAGATACGTGACACCCTACACATGACCAATCTATCCAGATACGTGACACCCTACACATGACCAATCTATCCAGATACATGACACCCTACACATGACCAATCTATCCAGATACGTGACACCCTACACATGACCAATCTATCCAGATACGTGACACCCTACACATGACCAATCTATCCAGATACATGACACCCTACACATGACCAATCTATCCAGATACGTGACACCCTACACATGACCAATCTAGCCAGATACGTGACACCCTACACATGACCAATCTATCCAGATACGTAACACCCTACACATGACCAATCTATCCAGATACGTAACACCCTACACATGACCAATCTATCCAGATACGTGACACCCTACACATGACCAATCTATCCAGATACGTGACACCCTACACATGACCAATCTATCCAGATACGTGACACCCTACACATGACCAATCTATCCAGATACATGACACCCTACACATGACCAATCTATCCAGATACGTGACACCCTACACATGACCAATCTATCCAGATACGTGACACCCTACACATGACCAATCTATCCAGATACGTGACACCCTACACATGACCAATCTATCCAGATACATGACACCCTACACATGACCAATCTATCCAGATACGTAACACCCTACACATGACCAATCTATCCAGATACGTAACACCCTACACATGACCAATCTATCCAGATACGTAACACCCTACACATGACCAATCTATCCAGATACGTAACACCCTACACATGACCAATCTATCCAGATACGTGACACCCTACACATGACCAATCTATCCAGATACATGACACCCTACACATGACCAATCTATCCAGATACGTAACACCCTACACATGACCAATCTATCCAGATACGTGACACCCTACACATGACCAATCTATCCAGATACGTAACACCCTACACATGACCAATCTATCCAGATACGTGACACCCTACACATGACCAATCTATCCAGATACGTGACACCCTACACATGACCAATCTATCCAGATACGTGACACCCTACACATGTACACATGACCAATCTATCCAGATACGTGACACCCTACACATGACCAATCTATCCAGATACGTGACACCCTACACATGACCAATCTATCCAGATACGTGACACCCTACACATGACCAATCTATCCAGATACGTGACACCCTACACATGACCAATCTATCCAGATACGTGACACCCTACACATGACCAATCTATCCAGATACGTGACACCCTACACATGACCAATCTATCCAGATACATGACACCCTACACATGACCAATCTATCCAGATACGTAACACCCTACACATGACCAATCTATCCAGATACGTGACACCCTACACATGACCAATCTATCCAGATACGTAACACCCTACACATGACCAATCTATCCAGATACGTGACACCCTACACATGACCAATCTATCCAGATACGTGACACCCTACACATGACCAATCTATCCAGATACGTGACACCCTACACATGACCAATCTATCCAGATACGTGACACCCTACACATGACCAATCTATCCAGATACATGACACCCTACACATGACCAATCTATCCAGATACGTACACCCTACACATGACCAATCTATCCAGATACGTACACCCTACACATGACCAATCTATCCAGATACGTGACACCCTACACATGACCAATCTATCCAGATACGTAACACCCTACACATGACCAATCTATCCAGATACGTGACACCCTACACATGACCAATCTATCCAGATACGTGACACCCTACACATGACCAATCTATCCAGATACGTGACACCCTACACATGACCAATCTATCCAGATACGTGACACCCTACACATGACCAATCTATCCAGATACATGACACCCTACACATGACCAATCTATCCAGATACGTGACACCCTACACATGACCAATCTATCCAGATACGTGACACCCTACACATGACCAATCTATCCAGATACGTGACACCTACACATGACCAATCTATCCAGATACATGACACCCTACACATGACCAATCTATCCAGATACGTAACACCCTACACATGACCAATCTAGCCAGATACATGACACCCTACACATGACCAATCTATCCAGATACGTAACACCCTACACATGACCAATCTATCCAGATACATGACACCCTACACATGACCAATCTATCCAGATACATGACACCCTACACATGACCAATCTATCCAGATACGTGACACCCTACACATGACCAATCTAGCCTGATACGTGACACCCTACACATGACCAATCTATCCAGATACGTACACCCTACACATGACCAATCTATCCAGATACATGACACCCTACACATGACCAATCTATCCAGATACGTGACACCCTACACATGACCAATCTATCCAGATACATGACACCCTACACATGACCAATCTATCCAGATACATGACACCCTACACATGACCAATCTATCCAGATACGTGACACCCTACACATGACCAATCTATCCAGATACGTAACACCCTACACATGACCAATCTATCCAGATACATGACACCCTACACATGACCAATCTAGCCAGATACGTAACACCCTACACATGACCAATCTATCCAGATACATGACACCCTACCTATGACCAATCTAGCCTGATATGTAACACCCTACACATGACCAATCTAGCCAGATACGTAACACCCTACACATGACCAATCTATCCAGATACGTGACACCCTACACATGACCAATCTATCCAGATACGTGACACCCTACACATGACCAATCTATCCAGATACATGACACCCTACACATGACCAATCTATCCAGATACGTGACACCCTACACATGACCAATCTATCCAGATACTGACACCCTACACATGACCAATCTATCCAGATACGTAACACCCTACACATGACCAATCTATCCAGATACGTGACACCCTACACATGACCAATCTATCCATATACGTGACACCCTACACATGACCAATCTATCCAGATACGTAACACCCTACACATGACCAATCTATCCAGATATGTGACACCCTACACATGACCAATCTATCCAGATACATGACACCCTACACATGACCAATCTAGCCAGATACATGACACCCTACACATGACCAATCTAGCCAGATACGTAACACCCTACACATGACCAATCTATCCAGATACGTAACACCCTACACATGACCAATCTATCCAGATACGTGACACCCTACACATGACCAATCTATCCAGATACGTGACACCCTACACATGACCAATCTATCCAGATACGTGACACCCTACACATGACCAATCTATCCAGATACTGACACCCTACACATGACCAATCTATCCAGATACGTGACACCCTACACATGACCAATCTATCCAGATACGTAACACCCTACACATGACCAATCTATCCAGATACGTAACACCCTACACATGACCAATCTATCCAGATACTGACACCCTACACATGACCAATCTATCCAGATACGTGACACCCTACACATGACCAATCTATCCAGATACTGACACCCTACACATGACAATCTATCCGATACGTACACCCTACACATGACCAATCTATCCAGATACGAACACCCTACACATGACCAATCTATCCAGATACGTGACACCCTACACATGACCAATCTATCCAGATACGTGACACCCTACACATGACCAATCTATCCAGATACGTGACACCCTACACATGACCAATCTATCCAGATACGTAACACCCTACACATGACCAATCTATCCAGATACGTGACACCCTACACATGACCAATCTATCCAGATACGTGACACCCTACACATGACCAATCTATCCAGATACGTGACACCCTACACATGACCAATCTATCCAGATACGTGACACCCTACACATGACCAATCTATCCAGATACATGACACCCTACACATGACCAATCTATCCAGATACATGACACCCTACACATGACCAATCTATCCAGATACGTAACACCCTACACATGACCAATCTAGCCAGATACGTAACACCCTACACATGACCAATCTATCCAGATACGTAACACCCTACACATGACCAATCTATCCAGATATGTAACACCCTACACATGACCAATCTATCCAGATACGTGACACCCTACACATGACCAATCTATCCAGATACATGACACCCTACACATGACCAATCTAGCCAGATACGTAACACCCTACACATGACCAATCTATCCAGATACGTGACACCCTACACATGACCAATCTATCCAGATACGTAACACCCTACACATGACCAATCTAGCCAGATACGTGACACCCTACACATGACCAATCTATCCAGATACATGACACCCTACACATGACCAATATATCCAGATATGTGACACCCTACACATGACCAATCTAGCCTGATACGTGACACCCTACACATGACCAATCTAGCCTGATACATGACACCCTACACATGACCAATCTATCCAGATATGTGACACCCTACACATGACCAATCTATCCAGATACGTGACACCCTACACATGACCAATCTATCCAGATACGTGACACCCTACACATGACCAATCTATCCAGATACGTAACACCCTACACATGACCAATCTAGCCAGATACATGACACCCTACACATGACCAATCTATCCAGATACGTGACACCCTACACATGACCAATCTATCCAGATACATGACACCCTACACATGACCAATCTATCCAGATACGTAACACCCTACACATGACCAATCTATCCAGATACGTGACACCCTACACATGACCAATCTATCCAGATACGTGACACCCTACACATGACCAATCTATCCAGATACATGACACCCTACACATGACCAATCTATCCAGATACGTGACACCCTACACATGACCAATCTATCCAGATACGTGACACCCTACACATGACCAATCTATCCAGATACGTGACACCCTACACATGACCAATCTATCCAGATACGTGACACCCTACACATGACCAATCTATCCAGATACGTGACACCCTACACATGACCAATCTATCCAGATACGTGACACCCTACACATGACCAATCTATCCAGATACGTAACACCCTACACATGACCAATCTATCCAGATACGTAACACCCTACACATGACCAATCTATCCAGATACATGACACCCTACACATGACCAATCTATCCAGATACGCACCCTACACATGACCAATCTATCCAGATACGTAACACCCTACACATGACCAATCTATCCAGATACATGACACCCTACACATGACCAATCTATCCAGATACATGTACCCTACACATGACCAATCTAGCCAGATACGTAACACCCTACACATGACCAATCTATCCAGATACGTAACACCCTACACATGACCAATCTATCCAGATACGTAACACCCTACACATGACCAATCTATCCAGATACGTAACCCTACACATGACCAATCTATCCAGATACGTGACACCTACACATGACCAATCTATCCAGATACGTAACACCCTACACATGACCAATCTATCCAGATACATGACACCATACACATGACCAATCTATCCAGATACGTGACACCCTACACATGACCAATCTATCCAGATACGTGACACCCTACACATGACCAATCTAGCCTGATACGTGACACCCTACACATGACCAATCTATCCAGATACATGACACCCTACACATGACCAATCTATCCAGATACGTAACACCCTACACATGACCAATCTAGCCAGATACGTAGCACCCTACACATGACCAATCTATCCAGATACGTAACACCCTACACATGACCAATCTATCCAGATACGTAACACCCTACACATGACCAATCTATCCAGATATGTAACACCCTACACATGACCAATCTATCCAGATACGTGACACCCTACACATGACCAATCTATCCAGATACATTACACCCTACACATGACCAATCTAGCCAGATACGTAACACCCTACACATGACCAATCTATCCAGATACGTGACACCCTACACATGACCAATCTATCCAGATACGTAACACCCTACACATGACCAATCTAGCCAGATACGTGACACCCTACACATGACCAATCTATCCAGATACATGACACCCTACACATGACCAATATATCCAGATATGTGACACCCTAACATGACCAATCTAGCCTAATACGTGACACCCTACATATGACCAATCTAGCCTGATACATGACACCCTACACATGACCAATCTATCCAGATATGTGACACCCTACACATGACCAATCTATCCAGATATGTGACACCCTACACATGACCATTCTAGCCTGATACGTGACACCCTACACATGACCAATCTATCCAGATACGTAACACCCTACACATGACCAATCTAGCCAGATACATGACACCCTACACATGCATGACCAATCTATCCAGATACATGACACCCTACACATGACCAATCTATCCAGATACGTGACACCCTACACCTGACCAATCTAGCCTGATACGTGACACCCTACACATGACCAATCTATCCAGATACGTGACACCCTACACATGACCAATATATCCAGATACGGGACACCCTACACATGACCAATCTAGCCTGATACGTAACACCCTACACATGACCAATCTAGCCAGATGACAAGTTCTACTACATTTTTAAATTTTTTTATTTATTCTACTACGATTGCGAAGCAAGTTCTAACAACTTATATTAATTACTCTCGTTGGTGCGGATGAAAGCGTAAATTCATTTGTATGGGAGGAAACCGGAATATCCGGAGAAAACACACCTGTCCGATCTGGCAACCACTGTACCATCTCACATACATACTTCCCGGTCCGAGGATCTAACTCAGGCATTGTGAGAAGTGAGCCAATGTACAACTGTCTTAGCCATAGTGGGCATATGGCCTTATTGACAAGCGTGGCTCTGAGGTCACAAATGATTGGAATAATTTATTACCTGTACTCTATCTGGAATATACGACGCAAACTCATCTTTCCATGCATCCACCATCTTCTGTTGAAGATCACAGAAGTGATAAACGACCTTGATCGTTGAATTTACAACACTCTGTCCTTCATTTTCTGCAATGTTCTTGACAGTTGCTGCTTCATTGTCATCATATTTAGATTTGTCTTCATTGTTACTTCTCACTTGGGCTTCCATTCTGGTATGGTGCGTATATTTGTCTATAACATAAGAGGGCCGTTATAATTGCACAGACGGATCTGTAGTCCAGTGGTTAACACGTTGGACTGTTAATCCAGAGATCCGGAACCATCTCCGGAACGATCTCAACTGGGAAACCCTTGCATCGAGACGTAAAGACCATAGATGTATCGTCTTCTTTAAAATGAGGAACAATCTAACTACCACATATCTTTCTGACATCATACCACAACAACCCATTCATTTTTGAATATAAAGAATGCAATAAAATATGATTAAACTAACCCATTCAAACCTACTCCCTACGTTCTGTTCCTGACGTCCCTTTAATACACACTAAAACGCAAGCGTATGCTCATTCATTTCTTCCAGCAACCATCCGCGATTGGAACTCTCTCCCTTATGACACCCGTAACTCCATAAATGTATCCGAATTTAAATCCAAACTCAGCAAGCCTAAGAAATATTCTCCTCTATACGACGTGGGAACCAGGAGGTTTCAGATTCTCCATGCTCATCTACGACTAGGATGTAGTTCTTTGAATATCGACCTCCATCGCAAAAACATTGTTGAATCACCAAACTGTGCCTGTGGAGCAATGGAAACAGCGATGCATTACCTTACGCAGTGCCCACAATACAACAATGCTCGTCGCCTACTTTTGTCCAATATCCTTTGCGCACTGACAACAAATAATCTTCTGTATGGCGACGATCGTTTACCATTCAAAAACACCAAATCCATCTTTCTAACTGTCCAGGCTTACATTGCAGCTACAAAGAGGTTTGATGCATGATCCGACTACCTGGAGGGTATTCCATGTCCATCCTTCCTTTCCTGTGTGTCACAGCAACCCATTTCATTTCATCCCATTTACTAATTTTCCATACCTTCCAATTCAGTTCACCACAAATTAGTGCACGCATGATGACAAAACTTGTTACAAATTGCCTCACAAATCACAATTACGCATACAAGCACCCAAGACCAATCGGGGCTAAAGAACTCAAAGACAATGCCCGTCATGTCTCACTAACCGCTCTCAATGCTAACAACTGTATATTGTAACATCCTCATGGAAAGGAATTTACATAAGCTCTCAGCTTGTTTTCCAATCCATTTCAGATATCCTGTTGTATTTATATACCGTATATATATATTGAATGAACTGAATAAAATATGTTTAAACTAATCCAGAGATAGCAGGTTCGATTCCCCCGTAATAGAATTAATAGTCTTTCAAAATGGGACTTTAAACTGATGTCTCGTGGCGGTGCTTTACACTGTGCACGTAAAAGAACCAGTTGAGACTCTGGAATCTATCTGTATCATTGCACTATCCTCCAAATATCTAAAATGACTAATCTCTTCAGGAAGTGTCGCTCATATGAGCAACCGGTAATGACGATAAATAAACGTAAAACACACAATTTCCCCACCATTTATGCATGGTTTTGGTTGATACTTTATTTGCAGCCTGGGTTCCAGTCTAGCAAAATGACAGTTGATATTATTTTCAGAAACTCAATATGGCCCAAATAGGTGTTAAAGTATATTTATTTGACTGACCAGGTAAAATATATCAACGTTTGTTCCCAGAAAGATATGGCTATATCATATTGATCATTCAACAGAAAAAAACTTATGATGTATAAATTTATGTATACATGTATGTTCCATTAATGTCAAACGGCTTAGCCATTTTTCCTAGGCAGATTTGCTCAATTTCACTAATCAAACGCTCTCACACGGACACCAGTATGCATATCATATGTATGTCTACATTGTGTGGCGTCATTGGTCCAGTGGTAGAGCGTCGGATTTGGAATCGAACGGTCACGGGTTCGATACTCGAACAAGCCACGTATGTAGTGTCATTGAGCAAGCACCTCACACACATTACTTAGTACTGGTTAATCGCTTAGGTCGGCTAAGCCTGTCCAGGAAAACATGTCTAGGTCCCTGAGAGGGGTTTGACATTAACGGAACATACATAGATAAGCATCATAAAATATTCAAAGTGAAAAATTCTCATAATCAAAAATGAAAAAAAATACAAACCAAATGTCCGATGGAATTAACTGGTGAAGTGTTAGCTATGTATCGATACAACACTGTTACACGTTCATACTAGTCTTAGTTACACAGTTCAGTTAGCTATGTATCGATACAACACTGTTACACGTTCATATTAGTCTTAGTTACACAGTTCAGTTAGCTATGTATCGATACAACACTGTTACACATTCATACTAGTCTTAGTTACACAGTTCAGTTAGCTATGTATCGATACAACACTGTTACACGTTCATACTAGTCTTAGTTACACAGTTCAGCCTCAGGTACAGTTTTAGTTTCAATAAATCTATTTTAGTTTTGACGTTCTGATATTTATTGCACAACGTACCTTGTGTTCTAGTCAGACGCAGTGTGTGTATATGTTAGTCATAATATATAACATACCTAATTTAGTAAACAGTAGCGCAAAGGGAAACTGAAAATATACATGACAGGTTTCAGCTTATCCGCGAATTATTTTGAAAAACGGAAAACACATTCATCCATCCATTCAGCGCGCAGTTTACGCATAGCCCACGTGTTGCTTCTTACTGACCTTATCGTATATGTATTCACAATGTATATCTGCAGAATATTGTACAAGAATGCTACAAAACATCATTAGGATACCCATGTATGTGAGCAACGCGATGAAGCATAAAGCATATTCTCATAACGACATTAGAATAATTCACATTCGTCCATAGATTATTCAAAATGGCTGCTATAACAAGAAAATTAATAAAATCGGCCACTCTTTTGAGTAATTGCCAAAAGGGAAGGACATGTCATCCATTACTTTTTGCACGGACTATGTCATTTACCTATGTTCCAGACACCCCGCTTCAGGAATATGGTATTGTCTCTGTTTTATAGGAATATTTAGACAAGGTCATTCCTTATGCCAATTTCAGTTCGCAGTGTCTTGTCACAGGCACCAGACACAAACTATTTTTTTAATTTTTGGCCTATGGTCATATAGTAAGTAATATACAATTTCGTTGGTTGCCTTTATTATATATTACTTAATATATGACCATAGGCCAAAAAAAAAAATAATTGTGTCTTGTGGGTGGGGTTATATTTTTTAATAATTGGACGCAACAAACTCACATAGGAAGCATGTCTAGAGACTGAGAAGGCATATCTCTTTCCCAATTGAGAGAGTTGAGATATTTATATTGAACACGAACTACTCCAGAGCTTGCAATGACATAATCACTGATAATATAATATACCTTGATGTATGTATGTAATGTGTAAGTTGTGATAGCGTCGTGGTAGCTCGTTCGCTTCAGATGCAAAAGGTCCAACGTTTGTGTCCAGCTGTAGCCGTTACAATTGTGTCCTTAGGCAAGGAACTTAATTTCCACATTGCCTCTTCTCTCCTACATGGCTATGGATTCCATCAGGAATGAGGTCTCGAGAGCGATTAATCTAACGTTGTAAAAACTTGTTTCGCAATGAAGCCAAAATAAATGTGTATTAACTATGTATGTTATAGTCGGGCCTGCCTCTCATTAAATCTGAAAATAAATGTCGGGCCTGTTGAAAAATTAAATGTATGTATTATTTCCGGTCTCTGAGACAACAATCCCAGACCTGATGGCTAAATTAATTTATCATGTATCCATTCCATTGTCTACAACCCATTAGCCACTGTAACACCTAAATTATATGTAGTTATGGGAGGGGCAAACTATCAATAAGCGAATGTGCGTGAGTATATCACCTCACTAGCTGCTCGCATTTAGCACCAAGATCAACGAAAGGATGTAGTTATGGGAGGGGCAAACTATCAATAAGCGAATGTGCGTGAGTATATCACCTCACTAGCTGCAATGATGTAATTCTGGGAAGGGCAAACTGTAAGTTTCTTATTGGTCACATACAAGACTATATACAAAATAAATGCTGAGGTTCGCTAACACTCCCTTGCACTTATTTTGCATATAGCCTTATATATGATCAATAACCTATAGTATACCTACTTGACATCCCTGGCCATGCCCATTTTTGATCGTGGGATTACCATTACTTAAACTGTCTTCTTGTGCAGCCAAACCATGAATTCCTTAAAATACTCTTAATTTTGTCACAAATTCATTCCAAGGTGTCTTGAGACCCACTATTTTCAGAAAATAAACACATTTTGGACAGCCATGTACAATTTGATACATAATAGAACATCTTGGAACGTGTTTTTTTAGGTATTCCTTACCTGTTAATACAATGAATATTGTTGTTAATCACTATTGAATCAGAATGCCATTTTATCTTGATATGTCCAATGTACAATGAAATAAGATTACATTTTTGTTGCAGAACAAGTTGGCCTACCTTAAATAAATATGTTACTCTTATGAAAAGTAAGAATAGTAAAATATTAATAAATACCGCTAAATATATTAAGAATGTCTTTAAACTAAGAACAAATCATATGAAAACATGTATGCTATCATATTAATATGTATTAGTACAAAAAGACAAATTGGTTTTGCTCTTTGCCAACATAGCTTCTTAGCTGGTTTATCATTGCCCTAAATAACATGATGTCAACCTATTATTAATGTAATTTGTGTATACAGTCAAACCTGTCTTAAGCAGCCAGCCAAGGGAGTCACAGAAAGTGGCTGCTTAGCACAGGTGGCTGCTTAATAGAGGTCAAATGTATAATAAAACAGCATATTGGGAATCTGGAAACTGGCTGCTTAATACAGGTTGGCTGCTTAATAGAGGTGACCACTAACACAGGTTTGACTGTATTACATTTTGTTTCTCATGCCATGTATATTATTATGTATGTATATTGTATTGCCAAAGGCAAGGTTATTGCCGATTTTGCAATATTACATATTCTGTTTATAAATACATTGCTCACAGCTTGTTTGTGACTATATCAATATGTTGTATTCTATTCTAGGAGAGACATCGCGGATGAACCTGTTTCAATCTGTGAACAGCGCTATGGATGTAGCATTAGGTCTAGATCCATCAGCAGGTTAGCCTTTATTATGCATAATTAACCCATAACCTGCCGAATATATTGGACAGAATGTGCAAACAACATAGATCCGGATCAGCCTTGGCGTAGCGCCACATATGATCAGGATCTATGTTGTTTGCTATTCCGACAAGTGTTATAGTTGTTTATGCGACAGTTGTGTTACCCATGCATGTGACAGTGGTGTAATCCATGCATGCAACAGTGATGTTATCCATGCATGTGACAGTGGTATTATCCATGTATACGACAGTGGTGTTATCTATGTATACGACAGTGGTGTTATCTATCTATACGACAGTGGTGTTATCCATGTATACGACAGTGGCGTTATCTATGCATGCAACAGTGGTGTTATCCATGTATACGACAGTGGTGTTATCTATGCATGCAACAGTGGTGTTATCCATGCATGCAACAGTGGTGTTATCCATGCATGCAACAGTGGTGTTATCCATGTATACGACAGTGGTGTTATCTATGTATACGACAGTGGTGTTATCTATCTATACGACAGTGGTGTTATCCATGTATACGACAGTGGTGTTATCTATGCATGCAACAGTGGTGTTATCCATGTATACAACAGTGGTGTTATCTATGCATGCAACAGTGGTGTTATCCATGTATACGACAGTGGTGTTATACATGCATGCGACAGTGGTGGTATCCATGTATACGACAGTGGTGTTATCCATGCATGTGACAGTGGTGTTATCTATGCATGCGACAGTGGTGTTATCCATGCATGCGACAGTGGTGTTATCCATGCATGTGACAGTGGTGTTATCCATGCATGCGACAGTGGTGTTATCCATGCATATGCGACAGTGGTGGTATCCATGTATACGACAGTGGTGTTATCCATGCATGTGACAGTGGTGTTATCTATGCATGCGACAGTGGTGTTATCCTTGCATGCGGCAGTGGTGTAATCCATGCATGCGACATTGGTGTTATCCATGCATGCGACAGTGGTGTTATCTATGCATGTGACAGTGGTGTTATCCTTGCATGCAACAGTGGTGTTATCCATGCATGCAACAGTGGTGTTATCCATGCATGTGACAGTGGTGTTATACATGCATGTGACAGTGGTGTAATCCATGCATGTGACAGTGGTGTTATCCATGCATGTGACAGTGGTGTTATACATGCATGTGACAGTGGTGTAATCCATGCATGCGACAGTGGTGTTATCCATGCATGTGACAGTGGTGTTATACATGCATGTGACAGTGGTGTTATCCATGCATGCAACAGTGGTGTTATCCATGCATGTGACAGTGGTGTTATCCATGCATGCAACAGTGGTGTTATCCAAGTGTATGACAGTGGTGTTATCCAAGTGTATGACAGTGGTGTTATCTATGCATGTGACAGTGGTGTTATCCATGCATGTGACAGTGGTGTTTTCCAAGTGTATGACAGTGGTGTTATCTATGCATGTGACAGTGGTGTTATCCATGCATGTGACAGTGGTGTTATCCATGCATGTGACAGTGGTGTTTTCCAAGTGTATGACAGTGGTGTTATCTATGCATGTGACAGTGGTGTTATCCATGCATGTGACAGTGGTGTTATCTATGCATGTGACAGTGGTGTTATCCATGCATGTGACAGTGGTGTTATCCATGCAGGCAACAGTGGTGGTATCCATGCATGTGACAGTGGTGTTATCCATGCATGCAACAGTGGTGTTATCCATGCATATGACAGTGGTTGTATCTATGCATGTGACAGTGGTGTTATCTATGCATGCGACAGTGGTGTTATCCTTGCATGCGACAGTGGTGTAATCCATGCATGCGACAGTGGTGTTATCTATGCATGTGACAGTGGTGTTATCCATGCATGTGACAGTGGTGTTAGCTATGCATGTGACAGTGGTGTTATCCATGCATGTGACAGTGGTGTTATCCATGTATATGACAGTGGTGTTATCTATGCATGTGACAGTGGTGTTATCCATGCATGCGACAGTGGTGTTATCCATGCATGCGACAGTGGTGTTATCTATGCATGTGACAGTGGTGTTATCCAAGTGTATGACAGTGGTGTTATCCAAGTGTATGACAGTGATGTTATCCAAGTGTATGACAGTGATGTTATACATGCATGTGACAGTGGTGTTATCCAAGTGTATGACAGTGGTGTTATCCATGCATGTGACAGTGGTGTTATCCAAGTGTATGACAGTGATGTTATCCACGTGTATGATGTGCAGTGATGTTATCCAAGTGTATGACAGTGGTGTATAATGCATGTGACAGTGGTGTTATCCAAGTGTATGACAGTGGTGTTATCCATGCATGTGACAGTGGTGTTACAATGTATGAGTGGTGTTATCTATGCATGTGACAGTGGTGTTATCCATGCATGTGACAGTGGTGTTATCTATGCATGTGACAGTGGTGTTATCCATGCATGTGACAGTGGTGTTATACATGCATGTGACAGTGGTGTTATCCATGCATGTGGCAGTGGTGTTATCCATGCATGTGACAGTGGTGTTATCTATGCATGTGACAGTGGTGTTATCTATGCATGTGACAGTGGTGTAATCCATGCATGTGACAGCGGTGTTATCCAAGTGTATGTCAGTGGTGTTATCCATGCATGTGACAGCGGTGTTATCTATGCATGTGACAGTGGTGTTATACATGTATATGACAGTGGTGTTATCCAAGTGTATGACAGTGGTGTTATCTATGCATGTGACAATGGTGTTATCTATGCATGTGACAGTGGTGTTATACATGTATATGACAGTGGTGTTATCCAAGTGTATGACAGTGGTGTTATCCATGCAGGCAACAGTGGTGTTATCTATGCATGTGACAGTGGTGTTATCCATGCATGTGACAGTGGTGTTATCCATGCATGTGACAGTGGTGTTATCATGCATGTGACAGTGGTGTTATCCATGCATGTGACAGTGGTGTTATACATGCATGTGACAGTGGTGTTATCCATGCATGTGACAGTGGTGTAATCCATGCATGTGACAGTGGTGTTAGCTATGCATGTGACAGTGGTGTTATCCATGCATGTGACAGTGGTGTTATCCATGTATATGACAGTGGTGTTATCTATGCATGTGACAGTGGTGTTATCCATGCATGCGACAGTGGTGTTATCCATGCATGCGACAGTGGTGTTATCTATGCATGTGACAGTGGTGTTATCCAAGTGTATGACAGTGATGTTATCCAAGTGTATGACAGTGGTGATATCCCAGTGTATGACAGTGATGTTATCCAAGTGTATGACAGTGATGTTATACATGCATGTGACAGTGGTGGTATCCAAGTGTATGACAGTGGTGTTATCCATGCATGTGACACTGGTGTTATCCAAGTGTATGACAGTGGTGTTATCTATGCATGCGACAGTGGTGTTATCCATGCATGTGACAGTGGTGTTATCTATGCATGTGACAGTGGTGTTATCCATGCATGTGGCAGTGGTGTTATCCATGCATGTGACAGTGGTGTTATCTATGCATGTTACAGTGGTGTTATCTAAGTGTATGACAGTGATGTTATCCAAGTGTATGACAGTGGTGTTATCCAAGTGTATGACAGTGATGTTGTACATGCATGTGACAGTGGTGTTATCCATGCATGTGACAGTGGTGTTATCCAAGTGTATGACAGTGGTGTTATCTATGCATGCGACAGTGGTGTTATCCATGCATGTGGCAGTGGTGTTATCTATGCATGTGACATTGGTGTTATCCATGCATGTGGCAGTGGTGTTATCCATGCATGTGGCAGTGGTGTTATACATGCATGTGACAGTGGTGTTATCCATGCATGTGACAGTGGTGTTATCCATTTATGTGACAGTGGTGTTATCTATGCATGTGACAGTGGTGTTATCCAAGTGTATGACAGTGGTGTTATCTATGCATGTGACAATGGTGTTATCCATGTATATGACAGTGGTGTTATCCATGCATGTGACAGTGGTGTTATCCATGCATGTGACAGTGGTGTTATCCATGCATGCGACCGTGGTGTTATCCATGTATACGACAGTGGTGTTATCCATGCATGTGACAGTGGTGTTATCCATGCATGTGACAGTGGTGTTATCCAAGTGTATGTCAGTGGTGTTATCCATGCATGTGACAGTGGTGTTATCCATGCATGCGACAGTGGTGTTATCCAAGTGTATGACAGTGGTGTTATCCATTCATGTGACAGTGGTGTTATCCATGCATGTGACAGTGGTGTTATCCATGCATGTGACAGTGGTGTTATCCATGCATGTGACAGTGGTGTTATCCAAGTGTATGACAGTGGTGTTATCCATGCATGTGACAGTGGTGTTATCCAAGTGTATGACAGTGGTGTTATACATGTATATGACAGTGGTGTTATCCAAGTGTATGACAGTGGTGTTATCTATGCATGTGACAGTGGTGTTATCCATGCATGTGACAGCGGTGTTATCTATGCATGTGACAGTGGTGTTATACATGTATATGACAGTGGTGTTATCCAAGTGTATGACAGTGGTGTTATATATGCATGTGACAGTGGTGTTATCTATGCATGTGACAGTGGTGTTATACATTTATATGACAGTGGTGTTATCCAAGTGTATGACAGTGGTGTTATCCATGCAGGCAACAGTGGTGTTATCTATGCATGCGACAGTGGTGTTATCCATGCATGTGACAGTGGTGTTATCCATGCATGTGACAGTTGTGTTATACATGCATGTGACAGTGGTGTTATCCATGCATGTGACAGTGGTGTTATACATGCATGTGACAATGGTGTTATACATGCATGTGACAGTGGTGTTATCCATGCATGTGACAGTGGTGTTATCCATGCATGCGACAGTGGTGTTATCCATGCATGCGACAGTGGTGTTATCCATGCATGTGACAGTGGTGTTATCCATGTATACGACAGTGGTGTAATCCATGCATGTGACAGTGGTGTTTTCCATGTATACAACAGTGGTGTTATCCATGTATACAACAGTGGTGTTATCCATGCATGTGACAGTGGTGTTATCCATGCATGTGACAGTGGTGTTATCCATGCATGTGACAGTGGTGTTATCCATGCATGCGACAGTGGTGTTATCCATGCATGTGACAGTGGTGTTATCCATGCATGTGACAGTGGTGTTATCCATGCATGTGACAGTGGTGTTATCCATGCATGTGACAGTGGTGTTATCCATGCATGTGACAGTTGTGTTATCCATGCATGCAACAGTTGTGTTATCCATGCATGCAACAGTGGTGTTATCCATGCATGCGACAGTGGTGTAATCCATGCATGTGACAGTGGTGTTATCCATGCATGTGACAGTGGTGTTATCCATGCATGTGACAGTGGTGTTATCCATGCATGTGACAGTGGTGTTATACATGCATGTGACAGTGGTGTTATCCATGCATGTGACAGTGGTGTTATCCATGCATGTGACAGTGGTGTTATCCATGTATACGACAGTGGTGTAATCCATGCATGTGACAGTGGTGTTTTCCATGTATACAACAGTGGTGTTATCCATGTATACAACAGTGGTGTTATCCATGCATGCGACAGTGGTGTTATCCATGCATGTGACAGTGGTGTTATCCATACATGTGACAGTGGTGTTATCCATGCATGTGACAGTCGTGTTATCCATGCATGCGACAGTGGTGTTATCCATGCATGTGACAGTGGTGTTATCCATGCATGTGACAGTGGTGTTATCCATGCATGTGACAGTGATGTTATCCATGCATGTGACAGTGGTGTTATCCATGCATGCGACAGTTGTGTTATCCATGCATGCAACAGTTGTGTTATCCATGCAGGCAACAGTGGTGTTATCTATGCATGCGACAGTGGTGTTATCCATGCATGTGACAGTGGTGTTATCCATGCATGTGACAGTGGTGTTATACATGTATACAACAGTGGTGTTATCCATGCAGGCACAGTGGTGTTATCCATGCATGCGACAGTGGTGTTATCCATGCATGTGACAGTGGTGTTATCCATGCATGTGACAGTGGTGTTATCCATGCATATGACAGTGGTGTTATCCATGCATGCGACAGTGGTGTTATCCATGCATGTGACAGTGGTGTTATCCATGCATGTGACAGTGGTGTTATCCATGCATGTGACAGTAGTGTTATACATGCATGTGACAGTAGTGTTATACATGCATGTGACAGTGGTGTTATCCATGCATGCGACAGTGTTGTTATCCATGCATGTGACAGTGATGTTATACATGCATGTGACAGTGGTGTTATCCATGCATGTGACAGTGGTGTTATCCATGCATGCGACAGTATTGTTATACATGCATGTGACAGTGGTGTTATCCATGCATGTGACAGTGGTGTTATCCAGGCATGTGACAGTGATGTTATCCATGCATGTGACAGTGATGTTATACATGCATGTGACAGTGGTGTTATCTATGCATGTGACAGTGGTGTTATACATGCATGTGACAGTGGTGTTATACATGCATGCGACAGTGGTGTTATCCATGTATATGACAGTGGTGTTATCCATGTATGTGAAAGTGGTGTTATCCATGCATGTGACAGTGGTGTTATCCATGCATGTGACAGTGGTGTTATCTATGCATGTGACAGTGGTGTTATCCATGCATGTGACAGTGGTGTTATCCATGCATGTGACAGTGGTGTTATCCATGCATGTGACAGTGGTGTTATCCATGTATAAGACAGTGGTGTTATCCATGCATGCGACAGTGGTGTAATCTAGAGTCTAGGCCGTGTTCAAGGCGTCTACAGTAAAACCTGTTTTAAGCAACAAGAAAATCACAGAAAGTGGCTGCTTAGTCAGGTGGCTGTTTAATAGAGCTCAAATGTATAATAAAACAACATATTGTGAATCTAGAAACTGACTTTTTAATACAGGTTGACTACTGAATAGAGGTAACCAGTAACACAGGTTTGACTGTATGCGGATGTTAATATGTTATGAATCACTTGAGAGTCAGCGATTGGGATGAATTTTCGACATGATTATTGACATATGCACTACACAATTTCGACATGATTGTTGACATATGCACTACACAATTTCGACATGATTGTTGACATATGCACTACACAATTTTCGACATGATTGTTGACATATGCACTACACAATTTTCGACATGATTGTTGACATATGCACTACACAATTTAGTGTAATGTGTCAAACAGTCTGACAAACATAGTTTTGTATAACCGGGTGTCCGTACCCCTGTATAACCAATACACACAATATAGTTATATATATATACAACCTTAATGTTGCACCCTACTGTTTTGATTGTCACTTATATCAAAATAATGCACACATGGCTCATACTAGAGAGCGACATTGGCGACATAGACTCTGATTTCGCCCCCTCGGGTCCACAGGGATTCGGCACATTTGGAGGTACTAGTATATATATTTAAGTACAGGGATTCTGCTCTGTGGGATGTCAGATTTCGCATCGATCAGTAAAATGGCCCTATCTGAAACAATTTTGTACAAATCTGTCCAAATATAACGCCTATCCAGAGTCTTTATATTGTTCTTCAAATAAAACACAACTTTAAGCTGCGTGCATGTATACTTTGCAAACAATTGCCACAGACATTGGCCATAGCAGGTCACATTTCCATACTAGGACACGGGTTCTGTCAGCAACAAAAAAAATCTTCGACGGGAGAGTTTTAACAGTGAATAACATTATCAATAAAATGTGTTTCCACTAACGTGTAGGTTTATTCGGCAAAAATGTACGTCAAAAAGAGATTTCGTAGAATTTTTCTATTTGTTTTGAAAATTTCTCAAGTGGCGCAGTTCGCGTTGAAACGAGCGTTCTGATGGGATTATTAGAATGTAATTAGATGTTGTTTTTTTAATGAAGAATATCATAATTTTATTTTACCCATTCATAGTCATCTCTTGTATATAAATAATAAGGTATTAATGATTTTTACTAAAAAAAGTAATCTTCAAAATTCTATTATATTTAACTTCCGGTTTACTTTCGCCCAGCCTGGCAGTTTCTACCCTGCACCAATCGGGAAACCATTCAGTCACCGGAGATTACCTTTTTTCAGCGCGAACTGCACCGCTTGAGAAATTTTCAAAACAAATTGAAAAATTCTACGAAATCTCTTTTTGACGTACATTTTTGCCGAATAATAATTTTATTCACAGTTAAAACTCTCCCGTCGAAGATTTTTTTTTGTTGCTGACAGAACCCGTGTCCTAGTATGGAAATGTGACCTGCTATGGCCAATGTTTGTGGCAATTGTTTGCAAAGTCTACATGCATGCAACTTAAAGTTGTGTTTTATTTGAAGAACAATATAAAGACTCGGGATAGGCGTTATATTTGGACAGATTTGTACAAAATTGTTTCAGATAGGGCCATTTTACTGATCGATGCGAAATCTGACATCCCACAGAGTAGAATCCCTGTACTTAAATATATATACTAGTACCCCCAAACGTGCCGAATCCCTGTGCTCGGGTCACCACTTCTTCCTAAAACCCCAAAAAAAAAAAAATTTAATTTTTTTTTGTATTAATATTTTTTTATTTTCCTTTTCATGTCATTACAAGAACAAATTACACACATATACATACATACACATACATGCACATATTAAACATTTCAGTTAGTGATTAAGAATAATATGTCATGAAAGGTCACAAAGAATAAGATGTTTTTTTATAGAAGGAAGTGATAATAGATTTAAATAGAGTTAAAAGAGTAG
The DNA here is from genome assembly GCA_014843695.1 of Archivesica marissinica. Classification (NCBI taxonomy): domain Eukaryota; kingdom Metazoa; phylum Mollusca; class Bivalvia; order Venerida; family Vesicomyidae; genus Archivesica; species Archivesica marissinica. The sequence continues at coordinate 42,405,022 of CM026387.1, forward strand.
ATTCTTCCGTTACATTTAACGGAGCAAAAACAAAGGGAAAAAACAGCAACAAAACAAAGAAAAGAAAAACAAACGGTTTTGAGAAAACTGTCCTACAGCTGTATTTGATCCCATTTTTTATTATGAGTAGCAATTTTGTCCTTTATTATTGCAATATGTCTTTCTACTTCCTTTCGTTTCCTCAGGTAACAAACGAACACTTCAAACATAGGAGTTGTGTGGTTGAGTTTATTTTTGAAGATAAAAGAATTTTGCTAAAATAATAATATGTTTTGTTTTTATTACAATTTTCATACAAAATTGTATCAACTAAGATACACTGACCATTCTATTCAAATGATGTACTCTTATGCCATGAAATGTTTGTGTATATTATTTGGAAAGGAGAAGAAAATCATAAGGAAAAAAAATACATAGAATAGATTTCACGTATTTTCATTGTTATGTTATATATTATTTTCCTGCCTATTGTATATCAATCAATTGATAGGGAGAAGAACTATATAAGTTTTCTTTCATTCTAATCCCTTTCAGTCTACTGCTGTTAAATTATATGTAAAATGTTCATTTCTTGATTACATGTACAAATATTGAAATAAATAATATTTAAACTAATCATAAGCTAAACAGCTTTCAGTCCAATTCCTTAAATCAGTTGTTGTAAATAATCATGTATTGACAGACAATAAATAGGTTTAAACTAAATGATGTACTTAATGGTGAAATTAACCCTTTCAACCCCACAGGCCTCTAAATAGGCTTATGAAAAGTGTAGATCCAGATGAGCCGGCTCGTGACGAGCCGTCTCATCAGGATCTGCACTTTTTTGCCAGTAATAATTATTACTATATTTAGATAAAATTACCCATTTTGATAAATGAACTGGTCCAAAGGTAATTTTCTTATTAATTTATTGGTCTGAAAATATCACGCACCAGTCCATGTCAGTTACTTGGGGTTGAAAGAGTTAATGTGTATTTTAACCCTATTTTGTTAATAATACCATATAAGAACGCATATATACGCATGTCTCCCAAAACTTCTGTTACAAAGAGAATAGTTTAATTCATGTTTTATTGCATTCATTCTATATATACAATGTACAGAACAAAACAAATGAACACGTGTTTTATTGCATTCATTCTATATATACAATGTACAGAACAAAACAAATGAACACGTGTTTTATTGCATTCATTCTATATATACAATGTACAGAACAAAACAAATGAACACACTTGTATAATTATGCATAGTACGATTTATGTCATTGTATACACAGAGAAGAACTTGATACAAAGAGAATAGTCACATATTCTGTCTATTTTCAGTTGTGTTTGGTGAAGATGTTGCATTTGGTGGAGTATTCAGATGTAGTATTGGGTTAAAAGATAAATTTGGTACGACTGCATGTCCAACTGCTGTAAATAATATCAACCATTTCCTATGTGTGTGTTTTACGTTTATTTATCGTCGCTACCGATTGCCCATATGAGCGACGCCTCCTGAAGAGATTAGTCATTTTAGATTTTGGAGGATAGTGCATGATACAGACAGAGATCCATTCCAGAGTCTCCTCTGGTTCTTTTACGTGCACGGTGTAAAGCACCGACACGAGACCTCAGTTTAAAGTCCCATCTGAAAGACTGTTAATTTGATTAGGGTCAGACGGGGGATCGAACCTGCGATCCCTGGATTACCAGTCCAGCGTGTTGCCACTAGACTACAGATCCGTCTATATTTCCTATGTAGCTCTACATGTATATAGTTTTTGTGAAATCCAGGTAGCATATATCTGATATCACTGCCTTGTCTATGACTGGTGTACAGTGCACATTCCATTCATGAAAACATACACAATGAAAACGTGTTATTGCCAAGTTGATAAATTTGGATAGAACAGTATGACATTTTGATATGCTTCTACAACAACATACATGTATAATTATTGTCGTGCAGATCATGTGGTATTGTTATTATATGTTGTAGGGGCAGATCATGTACTATTGTTATTTTATGCTGTAGGGGCAGATCATGTACTATTGTTATTATATGTTGTAGCGGCAGATCATGTACTATTGTTATTATATGTTGTAGGGGCAGATTATGTACTATTGTTATTATATGTTGTAGGGGCAGATCATGTAATATTGTTATTATATGTTGTAGGGGCAGATCATGTAATATTGTTATTATATGTTGTAGGGGCAGATCATGTACTATTGTTATTTTATGTTGTAGGGGCAGATCATGTAATATTGTTATTATATGTTGTAGGGGCAGATCATGTACTATAGTTATTATATGTTGTAGGGGCAGATCATGTACTATTGTTTTATATGTTGTAGGGGCAGATCATGTACTATTGTTATTATATGTTGTAGCGGCAGATCATGTAATATTGTTATTATATGTTGTAGGGGCAGATCATGTACTATTGTTATTATATGTTGTAGGGGCAGATCATGTACTATTGTTATTATATGTTGTAGGGGCAGATCATGTACTATTGTTATGATATGTTGTAGCGGCAGATCATGTGGTATTGTTATTATATATTGTAGGGGCAGATCATGTACTATTGTTATTATATGTTGTAGTGGCAGATCATGTAATATTGTTATTATATGCTGTATGGGGCAGATCATGTAATATTGTTATTATATGTTGTAGGGGCAGATCATGTACTATTGTTATTATATGTTGTAGGGGCAGATCATGTACTATTGTTATTATATGTTGTAGGGGCAGATCATGTACTATTGTTATTATATGCTGTAGGGGCAGATCATGTACTATTGTTATTATATGCTGTAGGGGCAGATCATGTACTATTGTTATTATATGTTGTAGCGGCAGATCATGTAATATTGTTATTATATGTTGTAGGGGCAGATCATGTAATATTGTTATTATATGTTGTAGGGGCAGATCATGTACTATTGTTATTATATGTTGTAGCGGCAGATCATGTAATATTGTTATTATATGTTGTAGGGGCAGATCATGTACTATTGTTATTATATGCTGTATGGGGCAGATCATGTACTATTGTTATTATATGTTGTAGGGGCAGATCATGTACTATAGTTATTATATGTTGTAGGGGCAGATCATGTACTATTGTTATTATATGTTGTAGGGGCAGATCATGTAATATTGTTATTATATGTTGTAGGGGCAGATCATGTACTATTGTTATTATATGTTGTAGGGGCAGATCATGTGGTATTGTTATTATATGTTGTAGGGGCAGATCATGTGGAATTGTTATTATATGTTGTAGCGGCAGATCATGTACTATTGTTATTATATGTTGTAGGGGCAGATCATGTACTATTGTTATTATATGTTGTAGCGGCAGATCATGTACTATTGTTATTATATGTTGTAGCGGCAGATCATGTAATATTGTTATTATATGTTGTAGGGGCAGTTCATGTACTATTGTTATTATATGTTGTAGGGACAGATCATGTAATATTGTTATTATATGTTGTAGGGGCAGATCATGTACTATTGTTATTATATGTTGTAGGGGCAGTTCATGTACTATTGTTATTTTATGCTGTAGGGGCAGATCATGTACTATTGTTATTATATGCTGTAGGGGAAGATCATGTACTATTGTTATTTTATGTTGTAGGGGCAGATCATGTACTATTGTTATTATATGTTGTAGGGGCAGATCATGTAATATTGTTATTATATGTTGTAGCGGCAGATCATGTAATATTGTTATTATATGTCGTAGCGGCAGATCATGTACTATTGTTATTATATGTTGTAGGGGCAGATCATGTAATATTGTTATTATATGTTGTAGGGGCAGATCATGTACTATTGTTATGATATGTTGTAGCGGCAGATCATGTGGTATTGTTATTATATATTGTAGGGGCAGATCATGTACTATTGTTATTATATGTTGTAGCGGCAGATCATGTGGTATTGTTATTATATGTTGTAGCGGCAGATCATGTACTATTGTTATTATATGTTGTAGGGGCAGATCATGTACTATTGTTATTATATGCTGTAGGGGCAGATCATGTACTATTGTTATTATATGTTGTAGCGTAAGATCATGTAATATTGTTATTATATGTTGTAGCGGCAGATCATGTACTATTGTTATTATATGTTGTAGCGGCAGATCATGTAATATTGTTATTATATGTTGTAGGGGCAGTTCATGTACTATTGTTATTATATGTTGTAGGGGCAGATCATGTAATATTGTTATTATATGTGTAGGGGCAGATCATGTACTATTGTTATTATATGTTGTAGGGGCAGATCATGTACTATTGTTATTATATGTTGTAGGGGCAGATCATGTACTATTGTTATTATATGTTGTAGGGGCAGATCATGTACTATTGTTATTATATGTTGTAGGGGCAGATCATGTACTATTGTTATTATATGTTGTAGGGGCAGATCATGTACTATTGTTATTATATGTTGTAGGGGCAGATCATGTAATATTGTTATTATATGTTGTAGGGGCAGATCATGTACTATTGTTATTATATGTTGTAGGGGCAGATCATGTACTATTGTTATTATATGTTGTAGGGGCAGATCATGTACTATTGTTATTATATGTTGTAGGGGCAGATCATGTACTATTGTTATTATATGTTGTAGGGGCAGATCATGTACTATTGTTATTATATGTTGTTGGGGCAGATCATGTAATATTGTTATTATATGTTGTAGGGGCAGATCATGTAATATTGTTATTATATGTTGTAGGGGCAGATCATGTACTATTGTTATTATATGTTGTAGCGGCAGATCATGTGGTATTGTTATTATATGTTGTAGGGGCAGATCATGTACTATTGTTATTATATATTGTAGCGGCAGATCATGTGGTATTGTTATTATATGTTGTAGCGGCAGATCATGTACCATTGTTATTATATGTTGTAGGGGCAGATCATGTACTATTGTTATTATATGTTGTTGGGGCAGATCATGTAATATTGTTATTATATGTTGTAGGGGCAGATCATGTAATATTGTTATTATATGTTGTAGGGGCAGATCATGTACTATTGTTATTATATGTTGTAGCGGCAGATCATGTGGTATTGTTATTATATGTTGTAGGGGCAGATCATGTACTATTGTTATTATATATTGTAGCGGCAGATCATGTGGTATTGTTATTATATGTTGTAGCGGCAGATCATGTACCATTGTTATTATATGTTGTAGGGGCAGATCATGTACTATTGTTATTATATGTTGTTGGGGCAGATCATGTAATATTGTTATTATATGTTGTAGGGGCAGATCATGTAATATTGTTATTATATGTTGTAGGGGCAGATCATGTACTATTGTTATTATATGTTGTAGGGGCAGATCATGTACTATTGTTATTATATATTGTAGCGGCAGATCATGTGGTATTGTTATTATATGTTGTAGGGGCAGATCATGTGGTATTGTTATTATATGTTGTAGCGGCAAATCATGTACTATTGTTATTATATGTTGTAGGGGCAGATCATGTACTATAGTTATTATATGTTGTAGGGGCAGATCATGTAATATTGTTATTATATGTTGTAGGGGCAGATCATGTACTATTGTTATTATATGTTGTAGGGGCAGATCATGTACTATTGTTATTATATGTTGTAGGGGCAGATCATGTACTATTGTTATTATATGTTGTAGGGCAGATCATGTACTATTGTTATTATATGTTGTAGGGGCAGATCATGTACTATTGTTATTATATGTTGTAGGGGCAGATCATGTACTATTGTTATTATATGTTGTAGCGGCAGATCATGTACTATGTTTTATATGTTGTAGGGGCAGATCATGTAATATTGTTATTATATGTTGTAGCGGCAGATCATGTACTATTGTTATTATATGTTGTAGGGCAGATCATGTACTATTGTTATTATATGTTGTAGGGGCAGATCATGTACTATTGTTATTATATGTTGTAGGGGCAGATCATGTACTATTGTTATTATATGTTGTAGGGCAGATCATGTACTATTGTTATTATATGTTGTAGCGGCAGATCATGTACTATTGTTATTATATGTTGTTGGGGCAGATCATGTACTATTGTTATTATATGTTGTAGGGGCAGATCATGTACTATTGTTATTATATGTTGTAGGGGCAGATCATGTACTATTGTTATTATATGTTGTAGGGGCAGATCATGTAATATTGTTATTATATGTTGTAGGGGCAGATCATGTAATATTGTTATTATATGTTGTAGGGGCAGATCATGTACTATTGTTATTATATGTTGTAGGGGCAGATCATGTACTATTGTTATTATATGTTGTAGCGGCAGATCATGTACTATTGTTATTATATGTTGTAGGGGCAGATCATGTAATATTGTTATTATATGTTGTAGGGGCAGATCATGTACTATTGTTATTATATGTTGTAGGGGCAGATCATGTAATATTGTTATTATATGTTGTAGGGGCAGATCATGTACTATTGTTATTATATGTTGTAGGGGCAGATCATGTACTATTGTTATTATATGTTGTAGGGGCAGATCATGTACTATTGTTATTATATGTTGTAGCGGCAGATCATGTACTATGTTTTTATATGTTGTAGGGGCAGATCATGTAGTATTGTTATTATATGTTGTAGCGGCAGATCATGTAATATTGTTATTATATGTTGTAGGGCAGATCATGTACTATTGTTATTATATGTTGTAGGGCAGATCATGTACTATTGTTATTATATGTTGTAGGGGCAGATCATGTACTATTGTTATTATATGTTGTAGGGCAGATCATGTACTATTGTTATTATATGTTGTAGGGGCAGATCATGTAATATTGTTATTATATGTTGTAGGGGCAGATCATGTAATATTGTTATTATATGTTGTAGGGGCAGATCATGTAATATTGTTATTATATGTTGTAGGGGCAGATCATGTACTATTGTTATTATATGTTGTAGGGGCAGATCATGTACTATTGTTATTATATGTTGTAGGGGCAGATCATGTACTATTGTTATTATATGTTGGGGGTTGTTGTTTTTGTGGGGTATATTTGTTATTAGGCAGATCATGTACTATGTTTTATATGTTGTAGGGGCAGATCATGTACTATTGTTATTATATGTTGTAGGGGCAGATCATGTACTATTGTTATTATATGTTGTAGGGGCAGATCATGTATATTGTTATTATATGTTGTAGGGGCAGATCATGTACTATTGTTATTATATGTTGTAGGGGCAGATCATGTACTATTGTTATTATATGTTGTAGCGGCAGATCATGTACTATTGTTATTATATGTTGTAGGGGCAGATCATGTACTATTGTTATTATATGTTGTAGCGGCAGATCATGTGGTATTGTTATTATATGTTGTAGGGGCAGATCATGTAATATTGTTATTATATGTTGTAGGGGCAGATCATGTACTATTGTTATTATATGTTGTAGGGGCAGATCATGTACTATTGTTATTATATGTTGTAGGGGCAGATCATGTACTATTGTTATTATATGTTGTAGGGGCAGATCATGTACTATTGTTATTATATGTTGTAGGGGCAGATCATGTACTATTGTTATTATATGTTGTAGGGGCAGATCATGTACTATTGTTATTATATGTTGTAGGGGCAGATCATGTGGTATTGTTATTATATGTTGTAGGGGCAGATCATGTACTATTGTTATTATATGTTGTAGGGGCAGATCATGTACTATTGTTATTATATGTTGTAGGGGCAGATCATGTACTATTGTTATTATATGTTGTAGGGGCAGATCATGTACTATTGTTATTATATGTTGTAGGGGCAGATCATGTACTATTGTTATTATATGTTGTAGGGGCAGATCATGTACTATTGTTATTATATGTTGTAGGGCAGATCATGTACTATTGTTATTATATGTTGTAGGGGCAGATCATGTAATATTGTTATTATATGTTGTAGGGGCAGATCATGTACTATTGTTATTATATGTTGTAGGGGCAGATCATGTAATATTGTTATTATATGTTGTAGGGGCAGATCATGTACTATTGTTATTATATGTTGTAGGGGCAGATCATGTACTATTGTTATTATATGTTGTAGGGGCAGATCATGTACTATTGTTATTATATGTTGTAGGGGCAGATCATGTACTATTGTTATTATATGTTGTAGGGCAGATCATGTACTATTGTTATTATATTTGTAGCGGCAGATCATGTACTATAGTTATTATATGTTGTAGGGGCAGATCATGTACTATTGTTATTATATGTTGTAGGGCAGATCATGTACTATTGTTATTATATGTTGTAGGGCAGATCATGTATATTGTTATTATATGTTGTAGGGGCAGATCATGTAATATTGTTATTATATGTTGTAGGGGCAGATCATGTAATATTGTTATTATATGTTGTAGGGGCAGATCATGTACTATTGTTATTATATGTTGTAGGGGCAGATCATGTACTATTGTTATTATATGTTGTAGGGCAGATCATGTACTATTGTTATTATATGTTGTAGGGGCAGATCATGTACTATTGTTATTATATGTTGTAGGGGCAGATCATGTACTATTGTTATTATATGTTGTAGGGGCAGATCATGTAATATTGTTATTATATGTTGTAGGGGCAGATCATGTACTATTGTTATTATATGTTGTAGGGGCAGATCATGTACTATTGTTATTATATGTTGTAGGGGCAGATCATGTACTATTGTTATTATATGTTGTAGGGGCAGATCATGTACTATTGTTATTATATGTTGTAGGGGCAGATCATGTACTATTGTTATTATATGTTGTAGGGGCAGATCATGTACTATTGTTATTATATGTTGTAGGGGCAGATCATGTACTATTGTTATTATATGTTGTAGGGGCAGATCATGTACTATTGTTATTATATGTTGTAGGGGCAGATCATGTACTATTGTTATTATATGTTGTAGGGGCAGATCATGTACTATTGTTATTATATGTTGTAGGGGCAGATCATGTACTATTGTTATTATATTTGTAGGGGCAGATCATGTACTATTGTTATTATATGTTGTAGGGGCAGATCATGTAATATTGTTATTATATGTTGTAGGGGCAGATCATGTACTATTGTTATTATATGTTGTAGGGGCAGATCATGTAATATTGTTATTATATGTTGTAGGGGCAGATCATGTACTATTGTTATTATATGTTGTAGGGGCAGATCATGTACTATTGTTATTATATGTTGTAGGGGCAGATCATGTACTATTGTTATTATATGTTGTAGGGGCAGATCATGTACTATTGTTATTATATGTTGTAGGGGCAGATCATGTACTATTGTTATTATATGTTGTAGGGGCAGATCATGTACTATTGTTATTATATGTTGTAGGGGCAGATCATGTACTATTGTTATTATATGTTGTAGGGGCAGATCATGTAATATTGTTATTATATGTTGTAGGGGCAGATCATGTACTATTGTTATTATATGTTGTAGGGGCAGATCATGTAATATTGTTATTATATGTTGTAGGGGCAGATCATGTACTATTGTTATTATATGTTGTAGGGGCAGATCATGTACTATTGTTATTATATGTTGTAGGGGCAGATCATGTACTATTGTTATTATATGTTGTAGCGGCAGATCATGTACTATTGTTATTATATGTTGTAGCAGCAGATCATGTACTATAGTTTTTATATGTTGTAGGGGCAGATCATGTAATATTGTTATTATATGTTGTAGGGGCAGATCATGTACTATTGTTATATATGTTGTAGGGGCAGATCATGTACTATAGTTATTATATGTTGTAGGGGCAGATCATGTAATATTGTTATTATATGTTGTAGGGGCAGATCATGTACTATTGTTATTATATGTTGTAGGGGCAGATCATGTACTATTGTTATTATATGTTGTAGGGGCAGATCATGTACTATTGTTATTATATGTTGTAGGGGCAGATCATGTAGTATTGTTATTATATGTTGTAGGGGCAGATCATGTACTATTGTTATTATATGTTGTAGGGGCAGATCATGTACTATTGTTATTATATGTTGTAGGGGCAGATCATGTAGTATTGTTATTATATGTTGTAGGGGCAGATCATGTACTATTGTTATTATATGTTGTAGGGGCAGATCATGTACTATTGTTATTATATGTTGTAGCGGCAGATCATGTACTATTGTTATTATATGTTGTAGGGCAGATCATGTAATATTGTTATTATATGTTGTAGGGGCAGATCATGTAATATTGTTATTATATGTTGTAGGGGCAGATCATGTAATATTGTTATTATATGTTGTAGGGGCAGATCATGTAATATTGTTATTATATGTTGTAGGGGCAGATCATGTACTATTGTTATTATATGTTGTAGGGGCAGATCATGTAATATTGTTATTATATGTTGTAGGGGCAGATCATGTACTATTGTTATTATATGTTGTAGGGGCAGATCATGTACTATTGTTATTATATGTTGTAGCGGCAGATCATGTACTATTGTTATTATATGTTGTGGGGCAGATCATGTAATATTGTTATTATATGTTGTAGGGGCAGATCATGTACTATTGTTATTATATGTTGTAGGGGCAGATCATGTACTATTGTTATTATATGTTGTAGGGGCAGATCATGTACTATTGTTATTATATGTTGTAGCGGCAGATCATGTGGTATTGTTATATGTTGTAGGGGCAGATCATGTGGTATTGTTATTATATGTTGTAGGGGCAGATCATGTACTATTGTTATTATATGCTGTAGGGGCAGATCATGTACTATTGTTATTATATGTTGTAGCGGCAGATCATGTACTATTGTTATTATATGTTGTAGGGGCAGATCATGTACTATTGTTATTATATGTTGTAGCGGCAGATCATGTACTATTGTTATTATATGCTGTAGGGGCAGATCATGTACTATAGTTATTATATGTTGTAGCGGCAGATCATGTACTATTGTTATTATATATTGTAGCGGCAGATCATGTGGTATTGTTATTATATGTTGTAGGGGCAGATCATGTACTATAGTTATTATATGTTGTAGGGGCAGATCATGTGGTATTGTTATTATATGTTGTAGGGGCAGATCATGTACTATAGTTATTATATGTTGTAGGGGCAGATCATGTGGTATTGTTATTATATGTTGTAGGGGCAGATCATGTGGTATTGTTATTATATGTTGTAGCGGCAGATCATGTACTATAGTTATTATATGTTGTAGGGGCAGATCATGTAATATTGTTATTATATGTTGTAGGGGCAGATCATGTACTATTGTTATTATATGCTGTAGGGGCATATCATGTAATATTGTTATTATATGTTGTAGGGGCAGATCATGTAATATTGTTATTATATGTTGTAGGGGCAGATCATGTACTATTGTTATTATATGTTGTAGGGGCAGATCATGTAATATTGTTATTATATGTTGTAGGGGCAGATCATGTACTATTGTTATTATATGTTGTAGGGGCAGATCATGTAATATTGTTATTATATGTTGTAGGGGCAGATCATGTACTATTGTTATTATATGTTGTAGGGGCAGATCATGTACTATTGTTATTATATGTTGTAGGGGCAGATCATGTACTATTGTTATTATATGTTGTAGGCAGATCATGTATATGTTATTATATGTTGTAGGGGCAGATCATGTACTATTGTTATTATATGTTGTAGGGGCAGATCATGTACTATTGTTATTATATGTTGTAGGGGCAGATCATGTAGTATTGTTATTATATGTTGTAGGGGCAGATCATGTACTATTGTTATTATATGTTGTAGGGGCAGATCATGTAATATTGTTATTATATGTTGTAGGGGCAGATCATGTACTATTGTTATTATATGTTGTAGGGGCAGATCATGTACTATTGTTATTATATGTTGTAGCGGCAGATCATGTACTATAGTTATTATATGTTGTAGCAGCAGATCATGTACTATAGTTTTTATATGTTGTAGGGGCAGATCATGTAATATTGTTATTATATGTTGTAGGGGCAGATCATGTACTATTGTTATATATGTTGTAGGGGCAGATCATGTACTATAGTTATTATATGTTGTAGGGGCAGATCATGTAATATTGTTATTATATGTTGTAGGGGCAGATCATGTACTATAGTTATTATATGTTGTAGGGGCAGATCATGTAATATAGTTATTATATGTTGTAGGGGCAGATCATGTACTATAGTTATTATATGTTGTAGGGGCAGATCATGTAATATAGTTATTATATGTTGTAGGGGCAGATCATGTACTATAGTTATTATATGTTGTAGGGGCAGATCATGTAATATAGTTATTATATGTTGTAGGGGCAGATCATGTGGTATTGTTATTATATGTTGTAGGGGCAGATCATGTACTATAGTTATTATATGTTGTAGGGGCAGATCATGTAATATTGTTATTATATGTTGTAGGGGCAGATCATGTACCATTGTTATTATATGTTGTAGGGGCAGATCATGTACTATTGTTATTATATGTTGTTGGGGCAGATCATGTAATATTGTTATTATATGTTGTAGGGGCAGATCATGTAATATTGTTATTATATGTTGTAGGGGCAGATCATGTACTATTGTTATTATATGTTGTAGCGGCAGATCATGTACTATAGTTATTATATGTTGTAGGGGCAGATCATGTACTATTGTTATTATATGTTGTAGGGGCAGATCATGTGGTATTGTTATTATATGTTGTAGGGGCAGATCATGTACTATTGTTATTATATGTTGTAGCGGCAGATCATGTACTATAGTTATTATATGTTGTAGCGGCAGATCATGTGGTATTGTTATTATATGTTGTAGAGATTATGTGGTTATTATTATTGATGGTTATTATATGTTGTACATGCAGATCATGTACTATTGTTATTATTATTGATGGTTATTATATGTTGTAGAGATTATGTGGTTATTATTATTTATGGTTATTATATGTTGTAGGTGCAGATCGTGTGTTTAACACTCCTCTAAGTGAACAAGGAATTGTTGCATTTGGAATTGGACTTTCAGCCGCTGGGGCTACAGCCATTGCAGAAATACAGTTTGCCGATTATATATTTCCTGCATTTGATCAAATCACAAATGAAGCTGCAAAGTATCGCTACCGTTCTGGTAATCTGTTTAACTGCGGTCCACTAACAATCCGGACTCCATGCGGAGCTGTAGGCCATGGTGCACTGTACCATTCTCAGAGTCCAGAAGCATTCTTCTCCCACATAGCAGGACTAAAGGTATGTCTAACACTCAAACGGGTCTCTATCCATTGCTGAGTGGTTTAGTGACTTCAAATCCCTTACCCCTAAAACATTGAAAGGTTCGAATCCCGATGGGTGTGCCAAAGTGTTTCAAGTAACGAAGCTATTCAGTTTGCTTGAGGATGGTCAGGTATACGAGAAGGCTGAAGAGTACCTGGTACAGGTCATAAAACATGGGGTTGGTTGCAAGACGATGGATGCGTTGTGATACTAGTTATACCATCATACTAAAGGAATGACATTTAATCAGCTGCCTCCGACAAGTCGTGCAATCAGAGGTCATATTCTAAGGTCATTTTTGGTCACTAATCGATGATTAACTGTCTGTTACCTAACAACCAACCATTGGATCCTGTGTCATTTGGATTTAAACTAGCTGATGAACTGTTCTTTGTGGAAGTCGTGATAGCGCAATGGATGCGCGTTCGCTTCAGGTACGAAAGGTCAGGAGTTCGAGCCCCGCTGGAGCCATTATGATTGTGCCTTTAGGCAAGGCATTTAAATTCCACGTTGCCTCTTCTCTCTCCCTCGTAGCGATGTATTCCACCAGGAATGAGGTCTCGAGCGTGATTAATATAAGTTGTAAGTACTTGTATGGCAATCGAGCTAAATAAATTTGTATAATAAAAAAAAAAGCAGATTCTCTTCAGTTAATACCAGAAGACTTTGTACAGTGTTGTACTTGTCTCAAATGTGCTACAGTTAGATGTGAATGTAGAAAACATGGTGTCCTTTGTTGCGAGTTCTGCAAATGTCAAAGCCCAGTCAGAGGTTATTGACTGTAGGAACAGCCATTGATATTTAATGTCCACTAGTGATGTGCATCGGTTTCAAAATCCATAATCGATTAAGCGGATGGGTAATCCGGTTAGATAATCGATTATTAATCAGGCAATTGATATAGTTATAAATCAAAATCATTCCATCTAATTTGTGAGTTTAACAATCTATTTAGTACTAATAAATTACTTAGTTTCGACAAATTAGTTACTCAGTTACATCTGAGTACTAGACTTTAAGTTAGTAGACTGCCACCTGATATAAAATTAGTTTTTAAGTTAATAGAGGACAGAACGCTTAGTGACATACTAGTGAAAAGTCTAGTACTAGATACAGTTAGAATTGTTGTTGCAAACGTGCAATGCTAATAAAATACAGCCAATAGTAAATCGTGGTTTTATTTGAGGTATAAACAAACATAAAAGTAAGAGACAAAAATAAAGACTCGTCGATTATAATCGATTACACGTTTTCACAATTGAACGATTGTCGGCGACTTAGCGATAATTGGTTTATCACTAGTGTCCACTATTCTACATGACATTGTGTACTATTATTATACCAACTACTTATTTACATTATTATTCTTAGTATCCATGTACTTATAAGGATGATTTATAACAATGTGTGTTTGTATGTAGAGTATTGGAAATACTCACATTTCAAACAAGACGTTAACTTAACGTCGTTAAGCATGGAATTATCAGTTTGGTTATCTTTAAATACACAAATATACAGTAAACAACAGACTGTCGTTTGGTTTGAATATAGATATGGTCTGTTCAAAAGGAATAGTTGTGACTGTAATCAGTACAAATAAAAGGCGTGGCCTATGACACCATACACAGAAGTGACCCATAGTTTTACATATTTGCTCAAGATGGGCCAAGATATAGTGAATTAACATGTGATGGCGGCCATTTTGAAAAACGCCCCTTAGTGACCTTATGTCTGGGGTAGAAACAGTCTACCCTGATTTTTTTATACACCTAGGGTATGTACTTTAAGAAGTTGAAGGGTCTTATCCAGGCATTAAAATACATATAGGACACCCCTCAGCCACTAGATTATAAGGGGTGATTAATAGGGCCTCAACCATTTGTTTGGAATGAGAGTTTTGATTCCATTTGGTGTCAAATAATCTTGAAATGTGTTGATACCAGTTAAAAATGGTGGTTTTACATTTGTAATAGTAGCAATTATTCGTAGATGATCTTTAGCGCATGTGAGACTGTGCTGTCCTTGGTTTGTTACTTTGCTTGTTGTTTACACAGGTTGTTATGCCAAGAGGTCCCATACAAGCGAAGGGGTTGTTGCTGAGCTGTATCCAGGAACAGGATCCGTGTCTATTTTTTGAGCCAAAGATTTTATATCGGTCTGCAATTGAGGAGGTTCCAACAGGGGAATACACCATACCACTCGGAAAAGCAGAGATTGTTATTGAAGGTAAGTCAAGTCAACACCGGTTGTTTTAGGTTAGAAAACCTTTTTTAACACAACCACTGTAGCCTAGAAATGACATCCTATCAGTTGCAGAAGACCACTGGACTGACAGCAGACCACTGGACTGACAGAAGACCACTGGACTGGCAGGCTTGCAGAAGATCACTGGACTGGCAGAAGACCACTGGACTGACAGAAGATCCCTGGACTGGCAGAAGACCACTGGACTGGCAGAAGATCACTGGACTGGCAGACTTGCAGAAGGTCACTGGACTGGCAGAAGACCACTGTACTGGCAGAAGATCACTGGACTGGCAGAAGATCACTGGACTGGCAGAAGACCACTGGACTGACAGAAGATCACTGGACTGGCAGAAGACCACTGGACTGGCAGAAGACCACTGGACTGGCAGAAGACCACTGGACTGACAGAAGATCACTGGACTGGCAGAAGACCACTGGACTGACAGAAGACCACTGGACTGCACTGGACTGACAGAAGATCACTGGACTTGCAGAAGACCACTGGACTGGCAGAAGATCACTGGACTGGCAGAAGACCACTGGACTGGCAGAACATCACTGGACTGGCAGAACATCACTGGACTGGACTGGCAGAAGACCACTGGACTGGACTGGCGGAAGACCACTGGACTGGACTTGCAGAAGACCACTGGACTGGACTGGCGGAAGACCACTGGACTGGACTTGCAGAAGACAACTGGACTGGACTGGCAGAAGACCACTGGACTGGACTTGCAGAAGACCACTGGACTGGACTGGCAGAAGACCACTGGACTGGACTGGCGGAAGATCACTGGACTGGACTTGCAGAAGACCACTGGACTGGACTGGCGGAAGACCACTGGACTGGACTTGCAGAAGACCACTGAACTGGACTGGCAGAAGACCACTGGACTGGCAGAAGACCACTGGACTGGCAGAAGACCACTGAACTGGCAGACTTGCAGAAGACCACTGGACTGACAGAAGATCACTGGACTGGACTGGCAGAAGACCACTGGACTGGACTGGCAGAAGACCACTGGACTGGACTTGCAGAAGACCACTGGACTGGCAGAAGATCACTGGACTGGCAGAAGACCACTGGACTGGCAGAAGATCACTGGACTGGCAGAAGACCACTGGACTGGCAGAAGACCACTGGACTGACAGAAGATCACTGGACTGACAGAAGACCACTGGACTGACAGAAGACCACTGGACTGACAGAAGATCACTGGACTGACAGAAGACCACTGGACTGACAGAAGACCACTGGACTGCACGTGGATTCCTAAAATGTAGAATACATTATTAATTGTCTATCAAAATGTAACCAATACAAGATTGTACAGAACGACAGTAATTCACTCGTTTCAGCCATTTTCATTAAACAAATTATTGTAAACACTAAAACAAAGGCAAAGGAGAGGGGTTTTCTATCAACCACAAATCTATGTGGAGTGTTTGTGGTGTAAGGGACATGTCGTCTGCCTCATAAAGTGAGGGGTTATGTGTTCGAGACCTACCAGCATTATTGTGGGTGTGTTCTTAGGCATGAGACTTCAATCAACATCTCTCCCTCAATGCGGTCAGAAGAGCAGTTAACCTAGGATCTGTTTTGTTTGCTATTCAGCCAACTGTTTTAGCTCCACTATCCCAATAGCAAACAGCATAGAGCCTGATCTGTTCCATCTGATCGGCACATTATGTGCCGTCTGATCTGGCTCTATGCTGTTTGCAAAGGAGATTATTTCATCTGCCACTAGCATGCAAAGCGTTATGAATTAATTATCACATGATCTAGACCTGTGCTATTTGTGTACAGCATACACATAATTGAAGTACATGACTTTTTGTAGTATATGTTGTCTTTGGTTGATTGTCTAGACTGTCCGATTAGCGCAGTGGCTAGCGTGCTCGCTTCTCACCAACACACACACCACACCACACCACACCACCACACCACACACCACACACTGGTCTGACCCTAATAAAATTAACAGTCTTTCAGATGAGACTTTAAACCGAGGTATCGTGTTGGTACTCTGCTGCACTAGAAGTAAATGAATAAATAAAGAAATGTAACTATATATCAAACTAATATAAAGTTAGAAAATATCTAGATGTCTGTTCTAATTTCTATAGCTGCATTGTTGTTTGTATTTTATCATAGTTTGTACAGCTGCATTGTTGTTTGTATTTTATCATAGTTTGTACAGCTGCACTGTTGTTTGTATTTTATCATAGTTTGTACAGCTACACTGTTGTTTGTATTTTATCATAGTTTGTACAGCTACACTGTTGTTTGTATTTTATCATAGTTTGTACAGCTACACTGTTGTTTGTATTTTATCATAGTTTGTACAGCTACACTGTTGTTTGTATTTTATCATAGTTTGTCATGTTGTTGTATTTATCATAGTTGTACAGCTACATTGTTGTTTGTATTTTATCATAGTTTGTACAGCTACACTGTTGTTTGTATTTTATCATAGTTTGTACGGCTACACTGTTGTTTGTATTTTATCATAGTTTGTACAGCTACACTGTTGTTTGTATTTTATCATAGTTTGTGCATTGTTGTTTGTATTTTATCATAGTTTGTACAGCTACATTGTTGTTTGTATTTTATCATAGTTTGTGCACTGTTGTTTGTATTTTATCATAGTTTGTACAGCTACATTGTTGTTTGTATTTTATCATAGTTTGTACAGCTACACTGTTGTTTGTATTTTATCATAGTTTGTGCACTGTTGTTTGTATTTTATCATAGTTTGTACAGCTACATTGTTGTTTGTATTTTATCATAGTTTGTACAGCTACACTGTTGTTTGTATTTTATCATAGTTTGTACAGCTGCATTGTTGTTTGTATTTTATCATAGTTTGTACAGCTACACTGTTGTTTGTATTTTATCATAGTTTGTACAGCTACACTGTTGTTTGTATTTTATCATAGTTTGTACAGCTACACTGTTGTTTGTATTTTATCATAGTTTGTACAGCTGCATTGTTGTTTGTATTTTATCATAGTTTGTACAGCTACACTGTTGTTTGTATTTTATCATAGTTTGTACAGCTACACTGTTGTTTGTATTTTATCATAGTTTGTACAGCTACACTGTTGTTTGTATTTTATCATAGTTTGTACAGCTGCATTGTTGTTTGTATTTTATCATAGTTTGTACAGCTACACTGTTGTTTGTATTTTATCATAGTTTGTACAGCTACACTGTTGTTTGTATTTTATCATAGTTTGTACAGCTACACTGTTGTTTGTATTTTATCATAGTTTGTACAGCTACACTGTTGTTTGTATTTTACCATAGTTTGTACAGCTGCATTGTTGTTTGCATTTTATCATAGTTTGTACAGCTACACTGTTGTTTGTATTTTATCATAGTTTGTACAGCTGCACTGATGTTTGTATTTTATCATAGTTTGTACAGCTACACTGTTGTTTGTATTTTATCATAGTTTGTGCATTGTTGTTTGTATTTTATCATAGTTTGTACAGCTACATTGTTGTTTGTATGTTATCATAGTTTGTACAGCTGCACTGTTGTTTGTATTTTATCATAGTTTGTACAGCTACATTGTTGTTTGTATGTTACCATAGCTTGTACAGCTGCACTGTTGTTTGTATTGTATCATAGTTTGTACAGCTACACTGTTGTTTGTATTTTATCATAGTTTGTACGGCTACACTGTTGTTTGTATTTTATCATAGTTTGTACAGCTACATTGTTGTTTGTATTTTATCATAGTTTGTACAGCTACACTGTTGTTTGTATTTTATCATAGTTTGTACAGCTACACTGTTGTTTGTATTTTATCATAGTTTGTGCATTGTTGTTTGTATTTTATCATAGTTTGTACAGCTACACTGTTGTTTGTATTTTATCATAGTTTGTACGGCTACATTATTGTTTGTATTTTATCATAGTTTGTACAGCTGCACTGTTGTTTGTATTTTATCATAGTTTGTACAGCTACACTGTTGTTTGTATTTTATCATAGTTTGTACAGCTACACTGTTGTTTGTATTTTATCATAGTTTGTACAGCTACACTGTTGTTTGTATTTTATCATAGTTTGTGCATTGTTGTTTGTATTTTATCATAGTTTGTACAGCTGCACTGTTGTTTGTATTTTATCATAGTTTGTACAGCTACACTGTTGTTTGTATTTTATCATAGTTTGTACAGCTACACTGTTGTTTGTATTTTATCATAGTTTGTGCATTGTTGTTTGTATTTTATCATAGTTTGTACAGCTACACTGTTGTTTGTATTTTATCATAGTTTGTACAGCTGCACTGTTGTTTGTATTTTATCATAGTTTGTACAGCTACATTGTTGTTTGTATTTTATCATAGTTTGTACAGCTACACTGTTGTTTGTATTTTATCATAGTTTGTACAGCTACATTGCTGTTTGTATTTTATCATAGTTTGTACAGCTACACTGTTGTTTGTATTTTATCATAGTTTGTACAGCTACACTGTTGTTTGTATTTTATCATAGTTTGTACAGCTACACTGTTGTTTGTATTTTATCATAGTTTGTACAGCTGTACTGTTGTTTGTATTTTATCATAGTTTGTACAGCTACACTGTTGTTTGTATTTTATCATAGTTTGTACAGCTACACTGTTGTTTGTATTTTATCATAGTTTGTGCATTGTTGTTTGTATTTTATCATAGTTTGTACAGCTACACTGATGTTTGTATTTTATCATAGTTTGTACAGCTGCACTGTTGTTTGTATTTTATCATAGTTTGTACAGCTACATTGTTGTTTGTATTTTATCATAGTTTGTACAGCTACACTGTTGTTTGTATTTTATCATAGTTTGTACAGCTACATTGCTGTTTGTATTTTATCATAGTTTGTACAGCTACACTGTTGTTTGTATTTTATCATAGTTTGTACAGCTACACTGTTGTTTGTATTTTATCATAGTTTGTACAGCTACACTGTTGTTTGTATTTTATCATAGTTTGTACAGCTGCACTGTTGTTTGTATTTTATCATAGTTTGTACAGCTACACTGTTGTTTGTATTTTATCATAGTTTGTACAGCTACACTGTTGTTTGTATTTTATCATAGTTTGTGCATTGTTGTTTGTATGTTATCATAGTTTGTACAGCTACACTGATGTTTGTATTTTATCATAGTTTGTACAGCTGCACTGTTGTTTGTATTTTATCATAGTTTGTACAGAAAGTTGGAACACACCAAAAGAACACTCACTTGTTAAATTAGACGCGTTAACTTTATACCAAGCTCAGATATTAATGAATCCATAATTATTTGTTCTCCTGTTACGCTCGCGTGCCATTGGCATCGATTGCTCCAACTATTGACATGTGTACATCAATTGAACTGTAGTACACACGCAACCTTTTTATTTCCACCAATCTTACGTGCATTTTTAACCGAGCGTACGTATCTACCTGAACACAATAATCCTTCTTGAATTACTGTTTTATGTGTCATGTTAAATTTAGAATAAGTTATTTTCTTTGTTATACAAACACATTAAATTCAGGATCTTTCCTTTCAATGATTTTAAGCATTTGTTTCTTTTATTTTCAAAAATACAAATAGGACATTTTTTACTTAATTCCCATTAACGCATTCTGCAGATTTGGTCGTGCCTACACAGCTACCCGCTCGAGTCGACACGAGTGTGCCCTTATGCAAGGCACATACATTCCACATTGCCCCGTCTCTCTCCCTCATGGCGATGGATACAATCTGGAATGAGGTCTCGAGAGTGACTAACGTTGTAAACATCATTAAATAAACTCATTATTATTATGAATTATATATTTTACATTGACAATGCATCATGGATTATTTATTTGAAATTTACAATGCATGAATTACATAATTATATGACATTTACAATGTATGAACTATTTATCTGACATACGGACGGACGGACGAACAAAGCAGCAACTATTTGACGCGGACATGTGTATATATAAGATTATGATTAAGCGAAATCTTAAAGTTACATTCCTAAGTGAAATCTTAAAGTTACATTTCTACTCCCAATTGATATTGACACTTCAAACCGATTCTTACTACACATTTGTATTCCATACCAAACCACCATTACCCAAGTTTTTAACACTTTCAACACTAAATAGTCTTACAAAAGTGTGGATCCAGCCATCTCATCATGATCTGCACTATTTGCCAGTAATATTACTATTTTTAGACAAAAGTACTCATTTTGATAAATGAACTGGTCCACCAGTTTGTACAGCTGATATATGTACGTTCCATCAGGACACGACGGTTAGACCCACTTGTCATCCAGGTAAATCCCAAATAACGAACCTGCGATCCCTGGGTTACCAGATCAGCGTGGTACCAGGACAGTAGTACATCGTTAAAGGCCTGCAGGTTGACCTATATTTGACCTTAAACACTCGAGGAATAGCGGTACAAATCTGACGGTCGACGCACTAAACACACGAGGAATAGCGGTACAAATCTGACGGTCGACGCACATCGTATTTGCCACATGCGAGGCCCTGCATGGTATACATCTAATACATGAGCACCACTTATATCTATTATAACCCACGTACATATCAGAGGTTATAAATTGCTGAAATTGAAGTTCTGTATTTTTATAGTACTTACAACTGGTATAAACAATTCAACTCCACTTATGGCCCAAATAAGGCTGGTTGCGCGGGTTAGGCAGCCAGTTCCTGCATTGCTGTACCACACATTCAGGCATCAGTTCCCTCTTATGCCAAGTACAGTCTCCTCTTCTAGCCGCTACTTTTCTCTCTATATATCTGACATCTTTCCATGCGCCACAATTATATAGCATTGCCCAAAACCTCCTGTATAGAAGCTTTCTCTCATGTGAATTTAGATTATGCGGTGGACGATTATTAGCAGGCCACCAAAGTTGTTTGTTCTGTTCATTTATTATGCAAGGGGAACACAAGCACAGTGGACACTCAGCAACACCTTCAGCATGCTGAGGCATAGGGGGAGGTACGTAAGCAGCCTCTGCAACGGGCATGGCGGTGGCTGTTTCTTCTATTTCCATCTCTACGTCCCAGTTCTTATTTTGCAAGAAAGTCAGCAATTCTTTTCTCTGCTCATCAGTTACATACATTGTTATTTTACTCAATGGCATCTTGTAGAAATCGGCAGAATATGTGTAATACTCGTATGTTCAAGAGATTATAATTATAATATTATACATGTACTCATAGCATTCACTGTAATTATTATGTAGCATCAATATCGGTAAACACACACTGACACAGAGAAATATTTAAAATATAACAGAAAACTTGCGAATAATACTGTAGATATATAATTAAATGAAGTATGAAGGTTACCATATAACGAACACATATAGTTTATTCATATAAATACATACATATTATATACATACATATTTGATTAGGTCAACACATGAACTGAATTTTGAATTAGATTGCACAGATCACAACCATAGCGCACATTATACATGCATACAAATTATCAGTCTCAGTGATTACGCTACGGCTGATGAGGCACCAACATAACATGTAATCTATGTCCCTGGGCTGATCTGGATTATGTAGTTTGAATACTCATAACTATCAATTTTCTTTACAATCAATAATATACGTTTACTTAAATTGTCAGGGCCTCATTTTGACTAATTCTCAGCTCACAGAGTGATCGTGCATATTAACCGTTAGAAAATACCTACATACGCCAATTTATACTGAATGTACTGCTACATTGTTGATACAAGCCACTAATCACATGGAACAGGTAGTAAAGTATAAATCTTTACAATTGGATGGGGTCAAACTGCAGGCCTTTAAGCAATCATAATTATGATGTTTCTTCTATCTCGGCTGCGTGCATGCTACGGACGTATTGGTGAAAATAATTATACAGCAATTAATGAAGCGCTTTGCATATTGACTAATTCTACATAAATAATGAATTTAACATATTCTATCTTGAATATACATGTAGCATTTCTAATTTTGTTTGAAATGTAACTATGTTCCGTTATTTGTTATTCTAAGTAAATCGTTGTAAATCATTGCTGTCCCCAGATAAGAAATATTATATATGTATAGCTGTACCCACACTATCGTAAAGCTTAATTAGTCATGTTGTTATATATGTAACCTGACACTAATAAAAAGTAATTGTTGTTGTTGTTGATTGTTGTTGTTGTTGTTGACATGTAAAACTATAACATTACGGCGTTGCTCCTTCCGGCTTGGAAATGACGTTGCCTTTAAATGTTCTCTAAACATAACCCTGGTAGAAGCCCTGTACCGAGAGACTACTAGTTGATGACTGTACCATAAACGTAAACGTCCGTCCTTGAAAGAAGTTGTCAGCCCTGCCATTTAGATAGCTGTAATGACCCTCCGTGCCCGAGTAGTCTAGTGGGCTCGTATAACTCGATGTTCACCGCTAGCACAATGACTGTGACTTGACGAGACATAATAAGTAGGTAAACAATTGATGGCAGTCCATATTTGAATAACAGATTCATAAATTATATAGTTCTATATATTCAATGTTTGTACATATAAAAGTTTCAGAAATTATTACCGTTCAAAATAAATGATATTGACAACAGTTACTGGCATCTAAACTATTGTAACAACGTACTTACATACAGTCAAACCTGTGTTAGTGGTCACCTCCATAAAGCAGCCAAACTATTTTAAGCAGCCAGTTTCCAGACTCCCAATCGGTTATTTTATTATATATTTGACCTCTATTAAGCACAGCCACCTGTGCTAAGCAGCCACTTTCTCTGACACCCTTGGCTGGCTGCTTAAGACATGTTTGACTGTATACGCCTTAATCGCAAATGTGGATGGCTAGGTTGAACATTAACGATGTGTACACAAACGATGTCGGCAAACAATGCAAGTTTTATGAGGGGCTTTGGTTACGAGGGGAGTATAAATTATATGTAATTAATAAGTTAACATTTTGAACAAGGTTGTATTCATAGGTGACAGCCTACACGTGAATACTTCGCCTATAGTGTATTTCGACGTATGAATGTTTGGATATACGGTGGATATTGTTAGACTAATATAGATTGCATTTAACTAATTCTGCTGGATACATTCCAGGTAACATCAACTGAGTTGTGAAATCATTCTTATTATCGTTGTTTTTTCCCCCGGATGTGTCAGATTTATTTATTTTACAACAATTGTGAAACATGTTTAAACAACTTACATTAATCACTCTCGCTACCGGCTGCACTGTAATGTACGATTCTTTGTATGAGACAGGCATAAATACACCAAATGAGCTAAAATACAAAATTAATGAGATCGAGAGAATAGAATACTCTGAGAGAATGATAAAATAGTCACCAACGTACTTGTAATACACCAACATACTTGTAATACACCAACGTACTTGTAATACACCAACATACTTGTAATACACCAACGTACTTGTAATACACCAACGTACTTGTAATACACCAACGTACTTGTAATACACCAACATACTTGTAATACATCAATATACTTGTAATACACCAACATACTTGTAATACATCAACATACTTGTAATACACCAACATACTTGTAATACACCAACGTACTTGTAATACATCAACATACTTGTAATACACCAACATATTGTAATACACCAACATACTTGTAATACATCAACGTACTTGTAATACACCAACGTACTTGTAATACACCAACGTACTTGTAATACACCAACATACTTGTAATACATCAATATACTTGTAATACACCAACATACTTGTAATACACCAACATACTTGTAATACACCAACGTACTTGTAATACACCAACATACTTGTAATACACCAACATACTTGTAATACACCAACATACTTGTAATACATCAACGTACTTGTAATACACCAACGTACTTGTAATACACCAACGTACTTGTAATACACCAACATACTTGTAATACATCAATATACTTGTAATACACCAACGTACTTGTAATACATCAATATACTTGTAATACACCAATATACTTGTAATACACCAACATACTTGTAATACACCAACGTACTTGTAATACACCAACATACTTGTAATACACCAACATACTTGTAATACATCAACATACTTGTAATACATCAACATACTTGTAATACACCAACGTACTTGTAATACACCAACATACTTGTAATACATCAACATACTTGTAATACACCAACATACTTGTAATACATCAACATACTTGTAATACACCAACGTACTTGTAATACACCAACTACTTGTAATACACCAACATACTTGTAATACACCAACATACTTGTAATACATCAACATACTTGTAATACACCAACATACTTGTAATACACCAACGTACTTGTAATACATCAACATACTTGTAATACACCAACATACTTGTAATACACCAACGTACTTGTAATACACCAACATACTTGTAATACATCAATATACTTGTAATACACCAACGTACTGTAATACATCAACATACTTGTAATACACCAATATACTTGTAATACACCAACATACCAACATACTTGTAATACATCAACGTACTTGTAATACACCAACATACTTGTAATACATCAACATACTTGTAATACACCAACATACTTGTAATACATCAATATACTTGTAATACACCAACATACTTGTAATACACCAACATACTTGTAATACATCAATATACTTGTAATACACCAACGTACTTGTAATACAACAACGTACTTGTAATACACCAATATACTTGTAATACATCAACATACTTGTAATACATCAACATACTTGTAATACACCAACATACTTGTAATACACCAACATACTTGTAATACATCAACGTACTTGTAATACACCAACATACTTGTAATACATCAATATACTTGTAATACACCAACGTACTTGTAATACATCAACATACTTGTAATACACCAACATACTTGTAATACACCAACATACTTGTAATACATCAACATACTTGTAATACATCAACATACTTGTAATACACCAACATACTTGTAATACATCAACATACTTGTAATACACCAACATATTGTAATACACCAACGTACTTGTAATACATCAACATACTTGTAATACATCAACATACTTGTAATACACCAACGTACTTGTAATACACCAACATACTTGTAATACACCAATATACTTGTAATACATCAACATACTTGTAATACACCAACATACTTGTAATACACCAACATACTTGTAATACATCAACATACTTGTAATACATCAACATACTTGTAATACACCAACGTACTTGTAATACATCAACATACTTGTAATACACCAACATATTGTAATACACCAACATACTTGTAATACATCAATATACTTGTAATACATCAACATACTTGTAATACACCAACGTACTTGTAATACACCAACATACTTGTAATACACCAATATACTTGTAATACACCAACGTACTTGTAATACACCAACATACTTGTAATACACCAACATATTGTAATACACCAACGTACTTGTAATACACCAATATACTTGTAATACACCAACATACTTGTAATACACCAACGTACTTGTAATACATCAATATACTTGTAATACACCAACGTACTTGTAATACACCAACATACTTGTAATACATCAACATACTTGTAATACATCAACATACTTGTAATACACCAACATACTTGTAATACACCAACATACTTGTAATACATCAACATACTTGTAATACATCAACATACTTGTAATACACCAACATACTTGTAATACACCAACATACTTGTAATACATCAACATACTTGTAATACACCAACTATTGTAATACACAACATACTTGTAATACATCAATATACTTGTAATACACCAACGTACTTGTAATACATCAACATACTTGTAATACACCAATATACTTGTAATACACCAACATACTTGTAATACACCAACGTACTTGTAATACACCAACATACTTGTAATACACCAACGTACTTGTAATACACCAACATACTTGTAATACATCAACATACTTGTAATACATCAACATACTTGTAATACACCAACTTATTGTAATACACCAACGTACTTGTAATACATCAATATACTTGTAATACACCAACATACTTGTAATACACCAACATACTTGTAATACACCAATATACTTGTAATACACCAACGTACTTGTAATACACAAATACTGTAATACATCAACGTACTTGTAATACACCAACGTACTTGTAATACACCAACGTACTTGTAATACACCAACATACTTGTAATACATCAACATACTTGTAATACACCAACGTACTTGTAATACATCAATATACTTGTAATACATCAATATACTTGTAATACACCAACGTACTTGTAATACACCAATATACTTGTAATACAAACTACTTGTAATACACAAACTACTTGTAATACACCAACGTACTTGTAATACACCAACATACTTGTAATACACCAACATACTTGTAATACATCAATATACTTGTAATACACCAACGTACTTGTAATACACCAACGTACTTGTAATACACCAACATACTTGTAATACACCAACATACTTGTAATACACCAACGTACTTGTAATACACCAACGTACTTGTAATACACCAACATACTTGTAATACATCAACGTACTTGTAATACACCAACGTACTTGTAATACATCAACGTACTTGTAATACATCAACATACTTGTAATACATCAATATACTTGTAATACACCAACGTACTTGTAATACATCAACATACTTGTAATACATCAACATACTTGTAATACATCAATATACTTGTAATACACCAACGTACTTGTAATACACCAATATACTTGTAATACATCAACATACTTGTAATACATCAACATACTTGTAATACACCAACGTACTTGTAATACACCAATATACTTGTAATACATCAACATACTTGTAATACACCAACATACTTGTAATACATCAATATACTTGTAATACACCAACGTACTTGTAATACACCAACGTACTTGTAATACACCAACTTATTGTAATACACCAACATACTTGTAATACACCAACATACTTGTAATACACCAACGTACTTGTAATACACCAACGTACTTGTAATACACAACGTCTTGTAATACATCAATATACTTGTAATACACCAACATACTTGTAATACACCAACGTACTTGTAATACACCAACATACTTGTAATACATCAATATACTTGTAATACACCAACATACTTGTACATCAATATACTTGTAATACACCAAAGTACTTGTAATACATCATCATACTTGTAATACATCAATATACTTGTAATACACCAACATACTTGTAATACACCAACATACTTGTAATACACCAACATACTTGTAATACACCAACGTACTTGTAATACACCAACATACTTGTAATACACCAATATACTTGTAATACACCAACATACTTGTAATACATCAACATACTTGTAATACACCAATATACTTGTAATACACCAACATACTTGTAATACATCAACATACTTGTAATACATCAACATACTTGTAATACACCAATATACTTGTAATACACCATCATACTTGTAATACACCAATATACTTGTAATACACCAACGTACTTGTAATACACCAACATACTTGTAATACATCAACATACTTGTAATACATCAACATACTTGTAATACACCAACTATTGTAATACACCAACATACTTGTAATACATCAACGTACTTGTAATACATCAACATACTTGTAATACATCAACATACTTGTAATACACCAACTATTGAATACACCAACATACTTGTAATACATCAACATACTTGTAATACACCAACGTACTTGTAATACAGCAACATACTTGTAATACACCAACGTACTTGTAATACACCATCATACTTGTAATACACCAATATACTTGTAATACACCAACGTACTTGTAATACATCAAAATACTTGTAATACATCAACGTACTTGTAATACACCAACGTACTTGTAATACACCAACGTACTTGTAATACACCAACATACTTGTAATACATCAACATACTTGTAATACATCAACATACTTGTAATACATCAACATACTTGTAATACACTAACTTATTGTAATACACCAACGTACTTGTAACACAAACATACTTGTAATACACCAACTTATTGTAATACAGCAACATACTTGTAATACATCATTATACTTGTAATACACCAACATACTTGTAATACACCAACATACTTGTAATACACCAATATACTTGTAATACACCAACGTACTTGTAATACATCACAATACGTGTAATACATCAACGTACTTGTAATACATCAAAATACGTGTAATACATCAACGTACTTGTAATACACCAACGTACTTGTAATACACCAACGTACTTGTAATACACCAACATACTTGTAATACACCAACGTATTTGTAATACATCAATATACTTGTAATACACCAATATACTTGTAATACACCAACGTACTTGTAATACACCATCATACTTGTAATACACCAATATACTTGTAATACACCAACGTACTTGTAATACACCAACGTACTTGTAATACACCAACGTACTTGTAATACACCAACGTACTTGTAATACACCATCATACTTGTAATACACCAATATACTTGTAATACACCAACGTACTTGTAATACATCAAAATACGTGTAATACATCAACGTACTTGTAATACACCAACGTACTTGTAATACAGCAACATACTTGTAATACATCAACATACATGTAATACATCATCATACTTGTAATACACCAACATACTTGTAATACATCATCATACTTGTAATACATCAACATACTTGTAATACACTAACTTATTGTAATACATCAATATACTTGTAATACATCAATATACTTGTAATACACCAACTATTGTAATACATCAACGTACTTTAATACACCAATATACTTGTAATACATCAATATACTTGTAATACACCAACATACTTGTAATACAGCAACATACTTGTAATACATCAATATACTTGTAATACACCAACATACTTGTAATACATCAACATACTTGTAATACACAACTATTGTAATCACAACATACTTGTAATACATCAACATACTTGTAATACATCAACATACTTGTAATACACCAACGTACTTGTAATACATCAATATACTTGTAATACACCAACGTACTTGTAATACACCAACATACTTGTAATACATCAACATACTTGTAATACATCAACATACTTGTAATACACCAACATACTTGTAATACAGCAACATACTTGTAATACACCAACATACTTGTAATACATCAACATACTTGTAATACACCAATATACTTGTAATACACCAACATACTTGTAATACACCAACGTACTTGTAATACACCAACTTATTGTAATACACCAACCTACTTGTAATACACCAACATACTTGTAATACATCAACATACTTGTAATACACCAACATATTGTAATACATCACGTACTTGTAATACACCAACGTACTTGTAATACACCAATATACTTGTAATACACCAACATACTTGTAATACACCAACATACTTGTAATACATCAACGTACTTGTAATACACCAACGTACTTGTAATACACCAACGTACTTGTAATACACCAACGTACTTGTAATACACCAACGTACTTGTAATACATCAACATACTTGTAATACATCAATATACTTGTAATACACATACTTGTAATACACAATATGTAATCACAACTACTTGTAATACAAACTACTTTTAATATACTTGTAATACACCAACATACTGTAATACATCAATATACTTGTAATACACCAACATACTTGTAATACACCAATATACTTGTAATACACCAACGTACTTGTAATACACCAACATACTTGTAATACACCAACTTATTGTAATACACCAACGTACTTGTAATACACCAATATACTTGTAATACACCAACATACTTGTAATACATCAATATACTTGTAATACATCAACATACTTGTAATACACCAACATACTTGTAATACACCAACATACTTGTAATACACCAACATACTTGTAATACACCAACATACTTGTAATACATCAACATACTTGTAATACATCAACATACTTGTAATACACCAACTATTGTAATACACCAACGTACTTGTAATACACCAACGTACTTGTAATACACAATACTTGTAATACACCAATATACTTGTAATACATCAACGTACTTGTAATACACCAATATACTTGTAATACACCAACATACTTGTAATACACCAACATACTTGTAATACATCAACATACTTGTAATACATCAACATACTTGTAATACACCAACGTACTTGTAATACACCAACATACTTGTAATACATCAACATACTTGTAATACATCAACATACTTGTAATACACCAACTTATTGTAATACACCAACGTACTTGTAATACACCAACGTACTTGTAATACACCAACATACTTGTAATACACCAACATACTTGTAATACACCAACTACTTGTAATACACCAACTACTTGTAACTTGTAATACACCAATATACTTGTAATACACCAACATACTTGTAATACACCAACATACTTGTAATACATCAATATACTTGTAATACACCAACGTACTTGTAATACACCAATATACTTGTAATACACCAACATACTTGTAATACACCAACATACTTGTAATACATCAACGTACTTGTAATACACCAACGTACTTGTAATACATCAACGTACTTGTAATACATCAACATACTTGTAATACATCAACATACTTGTAATACACCAACGTACTTGTAATACACCAATATACTTGTAATACACCAACATACTTGTAATACACCAACATACTTGTAATACACCAACATACTTGTAATACATCAACGTACTTGTAATACACCAACGTACTTGTAATACACCAACATACTTGTAATACATCAACATACTTGTAATACATCAACATACTTGTAATACATCAACATACTTGTAATACACCAACGTACTTGTAATACACCAACTACTTTAATACCATACTTGTAATACACAACATACTTGTAATACATCAATATACTTGTAATACACCAACGTACTTGTAATACACCAATATACTTGTAATACACCAACATACTTGTAATACATCAACGTACTTGTAATACACCAACATACTTGTAATACATCAACATACTTGTAATACATCAACATACTTGTAATACATCAACATACTTGTAATACATCAACATACTTGTAATACACCAACATACTTGTAATACACCAACATACTTGTAATACACCAACATACTTGTAATACATCAACATACTTGTAATACACCAACGTACTTGTAATACACCAACATACTTGTAATACATCAACATACTTGTAATACATCAACATACTTGTAATACACCAACGTACTTGTAATACACCAACATACTTGTAATACATCAACATACTTGTAATACACCAACATACTTGTAATACACCATCATACTTGTAATACACCAATATACTTGTAATACACCAACGTACTTGTAATACATCAACATACTTGTAATACATCAACATACTTGTAATACACCAACATACTTGTAATACACCATCATACTTGTAATACACCAATATACTTGTAATACACCAACATACTTGTAATACAGCAACATACTTGTAATACATCAATATACTTGTAATACACCAACGTACGTGCAATACAACAACGTACTTGTAATACACCAATATACTTGTAATACACCAACATACTTGTAATACATCAACGTACTTGTAATACACCAATATACTTGTAATACATCAACATACTTGTAATACATCAACATACTTGTAATACACCAACATACTTGTAATACATCAACATACTTGTAATACACCAACGTACTTGTAATACACCAACGTACTTGTAATACACCAACATACTTGTAATACATCAACATACTTGTAATACACCAACATACTTGTAATACACCAACGTACTTGTAATACACCAACATACTTGTAATACACCAACATACTTGTAATACATCAATATACTTGTAATACACCAATATACTTGTAATACACCAACGTACTTGTAATACACCAACATACTTGTAATACACCAATATACTTGTAATACACCAACATACTTGTAATACACCAACGTACTTGTAATACACCAACGTACTTGTAATACACCAACATACTTGTAATACACCAACATACTTGTAATACACCAATATACTTGTAATACACCAACGTACTTGTAATACATCAACATACTTGTAATACATCAACGTACTTGTAATACACCAACGTACTTGTAATACACCAACATACTTGTAATACATCAACATACTTGTAATACACAACTACTTGTAATACACCAACATACTTGTAATACATCACATACTTGTAATACATCAACATACTTGTAATACACAATATTGTAATACACAAATACTTGTAATACATCAATATACTTGTAATACACCAACTATTGTAATACACAACGTACTTGTAATACACCAATATACTTGTAATACATCAATATACTTGTAATACACCAACATACTTGTAATACACCAACATACTTGTAATACATCAATATACTTGTAATACACCAACATACTTGTAATACATCAACATACTTGTAATACACATGTAATCAACATACTTGTAATACATCAACATACTTGTAATACATCAACATACTTGTAATACACCAACATACTTGTAATACACCAATATACTTGTAATACACCAACGTACTTGTAATACACCAACATACTTGTAATACACCAACATACTTGTAATACATCAACATACTTGTAATACACCAACATACTTGTAATACACCAACATACTTGTAATACACCAACATACTTGTAATACATCAACATACTTGTAATACACCAACATACTTGTAATACACCAACATACTTGTAATACACCAACATACTTGTAATACACCAACTATATACTTGTAATACATCAACATACTTGTAATACACCAACATATGATACTTGTAATACACCAACGTACTTGTAATACACCAATATACTTGTAATACACCAACATACTTGTAATACACCAACATACTTGTAATACATCAACATACTTGTAATACACCAACATACTTGTAATACACCAACGTACTTGTAATACACCAACATACTTGTAATACACCAACATACTTGTAATACATCAACATACTTGTAATACATCAAATACTTGTAATACACATACTTGTAATACACCAAATACTTGTAATACACCAACATACTTGTAATACACCAACTACTTGTAATACACAATATACTTGTAATACACCAACATACTTGTAATACATCAATATACTTGTAATACACCAACATACTTGTAATACACCAACATACTTGTAATACACCAACGTACTTGTAATACACCAACATACTTGTAATACACCAACATATTGTAATACACCAACGTACTTGTAATACACCAATATACTTGTAATACACCAACATACTTGTAATACATCAACATACTTGTAATACACCAACATACTTGTAATACACCAACGTACTTGTAATACACCAACATACTTGTAATACACCAACATACTTGTAATACACCAACATACTTGTAATACATCAACATACTTGTAATACATCAACATACTTGTAATACACCAACATATTGTAATACACCAACGTACTTGTAATACACCAACATACTTGTAATACACCAACTTGTAATACACCAACATACTTGTAATACATCAACGTACTTGTAATACACCAATATACTTGTAATACACCAACGTACTTGTAATACACCAACATACTTGTAATACATCAACGTACTTGTAATACATCATCATACTTGTAATACACCAACGTACTTGTAATACACCAACATACTTGTAATACATCAACATACTTGTAATACATCATCATACTTGTAATACACCAACGTACTTGTAATACATCAATATACTTGTAATACATCATCATACTTGTAATACACCAACGTACTTGTAATACACCAACATACTTGTAATACATCAACGTACTTGTAATACATCAACATACTTGTAATACACCAACGTACTTGTAATACACCAACGTACTTGTAATACACCAACATACTTGTAATACACCAACATACTTGTAATACACCAACGTACTTGTAATACACCAATATACTTGTAATACATCAACATACTTGTAATACACCAACATACTTGTAATACATCAACATACTTGTAATACACCAACGTACTTGTAATACACCAACGTACTTGTAATACATCAACATACTTGTAATACATCAATATTGTAATACATCAACTACTTGTAATACACCAATATACTTGTAATACACCAACATACTTGTAATACACCAACATACTTGTAATACACCAACATACTTGTAATACATCAACATACTTGTAATACACCAACGTACTTGTAATACACCAACGTACTTGTAATACATCAACATACTTGTAATACATCAACATACTTGTAATACATCAACATACTTGTAATACACCAACGTACTTGTAATACACCAACGTACTTGTAATACACAACATACTTGTAATACACCAACATACTTGTAATACATCAATATACTTGTAATACACCAACGTACTTGTAATACACCAATATACTTGTAATACACCAACATACTTGTAATACATCAACGTACTTGTAATACACCAACATACTTGTAATACATCAACATACTTGTAATACACCAACATACTTGTAATACATCAACATACTTGTAATACATCAACGTACTTGTAATACACCAACATACTTGTAATACACCAACATACTTGTAATACACCAACATACTTGTAATACATCAACATACTTGTAATACACCAACATACTTGTAATACACCAACATACTTGTAATACATCAACATACTTGTAATACATCAACATACTTGTAATACACCAACGTACTTGTAATACACCAACATACTTGTAATACATCAATATACTTGTAATACACCAACGTACTTGTAATACATCAATAACTTGTAATACACCAACTACTTGTAATACACCAACGTACTTGTAATACACCAACATACTTGTAATACACCAACATACTTGTAATACACCAACATACTTGTAATACATCAATATACTTGTAATACACCAACGTACTTGTAATACACCAACGTACTTGTAATACACCAACATACTTGTAATACACCAACATACTTGTAATACACCAACGTACTTGTAATACACCAACGTACTTGTAATACACCAACATACTTGTAATACACCAACATACTTGTAATACACCAACATACTTGTAATACACCAACGTACTTGTAATACATCAAT
>CM026387.1:42442936-42526843 GCA_014843695.1 Archivesica marissinica
AATACACCAACATACTTGTAATACACCAACATACTTGTAATACATCAACGTACTTGTAATACATCAACATACTTGTAATACATCAACATACTTGTAATACATCAACATACTTGTAATACACCAACATACTTGTAATACACCAACATACTTGTAATACATCAATATACTTGTAATACACCAACATACTTGTAATACACCAACATACTTGTAATACATCAATATACTTGTAATACACCAACGTACGTGCAATACAACAACGTACTTGTAATACACCAATATACTTGTAATACACCAACATACTTGTAATACATCAACATACTTGTAATACACCAACGTACTTGTAATACACCAACGTACTTGTAATACACCAACATACTTGTAATACACCAACATACTTGTAATACACAACATACTTGTAATACACAATACTTGTAATACATCAACGTACTTGTAATACACAAATACTTGTAATACATCAATACTGTAATACACCAACGTACTTGTAATACATCATATACTTGTAATACACCAACGTACTTGTAATACACCAAATACTTGTAATACACCAACACTTGTAATACACAATATACTTGTAATACATCAATATACTTGTAATACACAACGTACTTGTAATACATCAACATACTTGTAATACACCAACGTACTTGTAATACACACGTACTTGTAATACACCAACATACTTGTAATACACCAATATACTTGTAATACATCAACATACTTGTAATACACCAACATACTTGTAATACATCAACATACTTGTAATACACCAACGTACTTGTAATACACCAACATACTTGTAATACATCAACATACTTGTAATACACCAACATACTTGTAATACACCAACATACTTGTAATACACCAACATACTTGTAATACATCAATATACTTGTAATACACCAACATACTTGTAATACACCAACATACTTGTAATACACCAACATACTTGTAATACACCAACGTACTTGTAATACACCAACATACTTGTAATACACCAACATATTGTAATACACCAACGTACTTGTAATACACCAATATACTTGTAATACACCAACATACTTGTAATACACCAACATACTTGTAATACATCAATATACTTGTAATACACCAACGTACTTGTAATACACCAACATACTTGTAATACATCAACATACTTGTAATACATCAACATACTTGTAATACACCAACATACTTGTAATACACCAACATACTTGTAATACATCAACATACTTGTAATACATCAACATACTTGTAATACACCAACATACTTGTAATACACCAACATACTTGTAATACACCAACATACTTGTAATACACCAACTATTGTAATACACCAACATACTTGTAATACATCAATATACTTGTAATACACCAACGTACTTGTAATACATCAACATACTTGTAATACACCAATATACTTGTAATACACCAACATACTTGTAATACACCAACGTACTTGTAATACACCAACATATTGTAATACACAACGTACTTGTAATACACCAACATACTTGTAATACATCAACATACTTGTAATACATCAACATACTTGTAATACACCAACTTATTGTAATACACCAACGTACTTGTAATACATCAATATACTTGTAATACACCAACATACTTGTAATACATCATCATACTTGTAATACACCAATATACTTGTAATACACCAACGTACTTGTAATACATCAAAATACTTGTAATACATCAACGTACTTGTAATACACCAACGTACTTGTAATACACCAACGTACTTGTAATACACCAACATACTTGTAATACATCAACATACTTGTAATACATCAACATACTTGTAATACACCAACTATTGTAATACACCAACGTACTTGTAATACACCAATATACTTGTAATACACCAACGTACTTGTAATACACCAACATACTTGTAATACACCAACGTACTTGTAATACACCAACATACTTGTAATACACCAACGTACTTGTAATACACCAACATACTTGTAATACATCAACATACTTGTAATACATCAACATACTTGTAATACACCAACGTACTTGTAATACACCAATATACTTGTAATACACCAACATACTTGTAATACATCAACATACTTGTAATACATCAACATACTTGTAATACATCAACATACTTGTAATACACCAATATTGTTCAATACTTGTAATACACAATACTTGTAATACACCAACATACTTGTAATACACCAATATACTTGTAATACACCAACGTACTTGTAATACACCAACATACTTGTAATACACCAACATACTTGTAATACATCAACATACTTGTAATACATCAACATACTTGTAATACACCAACGTACTTGTAATACATCAACATACTTGTAATACATCAATATACTTGTAATACATCAACATACTTGTAATACACCAATATACTTGTAATACACCAACATACTTGTAATACACCAACATACTTGTAATACACCAACGTACTTGTAATACACCAACTATTGTAATACACCAACATACTTGTAATACATCAACATACTTGTAATACACCAATATACTTGTAATACACCAACATACTTGTAATACACCAACATACTTGTAATACACCAACATACTTGTAATACACCAACATACTTGTAATACACCAACGTACTTGTAATACACCAACATACTTGTAATACACCAACATACTTGTAATACACCAACATATTGTAATACATCAACATACTTGTAATACACCAACGTACTTGTAATACACCAATATACTTGTAATACATCAACATACTTGTAATACACCAACATACTTGTAATACATCAATATACTTGTAATACACCAACGTACTTGTAATACACCAACGTACTTGTAATACACCAATATACTTGTAATACACCAACATACTTGTAATACACCAACATACTTGTAATACACCAACGTACTTGTAATACACCACGTACTTGTAATACACCAACTATTGAATACACAACATACTTGTAATACATCAACTACTTGTAATACACCAACTATTGTAATACACCAACGTACTTGTAATACATCAATACTTGTAATACATCAACATACTTGTAATACATCACATACTTGTAATACACCAACTTATTGAATACACCAACATACTTGTAATACATCAACGTACTTGTAATACACCAACTATTGAATACACCAACGTACTTGTAATACATCACGTACTTGTAATACATCAACATACTTGTAATACATCATCATACTTGTAATACACCAACTTGTACACAACATACTTGTAATACATCAACGTACTTGTAATACACCAACGTACTTGTAATACACAAATACTTGTAATACACCAACGTACTTGTAATACATCAAATACTTGTAATACATCAACGTACTTGTAATACACCAACGTACTTGTAATACACCAACGTACTTGTAATACACCAACATACTTGTAATACATCAACATACTTGTAATACATCATCATACTTGTAATACATCAACATATGTAAACACATTGTAATACACCAACGTACTTGTAATACAACAACGTACTTGTAATACACCAACATACTTGTAATACACCAACATACTTGTAATACACCATCATACTTGTAATACACCAATATACTTGTAATACACCAACGTACTTGTAATACATCAAAATACTTGTAATACATCAACGTACTTGTAATACACCAACGTACTTGTAATACACCAACGTACTTGTAATACACCAACATACTTGTAATACATCAACATACTTGTAATACATCAACATACTTGTAATACACCAACTATTGTAATACACCAACGTACTTGTAATACACCAATATACTTGTAATACACCAACGTACTTGTAATACACCAACATACTTGTAATACACCAACGTACTTGTAATACACCAACATACTTGTAATACACCAACGTACTTGTAATACACCAACGTACTTGTAATACATCAACATACTTGTAATACACCAACATACTTGTAATACACCAACGTACTTGTAATACACCAATATACTTGTAATACACCAACGTACTTGTAATACATCAACATACTTGTAATACATCAACATACTTGTAATACATCAACATACTTGTAATACACCAACTACTTGTAATACACCAACATACTTGTAATACACCAACGTACTTGTAATACACCAACATACTTGTAATACACCAATATACTTGTAATACACCAATATACTTGTAATACATCAACATACTTGTAATACATCAACATACTTGTAATACATCAACATACTTGTAATACATCAACATACTTGTAATACACCAACATACTTGTAATACACCAACATACTTGTAATACATCAACATACTTGTAATACATCATCATACTTGTAATACATCAACATACTTGTAATACACCAACGTACTTGTAATACACCAACGTACTTGTAATACACCAACATACTTGTAATACATCATCATACTTGTAATACATCAACATACTTGTAATACATCAATATACTTGTAATACATCAACATACTTGTAATACACCAATATACTTGTAATACACCAATATACTTGTAATACACCAACATACTTGTAATACACCAACGTACTTGTAATACACACAACATACTTGTAATACACCAACGTACTTGTAATACACCAACTATTGTAATACACCAACATACTTGTAATACATCAACATACTTGTAATACACCAATATACTTGTAATACACCAACATATTGTAATACACCAACATACTTGTAATACACCAACATACTTGTAATACACCAACGTACTTGTAATACACCAACATACTTGTAATACACCAACGTACTTGTAATACACCAACGTATTGTAATACATCAACATACTTGTAATACACCAACATACTTGTAATACACCAATATACTTGTAATACATCAACATACTTGTAATACACCAACATACTTGTAATACATCAATATACTTGTAATACACCAACGTACTTGTAATACACCAATATACTTGTAATACACCATCATACTTGTAATACACCAACATACGTGTAATACACCAACGTACTTGTAATACACCACGTACTTGTAATACACCAACTATTGTAATACACCAACATACTTGTAATACATCAACGTACTTGTAATACATCAACATACTTGTAATCATCACATACTTGTAATACAACACACCAACATACTTGTAATACACCAACGTACTTGTAATACATCAACATACTTGTAATACATCATTATACTTGTAATACACCAACATACTTGTAATACACCAATATACTTGTAATACACCAATATACTTGTAATACACCAACATACTTGTAATACACCAACGTACTTGTAATACACCAACTTATTGTAATACACCAACATACTTGTAATACACCAACGTACTTGTAATACACCAACATATTGTAATACACCAACATACTTGTAATACATCAACATACTTGTAATACACCAATATACTTGTAATACACCAACATACTTGTAATACACCAACATACTTGTAATACACCAACATACTTGTAATACACCAACGTACTTGTAATACACCAACATACTTGTAATACACCAACGTACTTGTAATACACTACGTACTTGTAATACATCAACATACTTGTAATACACCAACATACTTGTAATACACCAATATACTTGTAATACATCAACATACTTGTAATACACCAACATACTTGTAATACATCAATATACTTGTAATACACCAACGTACTTGTAATACACCAACGTACTTGTAATACACCAATATACTTGTAATACACCATCATACTTGTAATACACCAACATACGTGTAATACACCAACGTACTTGTAATACACCAACGTACTTGTAA
The DNA here is from genome assembly GCA_014843695.1 of Archivesica marissinica. Taxonomy (NCBI): domain Eukaryota; kingdom Metazoa; phylum Mollusca; class Bivalvia; order Venerida; family Vesicomyidae; genus Archivesica; species Archivesica marissinica. The sequence continues at coordinate 42,448,778 of CM026387.1, forward strand.
TACACCAACTTATTGAATACACCAACATACTTGTAATACATCAACGTACTTGTAATACATCAACATACTTGTAATACATCATCATACTTGTAATACACCAACTATTGTAATACACCAACATACTTGTAATACATCAACGTACTTGTAATACACCAACATTACTTGTAATACATCAACGTACTTGTAATACATCAACATACTTGTAATCATCATCATACTTGTAATACACCAACTTATTGAATACACCAACATACTTGTAATACATCAACATGTATAACAACGTACTTGTAATACACAATATACTTGTAATACACCAACGTACTTGTAATACATCAAAATACGTGTAATACATCAACGTACTTGTAATACACCAATGTACTTGTAATACACCAACGTACTTGTAATACACCAACATACTTGTAATACATCAACATACTTGTAATACATCATCATACTTGTAATACATCAACATATTTGTAATACACTAACTTATTGTAATACACCAACGTACTTGTAATACACCAACATACTTGTAATACACCAACGTACTTGTAATACACCAACGTACTTGTAATACAGCAACATACTTGTAATACACCAATATACTTGTAATACACCAACATACTTGTAATACACCAACGTACTTGTAATACATCAACATACTTGTAATACATCATCATACTTGTAATACACCAACTATTGAATACACCAACATACTTGTAATACATCAACGTACTTGTAATACACCAACTATTAATACACCACTACTTGTAATACATCACGTACTTGTAATACATCAACATACTTGTAATCACATCATACTTGTAATACACCAACTATGATACACAAATACTTGTAATACATCAACGTACTTGTAATACACCAACGTACTTGTAATACACCAATATACTTGTAATACACCAACGTACTTGTAATACATCAACATACTTGTAATACATCAACGTACTTGTAATACACCAATGTACTTGTAATACACCAACGTACTTGTAATACACCAACATACTTGTAATACATCAACATACTTGTAATACATCATCATACTTGTAATACATCAACATATTTGTAATACACTAACTATTGTAATACACCAACGTACTTGTAATACACCAACGTACTTGTAATACACCAACATACTTGTAATACACCAACGTACTTGTAATACACCATCATACTTGTAATACACCAATATACTTGTAATACATCAACATACTTGTAATACATCAACATACTTGTAATACACCAACTTATTGAATACACCAACGTACTTGTAATACACCAATATACTTGTAATACACCAACGTACTTGTAATACACCAACATACTTGTAATACACCAACATACTTGTAATACACCAACATACTTGTAATACACCAACGTACTTGTAATACACCAACGTACTTGTAATACATCAACATACTTGTAATACACCAACATACTTGTAATACATCAACGTACTTGTAATACACCAATATACTTGTAATACATCAACATACTTGTAATACATCAACATACTTGTAATACATCAACATACTTGTAATACATCAACATACTTGTAATACACCAACATACTTGTAATACACCAACGTACTTGTAATACACCAAATACTTGTAATACAGCAACATATTGTAATACACCAATATACTTGTAATACACCAATATACTTGTAATACATCAACATACTTGTAATACACAACTACTTGTAATACACAACATACTTGTAAACACCAACATACTTGTAATACACCAACATACTTGTAATACATCAACATACTTGTAATACATCATCATACTTGTAATACACAACATACTTGTAATACACCAACATACTTGTAATACACCAATACTTGTAATACACACATATTGTAATACATTTGTTTGTAATACATCAACATACTTGTAATACACCAATATACTTGTAATACACCAATATACTTGTAATACACCAACATACTTGTAATACACCAACGTACTTGTAATACACAAACTTATTGTAATACACCAACATACTTGTAATACACCAACGTACTTGTAATACACCAACTTATTGTAATACACCAACATACTTGTAATACATCAACATACTTGTAATACACCAATATACTTGTAATACACCAACGTATTGTAATACACCAACATACTTGTAATACACCAACATACTTGTAATACACCAACGTACTTGTAATACACCAACATACTTGTAATACACCAACGTACTTGTAATACATTAATACAACATACTTGTAATACACCAACATACTTGTAATACACCAACATACTTGTAATACATCAACATACTTGTAATACACCAACATACTTGTAATACACCAATATACTTGTAATACACCATCATACTTGTAATACACCAACATACTTGTAATACACCAACGTACTTGTAATACACCAACGTACTTGTAATACACCAACTTATTGTAATACACCAACATACTTGTAATACATCAACGTACTTGTAATACATCAACATACTTGTAATACATCAACATACTTGTAATACACCAACTTATTGTAATACACCAACATACTTGTAATACACCAACGTACTTGTAATACATCAACATACTTGTAATACATCAATATACTTGTAATACATCAACATACTTGTAATACACCAATATACTTGTAATACACCAATATACTTGTAATACACCAACATACTTGTAATACACCAACGTACTTGTAATACACAATATTTAATACACCAACATACTTGTAATACACCAACGTACTTGTAATACACCAACTTATTGTAATACACCAACATACTTGTAATACATCAACATACTTGTAATACACCAACATACTTGTAATACACCAACTTATTGTAATACACCAACATACTTGTAATACACCAACATACTTGTAATACACCAACGTACTTGTAATACACCAACATACTTGTAATACACCAACGTACTTGTAATACACATCAATATACTTGTAATACACCAACATACTTGTAATACATCAACGTACTTGTAATACACCAACGTACTTGTAATACACCAACGTACTTGTAATACACCAACATACTTGTAATACATCAATATACTTGTAATACACCAACGTACTTGTAATACATCAATATACTTGTAATACACCAATATACTTGTAATACACCAACATACGTGTAATACACCAACGTACTTGTAATACACCAACGTACTTGTAATACACCAACATACTTGTAATACATCAACGTACTTGTAATACAACTTGTAATCATCACTACTTGTAATACACCAACTATTGTAATACACCAACATTTGTAATACATCAATACTTGTAATACACCAACTACTTGTAATACACAACGTATGTAATACATCAACGTACTTGTAATACATCAACATACTTGTAATACATCACATACTTGTAATACACCAACTATTAATACACCAACATACTTGTAATACATCAACGACTTGTAATACACCAACGTACTTGTAATACACCAATATACTTGTAATACACCAACGTACTTGTAATACATCAACATACTTGTAATACATCAACGTACTTGTAATACACCAATGTACTTGTAATACACCAACGTACTTGTAATACACCAACATACTTGTAATACATCAACATACTTGTAATACATCATCATACTTGTAATACATCAACATATTTGTAATACACTAACTTATTGTAATACACCAACGTACTTGTAATACACCAACATACTTGTAATACACCAACGTACTTGTAATACACCAACTACTTGTAATACAGCAACATACTTGTAATACACCAATATACTTGTAATACACCAACATACTTGTAATACACCAACGTACTTGTAATACATCAACATACTTGTAATACACCAATATACTTGTAATACACCAACGTACTTGTAATACACCAACATACTTGTAATACATCAACGTACTTGTAATACACCAACGTACTTGTAATACATCAACGTACTTGTAATACATCAACATACTTGTAATACATCAATATACTTGTAATACACCAACGTACTTGTAATACACCAATATACTTGTAATACATCAACATACTTGTAATACATCAATATACTTGTAATACACCAACGTACTTGTAATACACCAATATACTTGTAATACATCAACATACTTGTAATACACCAACATACTTGTAATACTTCAATATACTTGTAATACACCAACGTACTTGTAATACACCAACGTACTTGTAATACACCAATTACGTGTAATACACCATCATACTTGTAATACACCAACATACGTGTAATACACCAACGTACTTGTAATACACCCACGTACTTGTAATACACCAACTTATTGTAATACACCAACTTACTTGTAATACACCAACATACTTGTAATACACCAACGTACTTGTATTACACCAACGTACTTGTAATACAGCAACGTACTTGTAATACATCAATATACTTGTAATACACCAACATACTTGTAATACACCAACGTACTTGTAATACACCAATATACTTGTAATACACCAACATACTTGTAATACACCAACATACTTGTAATACACCAACTTATTGTAATACACCAACATACTTGTAATACACCAACGTACTTGTAATACACCAACTTTTGTAATACACCAACATACTTGTAATACATCAACATACTTGTAATACACCAATATACTTGTAATACACCAACATATTGTAATACACCAACATACTTGTAATACACCAACATACTTGTAATACACCAACGTATTGTAATACATCAACATACTTGTAATACACCAACGTACTTGTAATACACCAATATACTTGTAATACATCAACATACTTGTAATACACCAACATACTTGTAATACATCAATATACTTGTAATACACCAACGTACTTGTAATACACCAACGTACTTGTAATACACCAATATACGTGTAATACACCAACGTACTTGTAATACACCAACTTATTGTAATACACCAACATACTTGTAATACATCAACGTACTTGTAATACACCAACTTATTGCAATACACCAACGTACTTGTAATACATCAACGTACTTGTAATACATCAACATACTTGTAATTCATCATCATACTTGTAATACACCAACTTATTGCAATACACCAACATACTTGTAATACATCAACGTACTTGTAATACACCAACGTACTTGTAATACACCAATATACTTGTAATACACCAACGTACTTGTAATACATCAAAATACGTGTAATACATCAACGTACTTGTAATACACCAATGTACTTGTAATACACCAACGTACTTGTAATACACCAACATACTTGTAATACATCAACATACTTGTAATACATCATCATACTTGTAATACATCAACATATTTGTAATACACTAACTTATTGTAATACACCAACGTACTTGTAATACACCAACGTACTTGTAATACACCAACATACTTGTAATACACCAACGTACTTGTATTACACCAACGTACTTGTAATACAGCAACATACTTGTAATACACCAATATACTTGTAATACACAACATACTTGTAATACACCAACGTACTTGTAATACATCAACGTACTTGTAATACACCAATATACTTGTAATACACCAACGTACTTGTAATACACCAACATACTTGTAATACATCAACGTACTTGTAATACACCAACGTACTTGTAATACATCAACGTACTTGTAATACATCAACATACTTGTAATACATCAATATACTTGTAATACACCAACGTACTTGTAATACATCAATATACTTGTAATACACCAACGTACTTGTAATACACCAATATACTTGTAATACATCAACATACTTGTAATACACCAACATACTTGTAATACTTCAATATACTTGTAATACACCAACGTACTTGTAATACACCAACGTACTTGTAATACACCAATATACTTGTAATACACCATCATACTTGTAATACACCAACGTACTTGTAATACACCCACGTACTTGTAATACACCAACTTATTGTAATACACCACTTACTTGTAATACACCAACATACTTGTAATACACCAACGTACTTGTATTACACCAACGTACTTGTAATACAGCAACGTACTTGTAATACATCAATATACTTGTAATACACCAACATACTTGTAATACACCAACGTACTTGTAATACACCAACATACTTGTATTACATCAATATACTTGTAATACACCAACATACTTGTAATACATCAATATACTTGTAATACTCCAACGTACTTGTAATACATCATCATACTTGTAATACATCAATATACTTTTAATACACCAACATACTTGTAAATGGAATTATAACAAGAATCAAAAGTTACAAAATTGACAATGGGGAAAGAAATGTTAAATTACTGAAAGCACTAGAAAAAAGGAATGCCGAAAGAAAACTAATTACGAATTTAAATGTAGACGGTAAGACTGTTACAAATCAAAATGAAATTCTAAATGAACAGAAACAATATTATGAAAACCTATATAAAGAAAGTAAGCAGACAAATATAAATCATAATTTTTACAATGAACATGTAACACCTAAACTATCTGATGCTGAAAAGCAATCATGTGAAGGAATGATAACAGAAGATGAATGTAAACGAGCTATTAAGGATATGAACAATGGCAAAAGTCCAGGATCCGATGGTATACATGTGGAATTCTACAAGCTATATTGGAACGAAATAAAAACAGATTTGGTAGCCTCTTTTAACTTCTCTTTAGAAACAGAATTACTTAGTCAATTACAAGCACACAGTATAATCACATTATTACCTAAACCAGGGAAAGACGTATCTCTTCTTTCAAATTGGAGACCTATAAGCTTGTTAAACGTGGATTACAAGATAGTTGCTAAAGTAATTGCTAACAGAATAAAATCAGTCCTAGATAAATTAATAGACAACAGCCAAACAGGCTTTATAAAAGGCCGATATATAGGAGAAAACATACGGTTATTGTATGATGTCATAGAATATACTGAAAACAATAATGTTCCTGGTCTTTTATTCTTTGCCGATTTTGAAAAAGCGTTCGACAGCCTGAACCATAAGTTTATGCAAACGGTACTAGATATATTTAATTTTGGCCCTTTCCTAAAAGAATGGATCAAACTTTTCTACAATAACCCTTCAAGTTGTGTGTTATATAAGCTTGTTAAACGTAAACGGATTACAAGATAGTTGCTAAAGTAATTGCTAACAGAATAAAGTCAGTCCTAGATACATTAATAGACAACAGCCAAACAGGCTTTATAAAAGGCCGATATATAGGAGAAAACATACGGTTATTGTATGATGTCATAGAATATACTGAAAACAATAATGTTCCTGGTCTTTTATTCTTTGCCGATTTTGAAAAAGCGTTCGACAGCCTGAACCATAAGTTTATGCAAACGGTACTAGATATATTTAATTTTGGCCCTTTCCTAAAAGAATGGATCAAACTTTTCTACAATAACCCTTCAAGTTGTGTGTTATATAACGGTTTTTTGTCAGAGTCATTTAGCATAAAAAGAGGGGTTAGACAAGGTTGTCCTTTATCACCGTATATTTTTATATTAGCTATCGAGTTACTATCCATTGCAATACGTAATAATAATGATGTGAAAGGTATATCAATGTCCGACAAAGAAGTGAAAAATAGTATGTTTGCAGACGATGCCACTATTATTTTAGATGGCTCTAAGAAGAGCTATTCAGAAATGTTACAAATGTTTGATGACTTTGCATGTATTTCAGGCCTAAAACTTAATTATGATAAATGTTCAGTTCTCAAAATAGGGTCTATTAGGAATCAGCATGATCTTATTTACTGTAGAAAGAAGAATGAAAAAATACAATGGACTCCAGAAAGTGCTAAAACGTTGGGTATCATTTTCCATGCAAAACCAAAACAAATACTTCATTTAAACTATGAACAACGAATACATCAATTCCATACCGATATCAAAAGATGGAAAGCTAGAAGACTAACTACAATAGGTAATATCTCAGTGTATAAATCATTAATATTACCAAAATTAACATACTTATTCTCTGTCCTCCCAAACCCATCTGATGAAAATTTAAACATGTTAACTCAAAACAGCTACGAATTTATATGGAACTCAAAAAGAGATAAAGTAAAACGTAACGTTGTAATACAAGACTTTAAATATGGAGGGTTAAAAATGATTGATATCAAGTTATTTCTAAACTCCATCAAATCCAGTTGGATCAAAAGAATAATCAATGTGTCGAATAAAAGGTGCATGGAAATTTATAATAAATAAACAGCTACAAAAAATAGGCGGATGGCTTTTATTTCGAAGTAATATAACAACAAGAGACATAATGAAATTAAAAATTACAAATACATTTTTAAAAGAAATTTTGATAGCATGGAGCAAAATCAACTATGACAAAGACCCCCAACACATAAAAACGCAGATACTTTGGAATAACTCACATATAAAAAATAATAACGATACTATGGTATTCCCTCATTGGATCAACAAAAACATAATTTATGTCAAAGACATCTATAACATGGATACCAACACATTTAAAACTCTAAAAGATTTAAATACGGAATATCAAATATCTAACACTGAATTCCTCAATTATTATAAATTAATAGCATCAATTCCCAAAGAATGGATAAGGAAGCTGGAGAGTGTTGGTGACTTTGATACTCTTACTGACAAGATAAATGCATATGAAATCTTAGATAAGACAAATACAAGCTATATAAATAAAAAACTTACTGAAATACAAAAAATGAAAAACTTACAAGATAAGACAAAATCACAAATAAAATGGGAACTGATTTTCCCGCAAAAACAGTTCAGTTGGAAAGATATATATACTAAGGCTTTTGAAATTTGCAAGGATAATATTCTTCAAAACTTTCAGTACAACTTCCTACATAGAAATATAGCAACTAACAAATTTTTATTCAAATGTAATTTAATTGAATCTAGCTTGTGTGATTTTTGTAGTATGGAAATAGAAAGTATAGATCACCTGTTCTGGAACTGCACAAGATCGCAATGTTTTTGGAATGAATTATTTAAATGGATGGAGGATATTGATATAAATCAAGACAAATTCGATGTATATTTTCATACTAACAATAAAACAGTATCGTACATTTTATTATTTGCAAAATATTTTATACATACCTGCAAACAGAATAAGTTGTTACCTAACATAATGATTTTTAAGCAAAAAGTAATTGCAAGAATTAAATTAGAAAAATATACAGCATTTCGAAACGATGAAATAGAAACATTCAATAAGGATTGGAGTAATTTTATTCAATATATATAACAAGCCGAAGTAGATCTCTCTCTCTTTTTTTTTCTTTCTCTCTTGCGATATTTAGACAAGACTATTATTTTTCTATTTTTTGTGTTAATTTTTCTCTGTTTTTTCACATGCTTTGTCTAAACATAACATCCTTATATATTGAGTTATGTAATGTATTGTATACATATGTAAATGTAACTGTTTTGTACAAATTTCATTACTATGTTCTTTGTAAGGTATAAGTGGGATGGCCTCGACCCGCTTGCTACCTACGACGAGGAAAATAAACGGACCTTAAACATGGCTCCAAAAAAACAACAAAAAAACAAAAAAACAAACAAAAAAAACAAAACAAAAACATACTTGTAATACATCAACATACTTGTAATACACCAACATAGTTGTAATACATCAATATACTTGTAATACATCAACATACTTGTAATACACCAACATAGTTGTAATACATCAACGTACTTGTAATACACCAACGTACTTGTAATACATCAATATACTTGTAATACACCAACGTACTTGTAATACATTAATATACTTGTAATACACCAACATACTTGTAATACATCAATATACTTGTAATACATCAATATACTTGCAATACATCATTATACTTGTAATACACCAACGTACTTGTAATACACCAACATACTTGTAATACATCAATATACTTGCAATACATCATTATACTTGTAATACACCAACGTACTTGTAATACATCATCATACTTGTAATACACCAACTTATTGTAATACACCAACGTACTTGTAATACACCAACATACTTGTAATACATCAATATACTTGTAATACATCAACATACTTGTAATACACCAACGTACTTGTAATACACCAACATACTTGTAATACATCAATATACTTGTAATACATCAACATACTTGTAATACACCAACATACTTGTAATACACCAACATACTTGTAATACATCAATATACTTGTAATACATCAATATACTTGTAATACACCAACATACTTGTAATACACCAATATACTTGTAATACACCAACGTACTTGTAATACACCAACATACTTGTAATACACCAACTTATTGTAATACACCAACGTACTTGTAATACACCAATATACTTGTAATACACCAACATACTTGTAATACACCAACGTACTTGTAATACATCAATATACTTGTAATACACCAACGTACTTGTAATACACCAACATACTTGTAATACATCAACATACTTGTAATACATCATCATACTTGTAATACACCAACATACTTGTAATACACCAACATACTTGTAATACATCAACATACTTGTAATACATCATCATACTTGTAATACATCAACATACTTGTAATACACCAACTTATTGTAATACACTAACATACTTGTAATACACCAACATACTTGTAATACATCAACATACTTGTAATACATCATCATACTTGTAATACACCAACCTATTGTAATACACCAACGTACTTGTAATACACCAATATACTTGTAATACACCAACGTACTTGTAATACACCAACATACTTGTAATACACCAACGTACTTGTAATACATCATCATACTTGTAATACACCAACGTACTTGTAATACACCAACATACTTGTAATACACCAACGTACTTGTAATACACCAACGTACTTGTAATACATCATCATACTTGTAATACATCAACATACTTGTAATACACCAACGTACTTGTAATACTCCAACTTATTGTAATACACCAACGTACTTGTAATACACCAATATACTTGTAATACACCAATATACTTGTAATACACCAATGTACTTGTAATACACCAACGTACTTGTAATACATCAACGTACTTGTAATACGTCAACATACTTGTAATACATCATCATACTTGTAATACACCAACGTACTTGTAATACACCAACGTACTTGTAATACACCAACGTACTTGTAATACAGCAACATACTTGTAATACACCAATATACTTGTAATACACCAATATACTTGTAATACACCAATATACTTGTAATACACCAATATACTTGTAATACATCAACATACTTGTAATACATCAACATACTTGTAATACATCAACATACTTGTAATACATCATCATACTTGTAATACAGCAACATACTTGTAATACACCAACGTACTTGTAATACACCAACGTACTTGTAATACATCAACATACTTGTAATACATCATCATACTTGTAATACATCAACATACTTGTAATACACCAACATACTTGTAATACACCAACATACTTGTAATACACCAACGTACTTGTAATACATCATTATACTTGTAATACACCAACGTACTTGTAATACACCAACGTACTTGTAATACATCATCATACTTGTAATACACCAACATACTTGTAATACACCAACGTACTTGTAATACATCAACATACTTGTAATACACCAACATACTTGTAATACACCAACATACTTGTAATACACCAATATACTTGTAATACACCAACTTATTGTAATACACCAACATACTTGTAATACACCAACGTACTTGTAATACACCAACTTATTGTAATACACCAACATACTTGTAATACATCAACATACTTGTAATACACCAATATACTTGTAATACACCAACTTATTGTAATACACCAACATACTTGTAATACACCAACATACTTGTAATACACCAACGTACTTGTAATACACCAACGTACTTGTAATACATCATCATACTTGTAATACACCAACGTACTTGTAATACACCAACGTACTTGTAATACATCAACATACTTGTAATACACCAACATACTTGTAATACACCAACATACTTGTAATACACCAATATACTTGTAATACACCAACTTATTGTAATACACCAACATACTTGTAATACACCAACGTACTTGTAATACACCAACTTATTGTAATACACCAACATACTTTTAATACATCAACATACTTGTAATACACCAATATACTTGTAATACACCAACTTATTGTAATACACCAACATACTTGTAATACACCAACATACTTGTAATACACCAACGTACTTGTAATACACCAACTTATTGTAATACACCAATATACTTGTAATACACCAACATACTTGTAATACATCAACATACTTGTAATACATCAACATACTTGTAATACATCATCATACTTGTAATACATCAACATACTTGTAATACATCAACATACTTGTAATACACCAACATACTTGTAATACACCAACATACTTGTAATACACCAACATACTTGTAATACACCAACGTACTTGTAATACACCAACATACTTGTAATACACCAACGTACTTGTAATGCATCATCATACTTGTAATACATCAACATACTTGTAATACATCAACATACTTGTAATACATCAACATACTTGTAATACACCAACATACTTGTAATACACCAACATACTTGTAATACACCAACATACTTGTAATACACCAACATACTTGTAATACACCAACATACTTGTAATACACCAACGTACTTGTAATACACCAACGTACTTGTAATACACCAACGTACTTGTAATGCATCAATGCACACGCACGCACGCACGCACGCACGCACGCACGCACGCACGCACGCACGCACGCACGCACGCACGCACGCACGCACGCACGCACGCACGCACACACGCACGCAAACACGCACGCACGCTCGCACGCACACACACACACACACACACACACCCACTTCTAAGATTCATCTTACTAATGGTATATCTACACGTATGTCTTAAACCCAAAAACCCGAACTTAAATATAGATACTATGTAATATATTCCCAATATCGTTAAAGGTCGCGTTATATAAGTCATTGTAAACACAAACTGTGCTTCCAAGAAGTGTATCACAGCGTTTAACATATCTAGTGATTGAGTCACCATATCGAGTCACCCGCTGAATTATTAAACAATAATCAGCACGCACTTATCTTGTCATAAAGTATTGCCATGTAATACATACCTATTGAAACGAAAACATAGGAATTATGTAAGCATATATGTGTATATTAATGTGCTTAGTTTAAACTTTATTTATTTTACAACGATTGCGAAGCAAGTTTTAACAACTTATATTATTCACTCTCGTTGGCGCGGATGAAAGCGTGGTCATTCGTGTGGGAGGAAACCGGAGTACCCGTACCACAGTACCATCTCACACGCTTCCCGGTCCGAGGATTGAACCCAGGTTGCATTGGTGAGAAGCGAGCGCGCTAACCACTGCGCAAATGGGACAGCTAATTGACACATACTTATCACATACTAAAATATATTTCTAACTACTAGTATATGTATATGTATTATAATAATTGCATAGTATTAACTATATTACGGTCTGGATATAACCGTTGTCTTCTAAGTTCTAAAGAACTGTGTATAAATTTGCCTAGTGTATGGGCCCGTCACACGTCAACGGTCTGGCCAGCGTTTGTCAGTATTTGAAGAAACGTTGGTAATCATCCGTGGTCGCTGGAATAACGTCAGAAGAGCGCTAGCAGTGAGTTGGTCTGAAAAACAATTGAAAATGCACACAAGTTTTCCTAGAGACGAGCGTTCTCCAACGTATACAAAGTGAACGGTTAATGAACACTGGAGAACGTTCGTCGAATGTTGTTATAACGTTCGTCGAATGTTGTTATAACGTTCGTCGAATGTTGTTATAACGTTCGTCGAATGTTGTTATAACGTTCGTCGAATGTTGCTATAACGTTCGTCGAATGTTGTTATAACGTTCGTCGAATGTTGCGCGCGTTCGGCTATCGTTATCCACTCGTTATCCTAGCGTTATTAATCGTTCACAATCGTTTGTTGTTCAGTGAACGAGGCTCACTGGCGATCTATCAGCGTATCTGAACGCACCCATAGCGCACCCCTAGGGCATGCAGTGTGTGAATAACGTCAAATGAACGCTCATGCACTGAACACGCTCCTTTGACGCTGGTCTAACGCTGCCTAATCGTTCGTCGCGCGCCAGTTAGACACGTCAGCACACCCTGATTAAATTCCATATATTTCCTGGTGCGTTACTTTATCCTCATGCGTTAAACATGCGTTACTCATGCGCCAGATGTGTCCAGATCAGCCGCGACCGCTCGAAAATTGGATGATTAAAACGTCCATAGAACGTTCATAGACCGCTGGCTAGAACGTTGGCATGTGACGGGCCCATTAGAGCCATACTTTCATTTTCAGTATTTAATAATTCAATAAATATGTGCAGACATGTTCGGTGTTTTCCAATAATGTGTTGGTATAATACGCCTCCTTAGATCATTGTATAAGCTACATTCTAAATCAAAATGCTATTCATCTTCTGAATTAGCACATGAAATACATTTTCTATCAAATATAGGTGTCCTAATCGGTTGTATTCATCTACCAGTTTCAATGTGTAACCTATGCGATGATACCCTATGTTTTGTTACATCATTATAAAATGTTTAATACTAACTAAATTAAGATACGGTTGAAATTTGAACACTGCAATGTGTTTAGAAAATAATGCCCTGCTAGAGTTGTCCAATCTACTTGACCACTTCTGTACAAACTGGTCTTGCAGTCGTTGCTTAGCCGTATATAAAAACAATTCATCATTTCCAACACATTGCATTATCCATGCGTCATGAACACCTAAATGTACATAGTAGATTTTTAACAAGACGTGGCGATGGATTCCATCTGGAATGAGATCTCGAGAGCAATTAAACTAAATTTGTAAGAACTTATTTCTCATTCGAGCTAAATAAATGTGCATAAACTAATACAACTGGAGTTAAATTAGTTTGTGATGTGCACACTCATTAACATTACATATGTAGTCCCAATATACTTTGAAGTTGTGAGCGTTTCGTAGTATAGCGCAGAACATATGACTTAAAGTACTGTAAGCACTACAATAGTTAATGTGCGGTTGAGTCACGTATGTGATCACATGACTGAGTGGTCAAACAGGTTTGTAGCGCTAACACGTAACGAGGAAATCGTTTAGTAAAATTAGTTCTAATTCTCGGATAGTTTTTCTACCAATGAAAAACATCCTTACAAACGCTGGATCTAGCCGAAAACATTCAAACGTTAAACTGTTTCTGATGTCCCTTTTTGGAGATTTGTGACTGTTTGAACTATAAAAAATGACATACAAACGGCGATAAATATAATAAATCGGGTCTAGAATTGGTGGCTCGTCGCGTGCGAAGACATAGAGATCAGAGAACATCAGTTTAGAGTGACTCCTAAACAGACCCTATGTATTTTGATGCTTGTAGCCTAAATTATGGTCGGGCTGAGTTATCAAATAACATTACTCATCTAATTCACACATTATAGAATTAAGATGCGTGCTAGTACAGCGTGACTCCTGTACCGACTCTATATATTTTGGTGCTTGTAGTCTAATCTATGGCCGAGCTGAGCATGCAAATAATATTATACATCAAACATATTCATACATTTACGAATATGAGATGTGAGACAGTATAGAGTGACTCCTGTACTGACCCTATACATTTTGGTGCTTGTAGCCTAATCTATGGCCGGGCTGAGCATTCAAATCGTATTATTAACGCACACAACTTAATCACCTTAGTTTATAATATATTAGTGTTAACTAAACATTTTAGTACGCTCGCCCATATGGTTCGCCGGAGGCGAGGGTAAATAAGCTCAATCATCATCATCGCTCTAGTTCTGACAGCGATTAACACAGACGTTTATTTAAATTTCACTATTCCAATTCTCATATACACAAAGATATATAGAACAGTAATATTAACATTTATTCAATGCAAGCAACATAAGCTCTCAGCGATGCTGAGAGACGTAAAAGTAATGTATTTATTGAATAAAAGTATATGGGTGCAAGATGGGTGGAATGTGGTGGACCAGGTGCAGTTTTCCAGAGTATTTTACATCAACTATAGTCGGGGAAGATTTTACCCGGTCTTGGTACATCAAATGTCGCATCTGTCGTAGTTTGTGCGCAAATGTGTTTAGACTAAATCATTTCGTCTTACATGTATATATATATACTCTTGTTTACTCGTATTGAGTATTTCTGGCTATTGTCTGTGAAATGTACGTAAGACATTGAATGCTGCATGACGTATTGATTAGAAATCAATTTCTAATGTGAGTCATATTATTTTACAGATGCCCACTTCAAGCCAGTCGCTCATACTACAAACCACTAGTTGTCAACTTCCGCCAATGTTTGGCCGTCGAAAATGGAGACCGGAAGTACCCAATGGGCCAGAATGGATTGTGAATGAATATCCAATGACTACTAATCAAAGGAGATACAACCATGGGAAAACTGAAAAACGAAATAATATGAAGATAAAACAACAGCCCTTGATAAGGGCCGGAACGGCCCCAGACCTGACATATAAAGTTGATTATTCTACATTACCACAGCTCCTTCAGATACGGCGTATTCATGGATCGATAGGGTACAATACAGATTCCAACAGCGCACGGTGGAAAATTAATTATATTGGTCCCTTCTATGAGCGCGCTATTGGAGGACACTCCAAACGTTTCAAAGAGTCTATGCCTGGAATATTTAGATATATTCATGGCAACCGGAATACAAGGTCAATGTATAACAGGGAAGCAGAACTACAGCAAGTGGACACGTCTGCGTATTATACGAGTTTTGGCAGACGTGCACTATTCAACGAAATACGAAGTTATCAAAATGACCCTCAATCTATCCCGGAGAAAGACTTGCAGCCAGCCATATATATGTCGTTGGACGTTTTCGACGGGAAATCACAGCTGGTAAAGGCGAACAAAGGAACCGCGGATTATTTCAAACTGATGAATGTGCAAGCTCATTCCGATGAAGAAGCAGCAGCTGACACATTTGAGGAAAATTCAACATTTCGGCTTGAGAAATGCCGTTCGTCAGATGTGGGATGCTTTCGTCTGGCACCGATAGAGCCAAGATATGTTGGTGAATTCAGCATGGTTCCCCCTCCTGGCTATATATCAGATGACTTCCGACTTGTGTCTTCTTCTGAAGTTCCGGGTGCATACGTTCTACTGCAGTCAGATCCTAGATGCCATGGGCTGTATCGACCTGTGCACCGAAACAAAGATACTTCAGGTGAGTTCCGTATGGTACAAGCCAAGCTGCAACATTCTCAAAGAGATCGCTCTAAATTGGACATAATTATGCCAAGGGAGGTTTGGGGAGATGGCTATCAATCGTCCGAATATTATAACAATGTATACGAAAATCGTGATTTAAGCAAACCTAAAGATAAAAATAAGATAGAAACAAGTTCGGTAGTTGAGGATGGATACAATTATATGGATGTCGTAAGAGATCCCTATGGACCGGTTGAATACTTGTCGTACAGACAAGGTGTTCTGCATCATCAATCACTGATAAGCACTGCAACTAAACGAGTTAACAAGGATCAGACACACCACGTGAATAACCGAAACGCGAACAACCAAGAGAACAACCATGCGAATGATCACATCTCAGATTCAAACAGCCGAGAGAATCAGCTACAGACATACCGCGTGGATAATCGAGACGCACACACCCGAGACACAACCAACCGAGATAATAACGAAGACACAACCAACCGAGTTAATAACGAAGACACAACCAACCGAGATAATAACGAAGACACAACCAACCGAGATAATAACGAAGACACAACCAACCGAGATAATAACCGAGACACAACCAACCGAGACTCAAGCAACCAAGAGAACCACTGTCAGACATATCATAGTAATAGCCGAGATATCACATTCGAGAACGAACTTCATACATTTAATCAACATTATGAAGAATTCAACCAAAACTACATGCTGCGACAAGAATCGGCAGGGAAACACAACATTCATGTACATGAAACAAAACGGAGGGATGAAGCCATGGCGATTACTGAAGCAGAAGAGCGCGATGGCATAGCAGTCAACCCCGGCATTAGTACGAACTTTGTCAGCAGTGAATGGAAGGCACACAATTTTGACCAATGGAGTCGAACTACAAAGGTTTCCAATCAGGGTCCATTGGCACCGGTGGAGCACCGTGTTTTAGGGTACGTAGATTAGATACGCTTGTTATTTTTGTATTGTAACTTAGTTTAGGATCATGTTTTCAACATGTATATGGGGCGACGCCGTGTGTGTGTGTGTGTGTGTGTGTGTGTGTGCGCGCGTGCTGCGTGCGTGCGTGCGCGCGTGCTGCGTGCGTGCGTGCGTGCGCGCGCGCGTGCGCGTGCGTATATTGCGTGTTGCACACCTGTCGACTGTGTCACTGTATGCTATATTTACGTAGATATTAAGAACAATGATAGTTCGCGAGTTATATATCTTGTTATTTTTTTCCACAGAAACATTCAGAACGTACCACCAATCAAATCTGAGCATACGAGATTTGTCGCAGAAAAAGATTCAGTATTGAATGAAGCACAATTCAAGGAAAATTACAAGTTATGGAAGAAAAGGAAAGTAAACACAATACGCATGCGCCAATATATTCCACCGGAAGATGCTAATGCGGTCTGCATCCGCTTCGGTGACAACGCTATCTCCCACGATGAATTGAAAACGAAAATTGAGACGGAAGCGGGTTTTGGAATTGTAAGCCTACAATTTGATCCTGTGTACATTCATTCCATAAATTCGGAAGCGAAAAGCAGATGGATCCTAAGATTTAGCGATGCTTTAGTGTGTGAGAGTCTTGTAACAAACGGCATTAAAATAAATGGTGCACACTACCAGGTACGCCATTTTGATGACGTAATGAAAGAAGAATACGAGATGTATAAATTATATCAAATAATGAAAGGCGTTTCTGAACGGAAGGGACAGAAACATCCGAATTCAAGGAAATACGTTCAGAAACCTAAAACGCACAATACTGCACAAACACAAACTGGGAAACAAGCGGTATAACATAAATGTTGACCAGCATGGTTGTTTATATATTATAATAGACCATACATGACAATTAGTAATACAAGGAAGAAGAAGTAAGGATAAAATTAACATCGTGTTATACGGAACAAGAACGTACATAAAAACTGAACCGTATGCTATTTGAAATAAGTTGTAAATGTACTTAAAGACGTTCGTGGTAGAAAATTATTACGTCGTGTTCATTTTACGCTCACACCGCCTCTATTATTGTAAACATTTTTTACAAAACTGTAGAGAACGCATTTAATGCGGTGGGGTAAAATCCGTAAAATCGCACCAGCAATTTAAGTCGTACAGTTATTATTGGTGGAGGAAGACTATGCATGCCTCCGAGAAGTGTTCCATGCACGGACTGGCACCCAGGTTGAACTACTGACAGTGTACAAGCCAGCTGGATAACTTACTCACGTTAAAGAATTCGACATCCCCGCAGTTTCAAAGTGTTTATTTTGTAATTAGTAGAATAAGTAGTCCATGTTATTTCAGGAAATATTTAAAGCGACACTACATGGGCGAAAACGCAAATGTCTGCAAATTTGCTATTATATGGTAATATTCCCCCCCCCCCCCCAATATTTGCCTCAATAACTGAGTATTTTAACAATGAAACAAACATCGTATACGCAGTTTGTTGACATAACAAAATAATGTAAATAGGGTCGACATTCGTGAGTAATACAACGCGTGTATCCTGAATAACACGAGGTCTGCTACATATTTACCGTGATATCTCACACGTGTGCCTATGCATATCTATGTGTATATTAATCTTAGTTAAATTATCTCTAATCGAAAGTATCGCGAGTTTAGTATTGACTCCAATGACAAACAAACGTCAATTGAGAAGCGCGGATGACCGTTATATGAAATCCCTTACATGCATCTGTTGCAAACTACTAGAACATATAATATCAAGCAATATCATGAACCATCTAGAATCTAATAACATACTCTATGACCTTCAACACGGCTTTCGAACATCCCGCTCCTGCGAAACTCAACTGACATCCTTCCTTCAATCTATTACAAAATCAAATGACAATAACATTCAAACAGACATCATTATCATGGACTTTGCCAAAGCATTTGACAAAGTTCCACACAAGCATCTTCTTTATAAACTAGAATACTATGGCATAAATTGTAACGCTTTTAACTGGATTAACGACTTTCTATCAGATAGGACCCAGACTGTTGTATTGGAGGGTGAAATGTCAGACACGGCCCGTATTACATCGGGTGTACCCCAAGGCACAGTTCTGGGCCCAATCCTATTCCTCATCTACATTAATGATCTATCCGAATATATCCAACATAGTACCCTTCGTCTCTTCGCTGATGACAGCTTCATTTATAAAGAAATTAAAACACAAAATGACACCACATTACTCCAAGAAGATATTGATTCAGCTGGTAGATGGGAGCAAGATTGGCTCATGAAATTTCACCCCGGTAAATGTAACCTACTCAGCATCACACAAAAACGTAAGCCATTTCTCTTTACATATAAACTCCATAACCATCCCCTTCAAAAAGTAAATGATGCAAACTATTTAGGCCTAACCTTGCAAAGCAATCTAAAATGGGACAAACATATTAACTCGATAACCAATAAAGCAAACCAATCACTAGGATTCTTGAAACGCAACCTAAAATTATTGACATCATCTAAAGCAAAAGACCATGCATACAAAGCATTAGTAAGACCCAAGCTAGAATTATCCAGTACTCTCTGGGACCCACATTCTAAAACACAAAAACATCAAATTAAGACGGTACGGCGACGTGCTGCCAGATTCGTTACCAACCGATACCATAACACTAGTTCAGTCTCCGAAATGATCGACAACCTAAACTGGCCAACACTTGAGACACGCAGAGCTAGATACAGATTGATTCTCTTCTATAAAATATACACCAAATAGTAGCTGTAAACATTCCCATAAACCTTTTGATACCTGTAGACAACATAACCAGACACACACACCCATAATTATTGTTATAAACACATACCTGTCAACAAAGATTCATACAAATTCTCTTTTTATCCAAGAACCGTCATCCAATGGACCTTGTTGCCCCTTGCCGCACATGAAGTAATAACAGTTGATGACTTTAAAGCACTTATCCCTGTTTCTGCCCTCCCAACCATGATCTAAAGCATTCACTCTATGTACAAAATCTTAAACAAGCACGGTAGTATATCTGTCTTTGGACATTCACTTATTTGTTAATTAATCATTGTAAATATCATCATCTAAAAATTCACCAAGAAGAAGAAGAAATCATAATTTCACTTTTGAAAGTTTGTATACCACAAAAACACTGTTTATTGATTCAATGTTAGTGTTTGAATGTATTTAGAAGAATGTGTAGTAGCAATGCATTTATACGTGCACAAATGCATTTTATTTGCTTTTTGCAATGTAATGTTGCTTTAAGGTTTATGAACACCTCAGTAGATGTTTAAGTTTGAAGACTACCTTAGGAGAGGCTTAAAGATTAAGCATACACATTTTAGCTCGATTGCGAAGCAAGCGTTTACAACATTAGATTAATCGCTCTCGAGACCTCAATCCTAGTGGAATACATCGCAATAAGGGGGAGAGAAGAGGCAATGTGGATTTAAATGTCTTGGATAAGGCAACACTACCGTGGTTCTGACCGGCCTCGAACTCACATGTCTTGGATAAGGCAACACTACCGTAGTTCTGACCGGCCTCGAACTCACATGTCTTGGATAAGGCAACACTACCGTGGTTCTGACCGGCCTCGAACTCACATGTCTTGGATACGGCAACACTACCGTGGTTCTGACCGGCCTCGAACTCACAACCTCTCGCTTACAAGACGGACACCATAGAATTATTGTTTTTAAATAGAAAAGATATCCGAATAATGAATGACGTGTTTGGTAACGTGTGGTATATGGCAATGATTATCTTTGTAAGTAACTATTCCTGGCAGACTATTGTTTGGCAACGATAACTTGAGGACGAATACATTTGCATATGGGGAGATTACCTACGATGACACTGATAATCTTTGGTTCGACCAATATGTTACGTTTTCATTCAAATAAATTACGCATTTGCAATAACAGCTGCATAATCTGGTGGTATAATAACACGGTGCCTTGTAATCTGGATGTCGCTGGTTCGTGTCACATCAGGAGCAATATATTTTTATATTTTAATTCTGACCAAAACGTTTCCATGTTTAGTATGTTTTGTGTAAATATATCAATTTTATATATTTAACTTTATATTCTTTTTTATTACTTGTTTTTTGTGTGTTCATTTATGTGTATATTTATTGTATTTTTTATTTCATAATACATGTATTTCATTATACAATTTACAACATATGTGTAAATGTATGCAGATTATTAAAATCTTTTTCAATAAAATTTATTACAACTGTAATGATAACTAATAATTACCTTCAAAACGTTCTTCATAATTTCTTTAGCATCATTACTGTATGTACTATGATTGCGGTCCACAGACTCAGCCATGTCATATGCACTGCTATATAACGTACATATAACTATACATATATATGCAATGTACATTACTGTATGGACTATGATTGAGGTCCACAGACTCAGCCATGTCATATGCACTGCTATATAACGTACATATATATGCAATGTACATTACTGTATGGACTATGATTGCGGTCCACAGACTCAGCCATGTCATATGCACTGCTATATAACGTACATATATATATGCAATGTACATTACTGTATGGACTATGAGTGTGGTCCACAGACTCAGCCATGTCATATGCACTGCTATATAACGTACATATAACTATACATATATATGCAATGTGCATTACTGTATGGACTATGAGTGCGGTCCACAGACTCAGCCATGTCATATGTACTGCTATATAACGTACATATAACTATACATATATATGCAATGTACATTACTGGATGGACTATGATTGCGGTCCACAGACTCAGCCATGTCATATGCACTGCTATATAACGTACATATAACTATACATATATATGCAATGTACATTACTGTATGGACTATGATTGCGGTCCACAGACTCAGCCATGTCATATGCACTGCTATAGAACGTACATATATATATGCAATGTACATTACTGTATGGACCATGATTGCGGTCCACAGACTCAGCCATGTCATATGCACTGCTATATAACGTACATATATATGCAATGTACATTACTGTATGGACTATGAGTGCGGTCCACAGACTCAGCCATGTCATATGCACTGCTATATAACGTACATATAACTATACATATATATGCAATGTACTTTACTGTATGGACTATGATTGCGGTCCACAGACTCAGCCATGTCATATGCACTGCTATATAACGTACATATAACTATACATATATATTCAATGTACATTACTGTATGGACTATGATTGCGGTCCACAGACTCAGCCATGTCATATGCACTGCTATATAACGTACATATAACTATACATATACATGCAATGTACATTACTGGATGGACTATGATTGCGGTCCACAGACTCAGCCATGTCATATGCACTGCTATATAACGTACATATAACTATACATATACATGCAATGTACATTACTGGATGGACTATGATTGCGGTCCACAGACTCAGCCATGCCATATGCACTGCTATATAACGTACATATAACTATACATATATATGCAATGTAAATTTTAATCTTACTATAGATACAAATGCACGAACATCTCCAAGTTATGTATTAATTCGTGACATTATGTGTAAAAATAGTTCTCCAATTGGGACTCGAACTCACAGCCTTCGATACGAACACTTTGGTAGCCCATTGCTATGTCCTTTAGGCCACCACGCTGAGTCAGACGTCGTAACGCTAAAAGTATCAAATAGCATATCATGTTAGATCTGATTCACCTAAACTGAATATTGAACTTGGCGAATGCTTACGTCATATTCTCAAGTTATCTTTGTTTATTAGTATTTGTATTTAATTATGTGTTATTGAATCAAAAATGTTTGTATATTAAATACGCCTCATTGATAGTATATTTGAGCCGAGCTATGCTATGGCTTAGTGTGGTTACTGTTACCATTAGCGAAAAAAATACAGATGCCAAATTTGCAATAAACATCGAACGTCAGGATGATAAGTGGCTAAATTATAAATCTCACATAGATATATGCTTAAATATTCTACATATATGATCGTCAGTTAAGATATTTTGCTTTGCTTTTTGCCAACGATGATGTTCCGTAAATTATACTGTATTGTAGGGCGCTTAATTTTGAAAATGTAAACAGAGTTCATCATGGCCGAAAATTGCCCAATAGCTACATATCCTGACATTGGGTGTATCGACAAGTATAGCTACATATCCTGACATTGGGTGTATCGATAATTATAGCTACATATCCTGACATTGGGTGTATCGATAATTATAGCTACATATCCTGACATTGGGTGTATCGACAAGTATAGCTACATATCCTGACATTGGGTGTATCGACAAGTATAGCTACATATCCTGACATTGGGTGTATCGACAAGTATAGCTACATATCCTGGCATTGGGTGTATCGACAAGTATAGCTACATATCCTGGCATTGGGTGTATCGACAAGTATAGCTACATATCCTGACATTGGGTGTATCGACAAGTATAGCTACATATCCTGACATTGGGTGTCTACAAGTATAGCTACATATCCTGACATTGGATGTATCGACAAATATAGCTACATATCCTGACATTGGATGTCTCGACAAGTATAGCTACATATCCTGACATTGGATATCTCTACTAGTATAGCTACATATCCTGACATTGGGTGTATCGACAAGTATAGCTACATATCCTGACATTGCATGTCTCGACAAGTATAGCTACATATCCTGACATTGCATGTCTCGACAAGTATAGCTACATATCCTGGCATTGGATATCTCGACAAGTATAGCTACATATCCTGACATTGGATGTATCGACAAGTATAGCTACATATCCTGACATTGGATGTATCGACAAGTATAGCTACATATCCTGACATTGGATGTCTCGACAAGTATAGCTACATATCCTGACATTGGATGTATCGACAAGTATAGCTACATATCCTGACATTGGGTGCATCGACAAGTATAGCTACATATCCTGACATTGGGTGTCTCGACAAGTATAGCTACATATCCTGACATTGGGTGTATCGACAAGTATAGCTACATATCCTGACATTGGGTGTCTCGACAAGTATAGCTACATATCCTGACATTGGGTGTATCGACAAGTATAGCTACATATCCTGACATTGGGTGTATCGACAAGTATAGCTACATATCCTGACATTGGGTGTATCGACAAGTATAGCTACATATCCTGGCATTGGGTGTATCGACAAGTATAGCTACATATCCTGGCATTGGGTGTATCGACAAGTATAGCTACATATCCTGACATTGGTGTATCGATACTTATCTTGACATTATGTGTCTTATAGTAGTCACAAAACATTGTATACCCACTACCAGTCTATAGTAGTCACTGGAAATAATAAACATTGTATACCCACTACCAGTCTATAGTAGTCACAAACATTGTATACCCACTACCAGTCTATAGTAGTCACTGGAAATAATAAACATTGTATACCCACTACCAGTCTATAGTAGTCACTGGAAATAATAAACATTGTATACCTACTACCAGTCTATAGTAGTCACTGGAAATAATAAACATTGTATACCCACTACCAGTCTATAGTAGTCACTGGAAATAATAAACATTGTATACCCACTACCAGTCTATAGTAGTCACTGGAAATAATAAACATTGTATACCTACTACCAGTCTATAGTAGTCACTGGAAATAATAAACATTGTATACCCACTACCAGTCTATAGTAGTCACTGGAAATAATAAACATTGTATACCCACTACCAGTCTATAGTAGTCACTGGAAATAATAAACATTGTATACCCACTACCAGTCTATAGTAGTCACTGGAAATAATAAACATTGTATACCCACTACCAGTCTATAGTAGTCACTGGAAATAATAAACATTGTATACCCACTACCAGTCTATAGTAGTCACTGGAAATAATAAACATTGTATACCCACTACCAGTCTATAGTAGTCACTGGAAATAATAAACATTGTATACCCACTACCAGTCTATAGTAGTCACTGGAAATAATAAACATTGTATACCCACTACCAGTCTATAGTAGTCACTGGAAATAATAAACATTGTATACCCACTACCAGTCTATAGTAGTCACTGGAAATAATATACATTGTATACCCACTACCAGTCTATAGTAGTCACTGGAAATAATATACATTGTATACCCACTACCAGTCTATAGTAGTCACTGGAAATAATAAACATTGTATACCTACTACCAGTCTCTTGTAGTCACTGGGAATAATAAACAGTGTATACCCACTACCAGTCTATAGTAGTCACTGGAAATAATAAACAATGTATACCCACTACCAGTCTATAGTAGTCACTGGAAATAATAAACATTGTATACCTACTACCAGTCTATAGTAGTCATTGGAAATAATAAACATTGTATACCCACTAATAGTCTATAGTAGTCACTGGAAATAATGAACATTTTATACCCACTACCAGTCTATAGTAGTGACTGGAAATAATAAACATTGTATACCTACTACCAGTCCATAGTAGTCACTGGAAATAATAAACATTGTATACCCACTACCAGTCTATGGTAGTCACTGGAAATAAGAAACATTGTATGCACTATATCTGTCTATAGTAGTCACTGGAAATAATAAACTTTGTATACCTACTACCAGTCTATAGTAGTCACTGGAAATAATAAACATTGTATACCTACTACCAGTCTATAGTAGTCACTGGAAATAATAAACATTGTATACACAATACCAGTCTATAGTAGTCACTGGAAATAATAAACATTGTATACCCACTACCAGTCTATTGTAGTCACTGGAAATAATAAACATTGTATACCAACTACCAATCTATTGTAGTCACTGGAAATAATATACATTGCATACCCACTACCAGTCAATAGTAGTCACTGGAAATAATATACATTGCATACCCACTACCAGTCTATAGTAATCACTGGAAATAACATACATTGTATACCAACTACCAGTCTATAGTAGTCACTGGAAATAATATACATTGTATACCCACTACCAGTCTATAGTAGTCACTGGAAATAATATACATTGTATACCAACTACCAGTCTATAGTAGTCACTGGAAATAATATACATTGTATACCAACTACCAGTCTATAGTAGTCACTGGAAATAATATACATTGTATACCCACTACCAGTCTATAGTTGTCACAAACATTGCATACCCACTACCAGTCTATAGTAGTCACTGGAAATAATAAACATTGTATACCCACTACCAGTATATAGTAGTCACTGGAAATAATAAACATTGTATACCCACTACCAGTCTATAGTAGTCACTGGAAATAATAAACATTGTATACCTACTACCAGTCTATAGTAGTCATTGGAAATAATAAACACTGTATACCCACTAATAGTCTATAGTAGTCACTGGAAATAATAAACATTTTATACCCACTACCAGTCTATAGTAGTCACTGGAAATAATAAACATTGTATACCCACTACCAGTCTATAGTAGTCATTGGAAATAATAAACATTGTATACCCACTACCAGTCTATAGTAGTCATTGGAAATAATAAACATTGTATACCCACTACCAGTCTATAGTAGTCACTGGAAATAATAAACATTGTATACCCACTACCAGTCTATGGTAGTCACTGGAAATAATAAACATTGTATACCTACTACCAGTCTATAGCAGTCACTGGAAATAATATACATTGTATACCAACTACCAGTCTATTGTAGTCACTGAAAATAATAAACATTGTATACCCACTATCTGTCTATGGTAGTCACTGGAAATAATAAACATTGTATACCTACTACCAGTCTATAGTAGTCATTGGAAATAATAAACATTGTATACCCACTACCAGTCAATAGTAGTCACTGGAAATAATAAACACTGTATACCCACTACCAGTCTATAGTAGTCACTGGAAATAATAAACATTGTATACCCACTACCAGTCTATTGTAGTCACTGGAAATAATATACATTTTATACCAACTACCAGTCTATAGTAGTCACTGGAAATAATATACATTGTATACCAACTACCAGTCTATAGTAGTCACTGGAAATAATATACATTGTATACCCACTACCAGTCTATAGTAGTCACTGGAAATAATATACATTGTATACCCACTACCAGTCTATAGTAGTCACTGGAAATAATATACATTGTATACCAACTACCAGTCTATAGTAGTCACTGGAAATAATATACATTGTATACCAACTACCAGTCTATAGTAGTCACTGGAAATAATATACATTGTATACCCACTACCAGTCTATAGTAGTCACTGGAAATAATATACATTGTATACCCACTACCAGTCTATAGTAGTCACTGGAAATAATATACATTGTATACCAACTACCAGTCTATAGTAGTCACTGGAAATAATATACATTGTATACCAACTACCAGTCTATAGTAGTCACTGGAAATAATATACATTGTATACCAACTACCAGTATATAGTAGTCACTGGAAATAATATACATTGTATACCAACTACCAGTATATAGTAGTCACTGGAAATATATACATTGTATACCAACTACCAGTATATAGTAGTCGCTGGAAATAATATACATTGTATACCCACTACCAGTCTATGGTAGTCACTGGAAATAATAAACATTGTATACCCACTATCAGTCTATAGTAGTCACTGGAAATAATAAACATTGTATACCTACTACCAGTCTATAGTAGTCATTGGAAATAATAAACATTGTATACCCACTACCAGTCAATAGTAGTCACTGGAAATAATAAACACTGTATACCCACTACCAGTCTATAGTAGTCACTGGAAATAATATACATTGTATACCAACTACCAGTATATAGTAGTCACTGGAAATAATATACATTGTATACCAACTACCAGTATATAGTAGTCACTGGAAATAATATACATTGTATACCAACTACCAGTATATAGTAGTCGCTGGAAATAATATACATTGTATACCCACTACCAGTCTATGGTAGTCACTGGAAATAATATACATTGTATACCCACTACCAGTCTATAGTAGTCACTGGAAATAATATACATTGTATACCAACTACCAGTCTATAGTAGTCACTGGAAATAATATACATTGTATACCAACTACCAGTATATAGTAGTCACTGGAAATAATATACATTGTATACCAACTACCAGTATATAGTAGTCACTGGAAATAATATACATTGTATACCAACTACCAGTATATAGTAGTCGCTGGAAATAATATACATTGTATACCCACTACCAGTCTATGGTAGTCACTGGAAATAATATACATTGTATACCCACTACCAGTCTATAGTAGTCACTGGAAATAATATACATTGTATACCAACTACCAGTCTATAGTAGTCACTGGAAATAATATACATTGTATACCAACTACCAGTCTATTGTAGTCACTGGAAATAATATACATTGTATACCCACTACCAGTCTATAGTAGTCACTGGAAATAATATACATTGTATACCCACTACCAGTCTATAGTAGTCACTGGAAATAATAAACATTGTATACCCACTACCAGTCTATTGCAGTCACTGGAAATAATAAACATTGTATACCAACTACCAGTCTATTGTAGTCACTGGAAATAATAAACATTGTATACCTGTCTATCTATCATGGACAATGAAGACAGGTACATGTGCACAATAACGAAGAATCAATGGTAACCTCTTTTACTATACATGTATTTCTCAATTAGATACAGGTACTTTGTCATCATGCAATTATAAACCGCGATATAAAATTCGCGTACCAGTTACACCACAGTATATGTAAGCCTACCTTGTTTATGCGCAGGCGTGAGAAACGATTGTATGTTTTACGTGTATTTATCGTAGCTACCGGTTGCCCATATGAGCGAAGCCTCCTGAAAAGATTAGTCATTTTAGATTTTTGGAAGATAGTGCAATGATACTGACAGAGACCCATTTCAGAGTCGCATCTGGTTCTTTTACGTGCACGGTGCACAGCACCGACACGAGACCTCGATTTAATGTCCCATCTGAAATTTCATTTACGAGGGGTCGAACCTGCAATCCCTGGATTACCAGTCCAGCGTGTTACCACTGGACTACAGATCCGTCTGTGAGAAACGATTATATGCAGCGAGCATATATATATATGCAAGACATTCGTCATTACCAAATCGGATTTCGCGTTACGAAAGTAACAACCAATCAGATGCGTTGATGCATTTGACCGTGTGTATCACTTCTTCCTGCGAGACGCCTTTTTGCAAGACAAATTTAGCTCGAACAACTTTCAGAATCAAATAGTGTGAAACTTACACAACATTTCACATAAATGCTGGAGTTACCAAATAGTATAGATTACTAGGAATAATTAAATACACGTTACGGTTAGTAAATGTTAGTAGTTTTGTATAAATAATGCGGAACGAAATGTCTAGCCGATGTGGAAAAAGCGGATAGACTTTGAAAACATTGCGCGTTCGTAACTTTTGCTAGACATGGAATATACATAATTAAAACCATTAGAATAAAATCTGAATCGGCAGAGGTTTGGCAAATATCTTACGGTTAATGAAATTATGGTTGATTATCTTACGATTTTCTTGGAGCCCTACACAACTGATGAAATACAATTCTAAGACGCGACCGGAAGTAGTTAGATTTGTCGTTCTGTGATTTGATTTCCCCAGGTGAAATAGTCATACAAGTAAATCTGACGAGACTCAACCATATTTTAGAGTCAGAAACACAATAAATTTTAGTTTAATTTAGTTTAGTTTAATCATATTTTATTGCATTCTATATATACAGTGTACAATACAAAACAAATGAACTAACTTGTATAACTATCCATAATGCATGATTCGTGGCATTGTTTGCTCAAGGATTGTCATTATATGTTGAAGCAAATGGGTTGGGCCACAAGTTTTAACAACATTAGTTACGGCCCTCCCCAAAAGACTAGATTGTAATTAACAAAGAGACTGAATACAAGAGTTGTGCTAGTACTTTACTAAATTTAATGATACTAATAGAAAAAGGGGAAAATGAGTAAGAGAATAAGACACATTTTAGATAAGAATTTAGAAACAAAAAACAACAATAAACAAACCAAAACAAGTTTAGGAAATGTAACTGTAATAGCTACTCCAATCAAGTGTCCCACCAAACAAGGCATGCTATACCCAAATACATGTCATAGAGCTAATGTATCTGTTGAAATACGACCACTGCTGGTATAACGTCTATGGGGAGTGTCTTAGTAATTATTATTATTATTATTATTATTATTATTATTGTTATTATTATTATTATACCATTCTTATTGAGCGATCTTTTTCTTTTTTCGATTTTTATTTCCTGATCAATATACATCATAATTACACATATACATAATAATTACACACACTGTAGACTTTCCAAGCATGTACATGTATTGAAAACAAAGAACGTGTCAAAAAGTAATTGACAAGTGCTAGCAGCCTGCAGCACTATCTATGCGCATAATTCATGAATGATATTTATATTAAATTATACGTAATCATGTGAAGTTACGTAAAGCGTTGAAATAATAACCCGATGTATATTGGGAGGGAGGAGTAATTTTAAGTAGAAGAGATAAGATTAGCAAAAGAAAGTAGGAAGTTTCAGTGGAGATAAGTGTGGATGATTGTCTATATATAGCATGCATTTATTGACAAGTTAGTCGATAAGATCCAAGAACTGTCTCCATTTCTCATTGAACGTATTTTGTGTATCTTTGAGAATTGAGATTGTTTCTTCTAGTTTTATTTTCCTTTTAAAATATGCTATAAATTGGACTTCATTTGGTTTAATCTTCTCACATTTGCATTTAAAGATGAACTATTTAGCAAGTAGTATAATATAGTTTATGTTCATTTCATACACTTTGCTATTGTGTTTGAAATTACATAACGAAATATGTTCATAATTAAATGGAGCCAAATTATCTGTTTGCAACATTGTTCTTAAGAAATGTGTTATCTTAATCCAGAAATCCTGTATATAGTGGCATTCCCAAAACATATGAACGTTAGAATCATTATGCATTATGCAAAAGTCACAACGTTGCGATGCAACTATATTACATTTAAATAGGAAAACGTTATTTGGAACTATGTGCATTGAGTATTTATATTGAAATGATCTTAATTTCGTTTCTATAGTTATTCTAATCGGTTGTGTGAATATATTTTTCCAGTTAATATCGACTATTGATAACATAGTTTCCCATTTTACAGTTAGCCTAATAACATCCGGTTTAGAGTTATTCGTTAATATCGAATATATAAGTTATGTGGTATACTGTTCAAAAGAGTGTATTATTTCAAAAACTCTCCGGGATTAATATTGTAAAGTTGTCTTATTTGCATAAAAGAAAAGAACTGTGTGTGT
Source organism: Archivesica marissinica (assembly GCA_014843695.1). Lineage (NCBI taxonomy): Eukaryota > Metazoa > Mollusca > Bivalvia > Venerida > Vesicomyidae > Archivesica > Archivesica marissinica. The sequence continues at coordinate 42,481,607 of CM026387.1, forward strand.
CTAAAGTCGTATATATGTTCAATGTATTGAATTCCTTTATTAAACCAGTGTCTGTAAAATAATGTAGTATTGTCGTGTTTCTTTATGTTTGAATTATTCCACAGGATTTGTTTGGATATAGAATCGACATATTCTTTATAATTTACTCTGGACCATCCTGTTAGTATTACTTTTAAAAACATAGATTTTATTTCGAGATTTTTAATGTCGTTGCAGCTGATATTACATTTAAACATACAATCGCCTCTATGTTTATCCAGCATATGATCATACATTTGTACCAACTTTGATTCTTTTTGGAATATTAATCGTTTTATCCAACTTGCTTTAAGTGCTGCACTAAAGTTCTCTATATCCATCATTTTTAAACCACCATTACTATAATCCTGAATAATTTGCTTTCTAGATATCTTATCTGGTTTATCATTCCATAGGAATTTATACATCATGTGCTTAATGTCGTTCATTGTTTGGGAATTAGGGTTATTCAAAACTGTTAGGGGATATATGAGTTTTGGGAATGCGAAAGTTTTTAAAATAGTTATTTTCCCGATTAGAGACAAATTCCACCTTTTCCATTTATTCAAGCAGTTTTCGAACGATAACATTTTATTTGTGATATTCAGATGTTGCATATCATTTACGTTATTACTGAATGTTATTCCTAAAGTAGTTGCACAATTTGATGTCCAAATAAATTTCTTTTTTTTACAAAATATAGTTTCGGTATTAGTTAATGATCCTATTCGGAGAACGGTGCATTTGGATTTATTTACCGTTAGACCTGATACATTACCAAAGTCATCAAGTGTATTAATTAGTGTTTTAAGAGATTTCTCTGTGCCATCTAACAGGAAACTAGCATCGTCAGCAAACAGTGTTTGTTTTGTGGCTATGCCATGTGCTTTAATTCCAGATATATCGTCATTAGTGTTGACTTATATGGATAGCAATTCAATACAAATAATGAATAGGTAGGGCGAAAGTGGGCATCCTTGACGTACTCCTCTTTTAATATTGAAATCTTCAGACATATGTCCATTATTGCTTATGCAGGATTTAGAGTCTCTGTAAACTAATTTAACCAAGTCAATCGTGTTATTAATAAAACCGAAATGTTCGAGACATTTATAAATAAAACTATGATCTATGCTGTCGAAAGCTTTCTTAAAGTCAGAAAAGAATATTAAGCCTGGTTCATTGTTTTCATTAACATAATTAATTACCTCTCGAATTATTCTGACATTTTCACCAATATATCGCCCTTTTATGAATCCGGTTTGGTCAGTACTTATAATTGTATCTAAAACTGATTTAATTCTGTTCGCAATGGTCTTAGTTGCTATTTTGTAATCTACGTTTAAAAGTGAAATAGGTCGCCAGTTGTTAATTGATAAAACGTCCTTATCCTTTTTTGGTAGTAGTGTAATAATACCCTGTTTTTGGAGTTCTGACATTCGTTATTTTCTAAAGAATAATTTAAAGAGTTAATTAGGAACGTTTTTATTTCTGGCCAGAATATTTTATAAAATTCGGTGGATAAGCCGTCTAAGCCTGGGCTTTTGTTGTTTGTCATCTCTTAAGTGCAATGGCGCATTCATATTCAGTTAAGAATAGTTGTTCTCGTTGTTGTTGTTCATCTGTCAATGTTGTATGTGGATTGCTAAAGAATTTGTTGTTGTTACACTTATCAATCAAAGTGTCTTGTTTGTACACATCTTCAAAGAAGGTTTTTGTATATTCGAGAATTTTCTTAGGGTTTTGTTCGATGTTATTCTGATGTGTATTAAGTTGTTGTATTGTTTTTTGTTCTGCTCGTTTAATTTCTAGGTTAGCAAACAGTTTTTAATTTCTTATGCTCCTTCTACCCATTCAGCTTTTGATCTCAGTAATACACCTTTAATTTTATCTTCTGTGTACTTTTCTAGCTTATCTTTTTCGTGTTTTAGTCTTTCAATTAAATGTTCCTCGTTTAGCTTTGCGTTCATTTCATTTTCTGTATTTGTAATATTGTTATGTAATTCTGTTTCATATTTTTGGTTTTCTCTCTTTTTGCGAGTTCAATATTTAATAGTTTCGTCTCTTATACCACCTTTTATTACTTCCCACAATGATTTAGGATTGGCTTCCTGATATACTGTTGCTAGTTCGGTTATTCTGCGTTTGATTATAACTTAATAGTCCACATTCAGAAGGTAAGAGTTATTAAGTTAAAAAAATCCAGGGCCTCTATCAGTTTTAGTTAATACTAATTTTAGCACAACAATCGAGTGATCAGATTTAAAGCCTGGCCGGATCATAGAGTTTGTTACAAAGCTTAAGCGGTTGGGAGATATAAATAGGTAATCCAGTCTACAAAATATTGGTGGTTTTGTATTGGAGTGCCGGGTGTACATTTTCTTACTTGGATGTTTTAAGCGCTATACATCAGTAATTTCTTCTGACTCTATCAAGTTCTTAAGAATTTGAGACGTTTTTTCTCCTGTATCTGTTCTGCCGTTTAGTTTGTCATGTTTATGATCAATAATTGTATTAATGTCACCACCTATTATAAGAGTATGCTCATTATTATCGTTAATCTCTTGTTCAATTATATGAAAAAAGTTTGTGTTGTCATTATTTGGTGCATAAATATTCATTAGAACGATAATTTTTCTTTCAACTTCAATTTTTAGCATTTGTAGTCGCCCTGTTACTACTTCTTTATAATCTAAAAGGATATACTTTACATTACTATCTATGAGAATTCTCACGCCGAGACTATTAGAGCTATTGCCACTTAAAAATATATCGCCATTCCATTGCGTGTTCCAACTATATTTGTCCAACATCTGTTTACAATGTGTTTCCTGCAGTAGACATATACTGAATCTGTTGTTGTTAGCCACTGAAACACTTGATCTCGCTTAGATTTTGAGGCCAGACTCCTGGCATTAAAACTACATATGCTTACAGATATTGCGATATGAATAGTAAGCTAAAAGCTAGTAAATCCGAGCACAGTCTCCATAATATTACCGAATACATAGTATTACACACACTTGGGTTGTTGAATGTATCAACCATGCACACTGACGAGAGATGTCACAAAAATATAGTAGAAGGTATAGTGTCATACTAAAAGAGAGAAATTTAAGAACAAATAAAGAACGGTTGATAGAAGAATAAGACTGTCCGTACATATAACAACAAAAATAAACCTACATGGCGATCAAAAATGATTTATACGGTATTATGTTTCTATAGAACTGTTGTGTTTTAACATTACAGAAGCTATTTTAGATGCCGATTAATTTGATCCATTGGAGAAGAGTTTTAGAAGACTTACACTTTCACTGTTATCCTATGATTTGTATAATTGTCATTTGTTGCTGCTGTAAATAATTGGAAAATAAAGGATGTTAAAACTAATTTGATCTACAAATGAACTTGACTATTGTCTATACATATTTAACTATCAGAGTTTTAACATATTAGATATATTCATACCTTTCACTTAAAAATGCACGTTGAATATGTATGTAGTGTTACTCTTTTTAAAGACCTTTCCATAAAATAAAAGAGCTTTACAAGTATATTTCCAGATCGAATGATGAAAAATGTATCAGAATATATGCTATATAATTTCTCTTCCAGACAGAATATATATATACATACATATATATACACACCTATATATATATATATATATATATATATATATACATACCTACATATACAGTACTATAAATGTCGGTTGCTTCTAAGTAAATGGCGACATCATTTTGTCCAGCTGTTCTTACATGGACCATGCATCACTTTGTTTAATTATACAGTAATGTGACGTTCTGGTGCGGGCCGTTTTCTAATGTTGTTAAAACGTGTGGCCCAAACCATTTGTATTATCAGGCTATATTGTTATACCTATGTTTTGTATATTATATCTTGATCAATGCAATACAATATGATTAAACTAGCATCATATCAATATATTTATTGGACAATAGGGCATAGATTGTATTATCCGTATCCGTATTTAGCTGCACATTTTAACATTTTCTTTTTATAAATGACAGAGCGTGTTTTTTTAATTGGAAGCTAAAATCTTATAGTGTATCAAACTTACCTAACCTAAGTTCTGTCAAAGGGATTTAATGCATTTAGGCATCATTTATTATCATATGAGTAGCAAGTATACTGAATCACACACGGTGTGCATGTATTCTGCGGATTTGCGAATGTACTATAAGCATGTATAAATGTTTTCCAGGTTGATATTTACAAAAACAACATAACATAAGGACATTTTGCAAAATTGGCATATACGTTCCTGACGACAATCAATGACGTAAACTAGATGTTTACATGCACATTATCAAAAAAGTGTACATACTTCTAACGAAACATATAAATGAGTTTTTGTGGGCCATTTCACTAGAACATCAATTCAATTCAATTCAATATATTTTATTTGGCATAAACATATAACATGTTCATCGCCATAAATCAAATAACATCAGTATAACAATGATAAAAAAAAACCGAATGATCTAAGAACTACCGGAGACAGAAAAACAACACATCATTCTCAAGCAGCCCCTCGTGTCAGTCAACGCCTATCAGCCCCACCTAGGCTTTCCCGTTGGACGGCTCACATGTTTTCACATACATAGGTGAGATTCAAAATCGGGAATTATATTTATTCTTGCATATACAACTATTTAAAGGTGCAATCATATTGTTAAAATAGTGGTCTGTTGCAAGGCTGTGTGGTATGGCAATTCCTAAACATAAAAAACATTTAATTAGTTCTGGCTGGAACAGCTATAGTACAGATAATGGATATGTATCGATTACCACCCGTCTTGCAAACAAACCATACATGATCTGATAACATTTCTTATATTTTATGTACAAGTGTGACTGTTTTCCATAAACGCGAGAATCATTTAAAGCAGCTTTGTCGTGTAATATATCGATCGTTGGCTCACACGACAAGCAGAACGAAAACGATAATAATCCAACCCTTTTATATCTCCTTCACAGGAGCCACATATGCAACTGGAGTTTCTCATTGCGTTTTAGGCCATGGCAGACCCAACCAATAGCAAAAGTCTCTGTGTTTGATCTGCCTCGTCCTTATGAATGTTTTTCCATTGCTGGCAAGTTCTTTGAAGTTTGCAAATAGTTTGCCCTCCGTGTACCAACAGCTTTCAACTGTGTCTCTATCTTTCAGTCGTAGGGAGCTTAACACCTGCTGATTTAGCCAAGTGAGGTCATGGCTTATTGATACCCCAGTGTTCTTAAGCGCTCTCCCATTACTCATAACGTTCTGTTTCATTTGACGACGGACGAATTTCACAATAGTTGGTCTATTTTTTCCGAGTTTGAAACTACCTAGCCTATGGGCTATGTCAATGTCGGCTTCTGTCAAATTGAGAGACAACTCTTTGTTCAAAACGGAGACAACTGTTTCTGTGGTTATCTGTGATGTATGCTTGGCTACGTCATCGGCAAGCCCGAATATTCGAATGTTGTTGCGGCGACTGTATTGTTCCATGTCGTTTGCTACACCTTCATTGTATTTAATTTCGTCCATGAGTTTATCTCTCAAATTTACTGTTTTTTCCTTAATTTCAACTATTTCATGTTCCCTATTTTTGAACTCGGTTTTTATTGCTTCGTTTTCCACTGATTTAATGTGTACTTCTCCTTCAAGAATATCTAGACGTTTGGATACATAAGCCAGAATCTGATCCTTCATTTCATTCACTGTATCCTTGATTAGGTCTTTTATAAAGACTCTATCCGATTTCGTTAGAACATTGGAGAGCTTTGTATTGATCTCGTCTAGCTTTTTTTCAATCGATCTGGAGTCCGATTTAATGTCGGAAGTATCCTTGTTTCCCAGATATTCAGTCATAGTTTTCTGTTTTTTACCTTTTGACTTTGACTTTTTCTTACTCTGAGATATCCTCTTTAAATACCGGACTGTCCAATGCACTCGTACTGGTATCAAAATCACTTGTTGTGGATGAATGCACTCTTTTGTTAGCGATCACACTCATTGTTCATACAGGTAAACATACGTATCTACATCTATTCATAGCTGATCATGCGTGACGAGATTTGAATCGTGCCACCACTAGAAGGCATTTATTGTCCATACATTACCCCACCCATCTCATTGTATCAAACGAATGGTACTACTTATTTATTCCAAATATTACAGCATTTCAGTTTTTATCACATCATACCATTATGTTCCCGATTATCTAACTGTTACGTTACTGTCTTTATTTCATCATTTTCTGCGATCGCTTGTGGTTTATTTCTATTTTTCCCTCTACATTTTATGTTTGTGTACTTTGTTAACGGAAGCGGAAGTCGTTTTGGAGCGACCGTATCATATAAAAATTACACGTTCAAAAGCGCTTTACATCAACATGTAACATAACACACATATAACAATAAAAATCAAAACAATACACAATGTAGAATGCAGGGTTAAAAGCATGTGATAAATGTACGGAAAAAAAAATATAATTTCGATTGATACATGTTTTAAATAGTACACTTAAACTGATGAGGAACCTACTTAAAATATGGACTGTACATTAGATACACAAAATAAGAAATTATAGATTAAAACTACAACATATAAACCATATGATACAAACTTTAAGAAATGGAAGGATAATTGAAATTAAAAACATCACCCTAGGGCATTATAAAATCGTGTACAATACTATCATGAATAAAGTACAAACAATATAATATAATAAGTAAAATGTTTTAGAGAAAACATAATAAATGGATAGTACTAAAAGTAATAAATGAAAAATTGGAATGTCACGGTTTATGTTCCATAAAATTGAATGAAAAAATGTGTTTTCAGGTATTTCCTAAATGAACACAATGTTGGCAATCCCCGAATCTTAGAGGGAAGAGCATTCCATAACTTAGGGGCAGCAGTCATAAAACTTCGATCACCATACGTAACAGTTCGACTCCTCGGTATCACTAACGTATGTGATTCATGCATCGATCTTAAATCCCTCCTCGGTTCGTATACTTGTAACAAGTTCCTGATGTACACTGGTGATGATTTTCCATGTATAGCTTTGAACGTGTTTGTCAGTATTTTGTATTGTATTCTTCTTTGCACCGGTAACCAATGCAGTTCTTTCAGGATTGGTGTGATGTGACTGTAGCGAGAAGTTCTTGCTACCAGACGAGCAGTGGTGTTTTGAATGTTTTGCAATTTCATTGTGGAGGGTTTTGGGACGCCATATAACAGTCCATTGCAATAATAATCAAGCCATGATGTTACAAACGAATTGACGAGTGATTTGGTGGCATCTGTATTAAGATATTGCCGTATAGGTCCAATATGTCGTATTTGAGCATAGCACGATCTACTAACTGAATTGACATGTTGTTCCATGCACATTTTTTAATCAAACCAAGCACTCAAATTCCGTACACATGCTGAGGGAGTTATCGGTGAATCCCTCACTTTCACCGTTAAGTTTGCAATGTGACGAGCATTTCGTTGACTGGAAAATACTATAACTTCTGTTTTGTCGGTATTCAGTTTCAGCATGTTAATGTGCATCAAATGACAATATCCTGAAGGCATTTGTCCACTCGACCCAACGTTTCACCATGTGATGCCATGAATGTAGGTTTAAACGAAAGATAGAGCTGAGAATCATCAGCGTATAAGTGGTGGTTGAGTGCATGCTTTCTGCAGATGGCTCCAACCGGCTTTGTATACATGGTATAGAATTTCGGCCCTAACACAGACCATTGGGGGCACGCTGAAATTCATAATCACTTGCTTTGATACTTTACCGTCAATGCACAAGGTTTGGAAACGGTCAGTTAGATACAAGGTTACCCATTGAAGTGGTTTGTCGGCGAAGCCAAAATGATGCTCGAGACGGTTCAAAGGGTTTTATGGTCAATGGTGTCGAATGCGGCCGATAGATCCAGCAGCACCAGAACTGTCACATTGTTCTGGTCTAGTGACTGCAGAATATCATTCTGCACTTTAAGCAGGGCTGTTTCTGTTGAATGGAACGTCTTGTATGCAGATTGGTTTTTCTCGCCTAGGTTATGGTGTGTCAAATTCTCGTCAATTCGGTTGTTGGCAACCTTTTCAACAATTTTCGAAACAAATGGTAAGTTTGAAACTGGCCGATAGTTTTAGTGTGTTTTTATCCATGCCAGATATTTTCAACAATAGCCTAACGCGTGGGATTTTGAAGCTTTTAGGCACATTTGCAGTTTCCATAGAAAGATTTGTGATGTTTGTCAATATTGGAAGAAGTTCGTTTAGACATAACTTCAAAAGCAAAGTTTAATCGGATTGAGCTCACATGATTTATTCGGAGATTGTCTGATTATTTTTTCAATTTCTTCCTGAGCTGCTGGGCGGAAACGTTTTAAGCTGTCTATTTCTGAGAATGTATCGTCTTCAGTGTTCATTGAACTTGATTCTGATTGGACTTGTGAAGAAATGTGATTTCTTATGCCTTCAACTTAGTTATAAAGAAATCACTGAAATCTTGAGCTTGTTATTCAGGTGTTTTGCCAGATGGGAGCCCTATTTCACTGGGACCCTCCAGTAAGTGTTTGGTGATCTTGAACATGCTGGTTGAGAGTTGATTTGAAGCCCTCAACTGTGTCCGCATGCACTACACTATCGTCCAGGTGGTTCCAGTCCACACGTGTTTCACGAAGAAAGAGTTGTTAAACTGTTCAGTGTGAGCTAATGGTATTTTAAGGTTTCTTGTATTGTTTGTTGTACGTCTATGTAATATGTTTGACGTTTCGTAATCACTATAGCGTTTGGCTTTTATTTGTCTTCCTTTTTCTTTGTCGGGTAAACATCTGGGTTGACTGCTGGCACAATACCCCATGCTATCTTGAAGAGCATGGCCAATCTGTTGTACTCAGCCTTTTTCTCTACTTTGGTAGTCATTTAATATGAAACGAGCTCCTAGTCTTTGAATTTTTTCCAGTTTTATATATGTGTCCCAAATTACTGACCCATATTCAAGTGTTGATTTTACTAGAGCCATAAATGCAGTCTTTCGACATTCCAAAGGACAATGTTTTAAATTCCATCTCAGGAAATCCAGTGTAAAATTACAAATGTTAATTATGTGGTCTGTCCATGTAGGGTCCTTGGATTTTAACAGGCCCAGGTATGTGTATATTCGTTTTAGGAACGTTATATCAAGTTCATAGAAGTGAGAGCTGTTGGTGTTTGTACTTAGTATATAACATGTTGTCGCATTAAACTTCATCCCCCATGTTGCAGCCAATGATTCTAGAGATTTTAAATATTTCTGTAGTAGTATATGATCTTCAGCACTACGTATTTCTCTATAAAGTAAGCAGACATCTGCGAAAAGTCGCACTTGTGAATTTACACTAAGTGGTAGATCGTTAATGTGAGAAAGAAACATTAATTGTCCGAGCACAGTACCTTGTGGTACCCAATATTTAACTTGGACACTTTTAGAATGTTATCATTCAACTACTACACTCATGGTACGATGTTTCAAGAAGGTAGATCGCCATCCCAGCAGATCTCCTTGAATTCCATATTTCGAGATTTTAAATAACAAGCAGTGTCGAAAGCTTTGCTAAAGTCTAAAAAAGCGACATCGGCTTGTTTCTTGCTATCGAATGATGTTAGAAGATCATGCATTGTACCTAATAGTTGGGTTTCTGTAGAAAATCCTATTCGGAAGCCATGATTCAATGATGTCAGAATGTTATGGTTTTCAACGTGTTTAAGCATGTGGCTACACATAATGTGCTCAAGTATTTTGCACGAGACTGATGTTAGGCTAACTGGTCTGTAGTTTTCGGCTAGATGTGTATCATCCTTCTTAAAAACCGGAGTCACGTTTGCATCTCTCCAGTCCTTGTGAAGTTCACCATGGTCTAAATAATACTGGAATATTTCACTTAATCCATTTGTTAGTTCTTTTGCACAAGTTGTTAGCACAATGTTATGTATGTCATCTGGGCCTTTAGCTTTATTGGTGTTAATGTTCATTAGTTGTTTTAATACGTCTGTAGGTTGTATACGTAGGTCAGATGCATTTGGGCAATCTCTACGGCTAGTCTGTGGAATTTCACTTGACAAGTATCTCGTGAAAACCAATTGAAACTGTTCTATCAAGATGTCAGCCTTACTCTTTGCATCCGAGAATAGATTCCCTTTCCTTTTTTTAACGGGGCTGTTCCAACATTATCTTGTGTTTTTTGGAAGTTACATAATTCCAGAAAAGTTTTGAATTGTTTTTGTCTAGCCCTTCATTAATGACTTTATTTCCTACTCAGCCCTGCGTATCTCTCATTTATACTTCCTCCAACATCACATATGTCACGAAGTTCATTTATGTAAAATTCAAAGTTAAGGTCTACCTCCCATTAGTTGTTTCTAGAATGACCCGTCATTCCAAACATCCACAACCATTGTAAAGGAACACAAACAATTGAATAGGAATGAATATGTCTGTCTCCAATATGGAGACAGCCGGTTTATTTTGAAACAAGATAAACTGATAAGCAATAGGTGTAAATGAATGCACCGTAACAATGTTCAAAATACATAAAGTTGGACATGAAATCCACCAACCGTCCAACCAAGAGACATTAACGACATGTGATGTAGTAGGAATGTGAAACATGTGAAAACCTTTACAGACCAATACTGTAAACCCTAACGAACAAGTTACAGACCAGTATTATTAAATACATGGGTACAGGTCTGCAGATAGGTAAACATCCGGGTACAAGCCTGTAAACCTCAGCGTACAGGTTACATACTAGTGTAGGTAAACCTTCAGGTACAAGTTGCAGACCCGTTTGGATAAATGTGCAGGCATAGTTATGAAACCTTCCGTTTCGAGTACCGTACTAGTATTGGTAACAGTTGTTACACGTTGCAGACTGGTATAGGTAAACATATTGGTACGTACACATATATTAACATAGCATAGACGCTGTAACAAATGTTGCTACTCGTACTCATTCAGCATTAAGTTTGCAATACGGTCAGATTGACGTGTGTACATGATGATTAGTGTAAATGTCACATACTGACTTGAGGCTAATAACACAACTTTAAGAGGATTCCTATCTCGAACCACCGGGGTTTAAATCATGGAATTACAGATAATTCCTAATTGTCATATGACCAAGTGGTGTAAGTAACAGGACTCTAGATTGGTACATACCCCATGTACTATCTGTATTATACACAACATGGCAGTGACAGAATTGTACAGATCACTGTAGTACATAACACATGTACTACCTATATTATACACAACATATCAAATACAGCACTCTACTGTAGTACACAACCCATGTACTACTTATAATTATTATACACAACATATTGAGTACAGCACTCTACTGTAATACATAACCCATGTACTACTTATATTATACACAACATATCAATGACAGCACTCTACTGTAGTACATAACCCTTACTACGTATATTATACACGACATATCAATGGCAGCACTCTACTGTAGTACATAACCCATGTACTACTTATATTATACACAAATGATCAATGGCATTAGGACCAGTAACAAAATAATATACACTTTACAACAATTGTGTTTGCAGCAAATGGCATGTTGACTACATATTAATCGAATTGTTTCACAATTATTAATCACGATTGCTAACAATAGCATTACGTTGTACAGAACAATAACTAGAGATAGGTAAAATCACACCGTGCAGACAAATCAGTCACCTAGTTATAGTAGGAAGGTATTTCAGACACATACCCCATATGTCCGAGAGTGTAAAGTATCGTATGTGCTTGCGGAGATGTTGGCAACATACCCAATGCTACCAGTTTCCACACTAACTAGTAAAATGTGTTAGCATACATAATGCCATCATGATCTGTGCAATATATGGTAGACGTTGGCAGCATACCCCATGCTACCAAGTTCTGTGTGAACGTGAATTGACAGTGCCAAGGTTAGGGACACTCTTTTTGAAATTGCCTGAATTTACTCCATTGTCATGATTTTTAGCATGTTTGTACAACCTGCCTTTCTTTTTAAGTGATGTCTTAATATTATGATTTAACCACGGTAAGTTTCTCTTTTGTTTATGCATTTTTGATGGAACGTTTTTGTCAATATTAGTTTAGTCTATACAAATTTATTTTAGCTCGATTGCGAAACAAGTTATTTCAACTTATATAAATCACTCTCGAGACCTCATTCCTGATGGAATCCATCGCCACGAGGGAGAGAGAAGAGGCAACGTGGAATTTAAATGCCTTGCCTAAGGGCACAATCGTAACGGCTCCAGTGGGGCTCGAACTCCGGACCTGAAGCGAACGCGCATCCACTGCGCTATCACGACTTCCACAATATTAGACTTGATGGCGTTTTTAAATATGGACCATATTTCCTCCACATTGGAATCATCCATCACTTTATCTTCATGGGAGCCGTTTCAGACATTCGTAACAGAAATTGCCAGATGGAAGGTCAGCTCTAGACTACATGACACCCTGAATGTGCGAAAGGTCAGGAGTTTGAGCCCCGGTGGAGCTGTTACGAGTGTGCCCTAAGACAAGGCATTTAAATTCCACGTCGCCTCTTCTTTCTCCCTCGTGGCGATGGATTCTATCAGGAATGAGATCTCGAGTGTGATTAATATAAGTACTTGTTTCACAACCGAGCTAAATAAGAAGAAAGGAAAGGTCATCATCTTTAGCACTGATTCATATTCACAAGGACATGAACATCGTCGTTGGTCACGTGTTTGCGGCAAAAAACTTTAGTTTCTCAAAAAGGTGTGACTTCGAAATGCGTACCCAAGAATAGATGACATAGAAAAAGCACACCTACATTACATGATTATTATTACATTAAAACGAAATACGAAGGATTCCATCAAAGATATAGCACACCTTTATTACAACAACAAAACTGGATTAACTAAAAATATTCCAAAATGTTTAAAACTAGTATGTATTTATAGTTATTGTTTTTCATGTAAAAACACATTTATCCGAAGTGTGAGTTTTCTGTGTCCTCTAGTACGGTATCAATATACAGTGTTTATTTTGTTTATCATGTCAATTGTTCAAAATGCAATTCTCTGTTAGAAAATGTGATTATACACAATATTTTCTTTTGTGCACACAATATTCGTTTACGAAATATTTTATGGAAGCAGATATTACAAGTCGCTGGTTTTCAGTGTTACCTTCTTATGATCAGTGAACGGTCAGTACAACAAGTGTTTGATATGTTGACAGGTCTTTATACATATCCAATTAGTGGTGAGAGCTCTGAAACTTTACAATTACAGTGTCTTAAAATAAGCTATAGAATGCTCATGTAACCATAACTATATGTGTGTGTACATTTAGTGTATTGCATCTTTGCTGAATGGCATAGCCATCAGATACATTAACTCCCTACGAACTTTCTTGTGTTTCGTTTCGGCAAGATTGCTCACTGTGGGGTTGTTCGTATCATATGTTTGCCATGCCTTTTCAACTTCACCGTTATATGTATATACAATATACCACTTTAATATTAGTGTGGGAACTTTCATCTTCCGTTTTAGTATGAATGACATCGCACTCAGATCATGCCAGGTACACGGACTAGTTGGCACATATATTTGATTCATACATAATTATATTGTATATACATGCACGTGTTGATAGTTCAATTTATATAACGAATATACCCCCTCACATTCAATTGGAGAGAGTATTTAAGGGTCAGCATGTGGTCTGCCGGACGGAATATTGTGTCTTCGCAATATCTAACTTGCTATCTTTGCCCGCACATGTGTTCATATGCTTCGTTTAGCCGGTGCCAGGGGAAAATGTATGATAATTATATATCTAAACTGTAAATAAATTATAAATTGTACTTGTATATAACAATGTATGTATGCTATAATTGTAATACTGTTATTGTAAATTTGTATAAATTCTGAACTTGTAATTTTTGAATTGGTATCAAATGCTCATCTATATGGTGGTAATAAAGAATATATAAATAGACTCCATCTGACTGTTACAGCAATACTATTCTCAGTATGGGCTATCATAATTATATAAAGTATTGTCCAACGAATTCTACAATTGTGACCTCATAATTATATATTGATCTAAGCAAAGATAAGCATTCAATATAATTGTATAAGAAATATTAATATCAGTTTTAAAGACCTCCAGGAACCGCTATGATCTAATGACACGTATCTCAAGAGCTTCTTGCATAAATTAGCCTAACATATATAATTCTGATATGTTTTTAGTGGACAACAACTGAGTAAATTTAAACATACTTGGTTTTACTCTATAATACCGTTTTATATAAGTTCGTCTATAAAATTCATATGGCCAACACTTAAATACAAAATGAAATTCGTCTTCTATTTCGTTTGTGGAACAAATTTGACAATATCTTAGATTTCTATCAATTCTACCTCTTCCATATCTACCAGTTTGAATTCTAAGACTATGTGCAGCTATTCTTATTTTTGTAAGTGCATTACGCAGATTGCGAGACACAATGCTATTCAAATAAAATTCAATATCTAATGTATCCTTAACACAATACAATACAATGTTAACACTTCCATGTTATTTATAGTCATACGCCATTCCTGCATAAATTCATCCAATATTCTTTGTAACAACAACAACAACAACAACAACAACCTTTTATTTGCCATGGTTACATTGTAACAACACTAGTAAACCAATTTGTCTTACCATTCGATACATCATTCATGGCAGTATAAACAATTGTTTTTATAATAATATTATCATTACGACACAATTTTAACCAATATTTAACAATACGTGTATATCTGTTTATATATAATGGATAACGTCCTAATTCGCCATAAACAGCAACGTTACATGTTGATTGTCTAACTCCTAATACCATTTTACAAAATTTAACATGTATATTTTCTAACATTTTCTATTTTGAAAAACCCCATATTTCACATCCATAAAAAATTGTTGAATTTACAAATGCATCAAATAACTACAACGCCACTTTGGGCAAAGTGTCATGTTTCTTTAGGTTAGCAGTGAAGGGTGTTCATTGATTTAAGACCTTTTCCATACAATGTCTGGGTATTTAAGTTAAAATTACCAGTATAATTAAGTGTTACACCCAAATAATTAAAATCATTTACAACCTCTAGATATGCATTTCCATATATCCATCTCTCGCCCCTTAGTAATCCTCCACGCTTTCTAAATACAACACATTTGGCTTTCTCAATGTTAACTTTGAGTCCCCACGTGTTACAATATTCGTGTAATTTATCCAAAGATGCTTGCATATCTTCGGGGTTTAAAGCTAGAGTTACCATATCATCTGCGAACAACATTAAAATCAGACAAATATCTTGTAAAACAAGGCCACCTTCTGTTCTATTTTGTAAATACGATTCTAAATCTACAAACAGCGAAAACAGAATCGGAGAAATTATCTCCCCTTGTCTCAATCCGACTGCAATTTCAAAGAAATCAGAATAGTTACCTGCATCACAAGACCGTACACACGATTTCACAGCTTGGTACATACTTCTAATTACACGTTGAAGTTTACCGTTAATACCCATATTATACAATAATTATTTATACCATAATGCATTTCTATAAATAGAATCAAAACAATGTCTCATATCTATAAAAGTACAATACAGTCTATTGTTTTCGTTTCAGTGACAAACCACTCCCTTTCGGAGCCTATGTCCAGGAACTTGTGGCTGGGTTCGGTCTCGAGGGTGTCCAAGTGGCAGACTTCAGGCCTGACTCGATACCGCCCTGGACACAGTCGGATCCAGTGATAGATATATTTTTATCAGAAAAAGTGAAGAAAACCGATCCAGTCCACCTCGCTAGAGTGGAAGTTCAATGCCACATAGAGGAAAATTACAGTCAACACCTAAAAATATATACAGATGGATCAAAATGCCCTGACTCTGGCAAGGTAGCTGCAGCCGTAGTCATCCCATCCCTACAATGTGAATATGTAGAAAGGTTAACCGATAAGGCATCCATCTATACGGCTGAGCTAATTGCAATTAAGAAAGCAATGTGCTGGATAATAGATAATAATTCACCAAAAAATGTGATATTATCTGACTCACTCTCATCACTGGTCTCCTTACAATCAAGGAATAGTAAGTCTAGACCAGATCTAATTACTGATATAGTCAAGTTATACAACGAGGGCTTGAACCAAAACCTCAAGGTTACCATAGCATGGTGTCCAGCACATATTGGTATCACTGGAAACGAGCTGGCGGACAGGGCTGCCAAGTCTGGCCTGGAGCACACTAATGTGGAGAATAGTGTAAGGCTCGCACCCACGGAGATCTACTCCATTGTTAAGGCCCATACGAAGCTACGTTGGTGCCGGTCACTCCTGGATAGGCCTTTCAAACACACATACAAAAGGAGCTCCGTGGGGTTCAGCCGTCCGGTGCAATACTCTAGGTCTTCAAGAATAGATAAGTGCATCACTCGGCTGAGACTTGGGACAAACCTGTTACCAGGCAACCTGGGACAATATATACTTAAACTAGATCCGGTTTGTCCCAAGTGCGATGTCAGATACACTACTGAACATTTTCTGCTGGACTGTTGCGATCACGAGACTCATCGGGCTGTCTTGCGGGCGGCAGTTGCCGGGGTTGATAAAACTTTCTCAATTGAGAAAATACTCGACCCCAGCAAGGCTGTCCGCACCTCAGTATTTAAAGCTCTGGAAACGTACATTCTAGACTGTCAGATGTCCGACAAAATTTAGAGGACATTTGCAGTTATTAAGCTCAGACAAGAATCCCATATCTCTCCAAGTTGTTTGTGGATAAATTTACCCTTCTGTAGTGCTGTTATTGGCCCAACCGGAGCCCCTTTCGAAAAGCAATTCCATTGCAGGCTTCTCACCTGAGATGAGTAATTTCCGACCCCAGATGAAAGAGTTTACTTAAATTTCATCTTAGGGGCTTCGTAGGGGCCAATACGAGCACAAAACTTGCTTTCGTATTCTAATATATTTAACTCGATCGCTTTTACAGATCGATGTATAAATCACTGAGTATCTTTTAATTATTCAAAAAAAACACGTCACCTCTATGTATGGTGTTATAAAATATATACAATATTATATCAGTGTATAATATACAATTGGTGACTTTTCGAGTTAACATCACTTGCAACTCAGTATTGCAAGTTTCATAAATACCGATTGTTTAAACATCACAACAACTTCAATTCTACATCATTGGAATAAGTAAACCAATGTGGGACAATCCACAACAACCTGGAAAATCCAAACCCACACAAACCGTCTCTACCTCCCAAACTAAACTATTAAGACAGATTTCTGGCTATGCCCTTGTCAAACAAATAGCTCATAAATAGCTATTACTTTGCTATATACAACCTATATCATATAAATTAGTGACCCTCCTGTTTTAATAATTCTTTTTTTACCTTATAGCTAAGCTTACCCTAGCTATCCATAATCGCCTTTCCCCCCTGTGACCACTTACATAGAAAACAATAGTATTTAGCAAATTAGTATTTGAAAATCCCCAAGCGATTAAGCTTGTAAACATGTATATGGGAACTTACTTGTCTGAGAAATTTAAATTGGGACCCAGAGCCCCTGGTCCAAATTACCCGGATTGGTAGTATGACTGCGCGCAGAACAACCAGTAGACTCAGTCCGGCCGGGTAAAGCCCATACTGCCGGTGTTTTGTGACTAAGAAACTCTAAAACTAAAATAAAGTTAGTTTAAACTGTATTGGTAGTGATCTACAAGATTACTTCTATACCATGGTAAATTCTGGATATTTTCATCTAAATCTTTTTTTGTAACAAGGATTGATAAATCCTATATATTTATAACTTTCTAGTAACTTCATATTGTTGTTTATCCAAAACAAACATCAACATTTTCTTTGATCCACCAATATTCAAATTGAGGCCCTTATGCTATGTCATAAGCAAAATGCTCAATTTGTAAAATTTTGGCCGGTTTTTGGTCAATTTTAAAGTCAAAATAAAATTTAAAGGGTCTATATTCATAATCTACATGTAAAGTTCTATTTCGAACTACCTCATTATCATGTTCTTAGTACAAAATTATATACAAAAAAAATGTTATCTGATAATTTTAATTATGTTTAGTTGGAGCGGATTACCATCCTGGTATAGTCTCAACAACTACATATTCACCTTAAACCTAAATATTCTTGTACATGAGTATGCCTCATTAGATACTCGAGTTCCTAGGTTAAGGTTATGTAATTATCTACCTCATTCATCTTGTTAGGACACTCAACTTGACCATGTGGTTGAATTGAGGCCCTAACTTTCCTACATAATAAAGTATGACAGAAATGTCTAATTTCTGTAAACTCAGCCAAAAACTACCAAATTTCTGGTGGTTGTAATTTAAATTTTTAAAGACTTCTCTACATTACTAGTAACATTAACATGTTATTGACTTGGACATCACTATTATTCTGACCAGGCCCTGTCAGTATTATCCTTGAGGCCCTTCTCCTATGGCACAAGGAAATATCCAAAATCACTAATTTTCCATAGTAATTTGGTAAATTCCACTACCATACATGGATATTATTATTTTTATACACCTTGGTACATTGAACCTACTATCTGTAGACTATCTACCACATAGTTGTTATATCAACACAGTATTTGGAAAAATGCCATCTGAAGTCTCAATATGCAGTTGGACATTTCTATTTACCGACTCTGTGCAGCCATACTGCAAAATTGTGTAATTTCAATCAATGATCTAATGATCATCTGATTAAACTATCTAGAGTTTTTAGTGTTTTTTTATTAAAGTCAACATTCTGTTAACAAAGTTTGATCAACTTCAAGAAGTAATCTTCAATAATTCTAAAACTGAAGCCCAAATGCTATGACACTAGTCATTAGCCCAAATTTACGTCTTTCATAACAATTCTTCATTACTCTTAATACCACCTCAGTAGGTATTAGACTATAAAACTTAATCTCTAAATATACATAAGTTCTGAATAAACCTAACAATAAACTTTAGACAAACAAGGACTCCCTACAACATCCTCAACCTTAGTTAAGGTCATCAGACACCCTTAAGTTGCACGAGTAACCTGGCCGGCTGAGTAGTTATATGAGCAATTACTGCGTGCGGCCAGTCGGTCTCCGAAATCACCGAGTAAACAACGGAACCGGTACTCCTGCCATGAAATCTTCGTCTCGCGAGCGATCGCTAATTTTTATTAGTTTGGCATTCCCCTGTGTGACTAAGTTTTATTGTAAATAGCCAAGATCTGATAGTTTTTTATACTTAAAATGTAATTTTAAAGGCCCTACGAAGGTGACCGTTGTTTGTACGGAAGTGTATTTTACCACATTATTTTTAAACGTTGTCACTCAGGGGTTAAGCCGCCTTTTTTTAGATGTAATTTTTATGATCCCAGTACACGGGGGCATATAGGGGGGGTATTATTATTTTTTTGGTACACATATCACACCTTGTACAACCTACTATGTAATTAGTTTTATGTAAATATTTTTAGGGGCAACCCATGATAGTTTAGTTTGGTGATACTTATATATGTTTAAAAAGTTGACCAAACATCATAGTAGGCTGATACCTCTAACGGTTTAGTCGTTTGTGATAGGTGAAGTTCCTTATCCTGTTGACATTTTCCATAATTATGGAAGATATTTTACTACCAGTCATATATCTGTATTACTGGTAGTAACTATATGTACTTGGGATCAATCAACTAAATGTCTTAGTACATATACATATTAAGATAGTCCATGAATTTTAATCTTCGTAGCAACCTCGATACTGCTTTGCACTATACAAGGTAAACGGGCACCTGCCATATCTCTTTCTCGTTCGCGCGAACGTAAAATTCTCAATTGTTTGTTTACATTTACAGAGGTCAGTCAGTGCACATTCCTGAGCGCTCGTTTTTTTTTTTTTTGCTCAGGGGCACTTGTTAATTTCACACCGTTCCGTGCGACTAGTTAACTAATTGCAATTAGGTCTTACTTTTAATTTTCGTAGCAATATCTTTATTGATATTTATTAGTACAGCCCTCAACGGGCAACGCAGTCTATATGTTGCAGGTTTGACTATGTGTTGTTAGGGATCTTGGGATATATGAAGGACACACATACGAGCTGTTGATTCTCTTCTGACAGACAGTGTCCTTATACCTTCTTCCTTCTTACTTTCACAATAGTGTGCGAGCGGGAGTGGGAGATACGAAAACCGAACACACTCTGAGATTAATGCAACCGACTTAGCCTTCTAAACATCATAGTATTGTAATTTTAATTGTTTATTAACTATTTTTAGACCTCTTTAATCACCTTAGATAATTTAGTCGCCCAAATGCATTTATGCGGTGGCGACTTTAAATAAACTTATATAGATAGTTGTTTTCGTTAATACATTTTTGTATCAATGAATGGAGTATAAATACAGTGTCTATAGTGGACCTGCCTTTTCTAAAACCAAATTGAGCATCTAAAACATATTACTTTCTTCACTCCATTTATAAGACGATCATTTAAAACACTTGTAAATAATTTACCTAGGTTACTTAACAGCGTAATACCTCTATAATTGTTTACATCATGTTTATCTCCCTTTTTATGTAAATGGCTAATGATAGCTTTTGTCCATATCTCTGGGAATATTCCAGTGTCTAAAAGTTTATTAAACATAACAGTAATATATCAAGCTAGAATATCAGTAGCCTCAAATAAATACTCGTTTAGCAACTTATCTTCCCCAGATGCCTTATTTCTACTTAATTTTTTTATTGCGTTACAAATTTCACTATATGAAATGTTAGCATATAATTATTCGTAAACTGGGTCGATATTGTCACAATTATTGGTATCATTGAAGCTTTCCGCATCATCATTTAAATTATGATTAACATTAGAAAACATTTCTTCAAAATACATTTTAAAATCACCCAATGGTATATTACAACTGTTTACTGTATTATTACTTTTAAAATACCTCCAACAATCTCGAGGTTTACATTTTTTAAGGTTTTCAAAATCTCTGGTTTGTTTAAATTTAAATGCTCTGCTTTTATGTCTTATAACCCGTTTGTATATATTTTTATAATGGCATAGCTCTACTCTATCAGCATCAGATTGTGTTTGATTAAATTGAAATAATGCGTCCTTATATAGACATTTTGCTTGTCTGCACTCTACATCGAACCATTTATTACTATCATCTATTTTGATCACACAAATGAACTATTTTTACGTACATACTTTACAAATAATGGATCGGAAATGTCTATAATAATACTGGTGAACGAATTCACCATGCTGTTAACAGATAGATAGATATTCTTTATTCCACTTAATAAACTGCACATTCAGGGCCCACACTGGGCCGAAAAAAGCTGGGGCCACTTATCTGTTTGAAAGATGGGGTGTGTGCGGGAGCGGTGTCGTCCCCTACGGGAGGGTGTCGTCCCCTCCGGGAGGGGTGTAGTCCCCTCCCTGGTTTGATTTTTTTTGGTATTTTTATTTGTAAATGGTGAGAATCTAGCCAGTTTTTTTCTGGAAGAAGTATTAATATAGAAATTAGAATGAAAGAATGCATACTGGTACCTGTAAAAGCTAAAAGTTTATTTTACAATGTAGCCCTGTGACAGTGATTAATAATGGAAGCCAACACAGGATTACATTTCAAATGAACTTTAAGCTAAAAAAAAGACATGCATACTATTCATTTTTGAAGACAATCCAATGAACTTTTACAACTTTAATTATTTTCTTGGTCATAATAATTTAAAAATACATCAGAATTACATACAAGTATCCACTAGGCCTATATCTAACAAATTGCACAACATTCAGTTCAAAATGCGTCTGTTCTTCTTGGACCACATTTCAAATGCCGATTTGAAGTTGAACTTGTCTGGGCCGTCAATGGAAATTTTCATCAGGCTGTCTAGGTTTCATTCACTAAGTCCATTTCGGACGTTTAAAACCGAAAGTAGCCATTTTGACAAGTGACGATTTGGATTTATTTTGTTTACGTTTATTTATCGGCGATTTGGACAAGTTTCATTCACTTTTTATAGTTGAGGACACGAAAATCATATTTTTCACAACTACTACCTTTGAACATATTTGTGAAAAACAAAAAGGAACTAACCGTAGTCTTTCGGATGATATTTAAACCAAGATTTCGGTACATTACATGTACATTAAACAACCAGAGCCTCTGAAATGGGGCTCTGCGGAAGAACTGCTCTGAATGGGACAGTAATTTATTATATTTAGTTTGTACTAGTCTTTCTTACCTTTCTATATCAAAATTGACCTTTAGCCACCAAGTGACCTTCATGATTAGTTATTTGAAAATCCCCCCCTATGCGTGGCAAAGCTACAGCCTGGCCACGAAATATAACGATATTTGACCTTCAACCTCAAAGTATGACCTCAACCTTTGAAGTAGGGATGCAACACATTATGTTCATATGGGGAATATTTATATATACACATTATTTTAGCTTTCCATAATCCATGACAAAGTTACAGAGCAGACACAATATATTATACCAATATTTGACATTTATCTCTAAGTGTGACCTCGACCGTTGACATCATCTTCAATGGATACAAGCTTAATCATGCTGTAACAGGTGGAACACGAAACATATATGTTGAGAAATGCTGGTAGTTGCTACATAGTTACAAGCCATAAAACTGACAGATTGACGACAGATAAAACTTCATCACTATGCACCCCATGTACTTCACATACGAACCTGGACAAACAAATGCGTATTATCACGTTGAAAGCACCGGTACTTCACATCACTCTGCAGATCAGGTGAGTAACTAATATGTGACAAAGGAAATGACCAAATAACCAATAAACTTACTCGGCATACATTGTAATTAAAACTTGACTTTGTTTTCCTTGATATATATTTTGTACTTTCCGTTAATGGTCTGCTATATTCCAGTAAATAATCATTCCTGTCTCATTGTTAACATCAGTTGATTAAACATACACACAACTACAAGCAGGTCAGGCAAGTACACAATATACACCACATAATTCCCACGCTGTACTGGCAGCTCTCTGTGTTTTCAAGTGCACTGGCAATTCCATGATTATTTTTTAGAATGAACCCGTCTGACATTAATAAAATTAACAGTCTTTCAGATGAGACTTTAATGCGAGGTCTCGTATCGGTGCTTTACACTGTGCACGTAAAAGAACCAGAGGAGACTCTAGAATGGGTCTCTGTCTGTATCATTGCAATATCCTCCAAAAATTTAAATGACTAATCTCTTCAGGAGGTGTCGCTCATATGGGCAACCGGTAGCGACAATAAATAAACGTAAAACACAAAGAATGAAACTTTATACACATTGCTTAGTGGTTCCCAGAAAGTGGATTTGAGTGATTGAATTAAGTTGTAGAAAGACTAGTACAAACTAAATATAATAAATTACTGTCCCATTCAGAGCGGTTCTTCCGCAGAGCCCCATTTCAGAGGCTCTGGTTGTTTAAGGTACATGTAAAGTACCGAAATCTTGGTTTATCCGAAATACTACGATTAGTTCCTATTTGTTGGTGACGGGGGGTGAGTGGTGTGCTTAAAGTCACCCGGGTAGAACCATTGACCTTTCACAAGCCAGCTGGGTATCTTCTATGGAAATAATTTGATACCACAAGTAGACTTCAAACCTACAGTCGTTAGTCATTCTAGACTGGTGGAGAGGTCAAACCTACAGTCGTTAGTCATTCTAGACTGGTGGAGAGGTCAAACCTACAGTCGTTAGTCATTCTAGACTGGTGGAGAGGTCAAACCTACAGTCGTTAGTCATTCTAGACTGGTGGAGAGGTCAAACCTACAGTCGTTAGTCATTCTAGACTGGTGGAGAGGTCAAACCTACAGTCGTTAGTCATTCTAGACTGGTGGAGAGGTCAAACCTACAGTCGTTAGTCATTCTAGACTGGTGGAGAGGTCAAACCTACAGTCGTTAGTCATTCTAGACTGGTGGAGAGGTCAAACCTACAGTCGTTAGTCATTCTAGACTGGTGGAGAGGTCAAACCTACAGTCGTTAGTCATTCTAGACTGGTGGAGAGGTCAAACCTACAGTCGTTAGTCATTCTAGACTGGTGGAGAGGTCAAACCTACAGTCGTTAGTCATTCTAGACTGGTGGAGAGGTCAAACCTACAGTCGTTAGTCATTCTAGACTGGTGGAGAGGTCAAACCTACAGTCGTTAGTCATTCTAGACTGGTGGAGAGGTCAAACCTACAGTCGTTAGTCATTCTAGACTGGTGGAGAGGTCAAACCTACAGTCGTTAGTCATTCTAGACTGGTGGAGAGGTCAAACCTACAGTCGTTAGTCATTCTAGACTGGTGGAGAGGTCAAACCTACAGTCGTTAGTCATTCTAGACTGGTGGAGAGGTCAAACCTACAGTCGTTAGTCATTCTAGACTGGTGGAGAGGTCAAACCTACAGTCGTTAGTCATTCTAGACTGGTGGAGAGGTCAAACCTACAGTCGTTAGTCATTCTAGACTGGTGGAGAGGTCAAACCTACAGTCGTTAGTCATTCTAGACTGGTGGAGAGGTCAAACCTACAGTCGTTAGTCATTCTAGACTGGTGGAGAGGTCAAACCTACAGTCGTTAGTCATTCTAGACTGGTGGAGAGGTCAAACCTACAGTCGTTTAGTCATTCTAGACTGGTGGAGAGGTCAAACCTACAGTCGTTAGTCATTCTAGACTGGTGGAGAGGTCAAACCTACAGTCGTTAGTCATTCTAGACTGGTGGAGAGGTCAAACCTACAGTCGTTAGTCATTCTAGACTGGTGGAGAGGTCAAACCTACAGTCGTTAGTCATTCTAGACTGGTGGAGAGGTCAAACCTACAGTCGTTAGTCATTCTAGACTGGTGGAGAGGTCAAACCTACAGTCGTTAGTCATTCTAGACTGGTGGAGAGGTCAAACCTACAGTCGTTAGTCATTCTAGACTGGTGGAGAGGTCAAACCTACAGTCGTTAGTCATTCTAGGTACTGTGTTGTGGTGGAGAGGTCAAACCTACAGTCGTTAGTCATTCTAGACTGGTGGAGAGGTCAAACCTACAGTCGTTAAATGGCGTATGACTATAAATAACATGGAAGTGTTAACATTGTATTGTATTGTGTTAAGGATACATTAGATATATAATTTTATTTGAATAACATTGTGTCTCACAATCTGCGTAATGCACTTACAAAAATAAGAATAGCTGCACATAGTCTAAGAATTCAAACTGGTAGATATGGAAGAGGTAGAATTGATAGAAATCTAAGATATTGTCAAATTTGTTCCACAAACGAAATAGAAGACGAATTTCATTTTGTATTTAAGTGTTGGCCATATGAATTTTATAGACGAACTTATATAAAACGGTATTATAGAGTAAAACCAAGTATGTTTAAATTTACTCAGTTGTTGTCCACTAAAAACATATCAGAATTATATATGTTAGGCTAATTTATGCAAGAAGCTCTTGAGATACGTGTCATTAGATCATAGCGGTTCCTGGAGGTCTTTAAAACTGATATTAATATTTCTTATACAATTATATTGAATGCTTATCTTTGCTTAGATCAATATATAATTATGAGGTCACAATTGTAGAATTCGTTGGACAATACTTTATATAATTATGATAGCCCATACTGAGAATAGTATTGCTGTAACAGTCAGATGGAGTCTATTTATATATTCTTTATTACCACCATATAGATGAGCATTTGATACCAATTCAAAAATTACAAGTTCAGAATTTATACAAATTTACAATAACAGTATTACAATTATAGCATACATACATTGTTATATACAAGTACAATTTATAATTTATTTACAGTTTAGATATATAATTATCATACATTTTCCCCTGGCACCGGCTAAACGAAGCATATGAACACATGTGCGGGCAAAGATAGCAAGTTAGATATTGCGAAGACACAATATTCCGTCCGGCAGACCACATGCTGACCCTTAAATACTCTCTCCAATTGAATGTGAGGGGGTATATTCGTTATATAAATTGAACTATCAACACGTGCATGTATATACAATATAATTATGTATGAATCAAATATATGTGCCAACTAGTCCGTGTACCTGGCATGATCTGAGTGCGATGTCATTCATACTAAAACGGAAGATGAAAGTTCCCACACTAATATTAAAGTGGTATATTGTATATACATATAACGGTGAAGTTGAAAAGGCATGGCAAACACATGATACGAACAACCCCACTGTGAGCAATCTTGCCGAAACGAAACACAAGAAAGTTCGTAGGGAGTTAATGTATCTGATGGCTATGCCATTCAGCAAAGATGCAATACACTAAATGTACACACACATATAGTTATGGTTACATGAGCATTCTATAGCTTATTTTAAGACACTGTAATTGTAAAGTTTCAGAGCTCTCACCACTAATTGGATATGTATAAAGACCTGTCAACATATCAAACACTTGTTGTACTGACCGTTCACTGATCATAAGAAGGTAACACTGAAAACCAGCGACTTGTAATATCTGCTTCCATAAAATATTTCGTAAACGAATATTGTGTGCACAAAAGAAAATATTGTGTATAATCACATTTTCTAACAGAGAATTGCATTTTGAACAATTGACATGATAAACAAAATAAACACGTATATTGATACCGTACTAGAGGACACAGAAAACTCACACTTCGGATAAATGTGTTTTTACATGAAAAACAATAACTATAAATACATACTAGTTTTAAACATTTTGGAATATTTTTAGTTAATCCAGTTTTGTTGTTGTAATAAAGGTGTGCTATATCTTTGATGGAATCCTTCGTATTTCGTTTTAATGTAATAATAATCATGTAATGTAGGTGTGCTTTTTCTATGTCATCTATTCTTGGGTACGCATTTCGAAGTCACACCTTTTTGAGAAACTAAAGTTTTTTGCCGCAAACACGTGACCAACGACGATGTTCATGTCCTTGTGAATATGAATCAGTGCTAAAGATGATGACCTTTCCTTTCTTCTTATTTAGCTCGGTTGTGAAACAAGTACTTATATTAATCACACTCGAGATCTCATTCCTGATAGAATCCATCGCCACGAGGGAGAAAGAAGAGGCGACGTGGAATTTAAATGCCTTGTCTTAGGGCACACTCGTAACAGCTCCACCGGGGCTCAAACTCCTGACCTTTCGCACATTCAGGGTGTCATGTAGTCTAGAGCTGACCTTCCATCTGGCAATTTCTGTTACGAATGTCTGAAACGGCTCCCATGAAGATAAAGTGATGGATGATTCCAATGTGGAGGAAATATGGTCCATATTTAAAAACGCCATCAAGTCTAATATTGTGGAAGTCGTGATAGCGCAGTGGATGCGCGTTCGCTTCAGGTCCGGAGTTCGAGCCCCACTGGAGCCGTTACGATTGTGCCCTTAGGCAAGGCATTTAAATTCCACGTTGCCTCTTCTCTCTCCCTCGTGGCGATGGATTCCATCAGGAATGAGGTCTCGAGAGTGATTTATATAAGTTGAAATAACTTGTTTCGCAATCGAGCTAAAATAAATTTGTATAGACTAAACTAATATTGACAAAAACGTTCCATCAAAAATGCATAAACAAAAGAGAAACTTACCGTGGTTAAATCATAATATTAAGACATCACTTAAAAAGAAAGGCAGGTTGTACAAACATGCTAAAAATCATGACAATGGAGTAAATTCAGGCAATTTCAAAAAGAGTGTCCCTAACCTTGGCACTGTCAATTCACGTTCACACAGAACTTGGTAGCATGGGGTATGCTGCCAACGTCTACCATATATTGCACAGATCATGATGGCATTATGTATGCTAACACATTTTACTAGTTAGTGTGGAAACTGGTAGCATTGGGTATGTTGCCAACATCTCCGCAAGCACATACGATACTTTACACTCTCGGACATATGGGGTATGTGTCTGAAATACCTTCCTACTATAACTAGGTGACTGATTTGTCTGCACGGTGTGATTTTACCTATCTCTAGTTATTGTTCTGTACAACGTAATGCTATTGTTAGCAATCGTGATTAATAATTGTGAAACAATTCGATTAATATGTAGTCAACATGCCATTTGCTGCAAACACAATTGTTGTAAAGTGTATATTATTTTGTTACTGGTCCTAATGCCATTGATCATTTGTGTATAATATAAGTAGTACATGGGTTATGTACTACAGTAGAGTGCTGCCATTGATATGTCGTGTATAATATACGTAGTAAGGGTTATGTACTACAGTAGAGTGCTGTCATTGATATGTTGTGTATAATATAAGTAGTACATGGGTTATGTATTACAGTAGAGTGCTGTACTCAATATGTTGTGTATAATAATTATAAGTAGTACATGGGTTGTGTACTACAGTAGAGTGCTGTATTTGATATGTTGTGTATAATATAGGTAGTACATGTGTTATGTACTACAGTGATCTGTACAATTCTGTCACTGCCATGTTGTGTATAATACAGATAGTACATGGGGTATGTACCAATCTAGAGTCCTGTTACTTACACCACTTGGTCATATGACAATTAGGAATTATCTGTAATTCCATGATTTAAACCCCGGTGGTTCGAGATAGGAATCCTCTTAAAGTTGTGTTATTAGCCTCAAGTCAGTATGTGACATTTACACTAATCATCATGTACACACGTCAATCTGACCGTATTGCAAACTTAATGCTGAATGAGTACGAGTAGCAACATTTGTTACAGCGTCTATGCTATGTTAATATATGTGTACGTACCAATATGTTTACCTATACCAGTCTGCAACGTGTAACAACTGTTACCAATACTAGTACGGTACTCGAAACGGAAGGTTTCATAACTATGCCTGCACATTTATCCAAACGGGTCTGCAACTTGTACCTGAAGGTTTACCTACACTAGTATGTAACCTGTACGCTGAGGTTTACAGGCTTGTACCCGGATGTTTACCTATCTGCAGACCTGTACCCATGTATTTAATAATACTGGTCTGTAACTTGTTCGTTAGGGTTTACAGTATTGGTCTGTAAAGGTTTTCACATGTTTCACATTCCTACTACATCACATGTCGTTAATGTCTCTTGGTTGGACGGTTGGTGGATTTCATGTCCAACTTTATGTATTTTGAACATTGTTACGGTGCATTCATTTACACCTATTGCTTATCAGTTTATCTTGTTTCAAAATAAACCGGCTGTCTCCATATTGGAGACAGACATATTCATTCCTATTCAATTGTTTGTGTTCCTTTACAATGGTTGTGGATGTTTGGAATGACGGGTCATTCTAGAAACAACTAATGGGAGGTAGACCTTAACTTTGAATTTTACATAAATGAACTTCGTGACATATGTGATGTTGGAGGAAGTATAAATGAGAGATACGCAGGGCTGAGTAGGAAATAAAGTCATTAATGAAGGGCTAGACAAAAACAATTCAAAACTTTTCTGGAATTATGTAACTTCCAAAAAACACAAGATAATGTTGGAACAGCCCCGTTAAAAAAAGGAAAGGGAATCTATTCTCGGATGCAAAGAGTAAGGCTGACATCTTGATAGAACAGTTTCAATTGGTTTTCACGAGATACTTGTCAAGTGAAATTCCACAGACTAGCCGTAGAGATTGCCCAAATGCATCTGACCTACGTATACAACCTACAGACGTATTAAAACAACTAATGAACATTAACACCAATAAAGCTAAAGGCCCAGATGACATACATAACATTGTGCTAACAACTTGTGCAAAAGAACTAACAAATGGATTAAGTGAAATATTCCAGTATTATTTAGACCATGGTGAACTTCACAAGGACTGGAGAGATGCAAACGTGACTCCGGTTTTTAAGAAGGATGATACACATCTAGCCGAAAACTACAGACCAGTTAGCCTAACATCAGTCTCGTGCAAAATACTTGAGCACATTATGTGTAGCCACATGCTTAAACACGTTGAAAACCATAACATTCTGACATCATTGAATCATGGCTTCCGAATAGGATTTTCTACAGAAACCCAACTATTAGGTACAATGCATGATCTTCTAACATCATTCGATAGCAAGAAACAAGCCGATGTCGCTTTTTTAGACTTTAGCAAAGCTTTCGACACTGCTTGTTATTTAAAATCTCGAAATATGGAATTCAAGGAGATCTGCTGGGATGGCGATCTACCTTCTTGAAACATCGTACCATGAGTGTAGTAGTTGAATGATAACATTCTAAAAGTGTCCAAGTTAAATATTGGGTACCACAAGGTACTGTGCTCGGACAATTAATGTTTCTTTCTCACATTAACGATCTACCACTTAGTGTAAATTCACAAGTGCGACTTTTCGCAGATGTCTGCTTACTTTATAGAGAAATACGTAGTGCTGAAGATCATATACTACTACAGAAATATTTAAAATCTCTAGAATCATTGGCTGCAACATGGGGGATGAAGTTTAATGCGACAACATGTTATATACTAAGTACAAACACCAACAGCTCTCACTTCTATGAACTTGATATAACGTTCCTAAAACGAATATACACATACCTGGGCCTGTTAAAATCCAAGGACCCTACATGGACAGACCACATAATTAACATTTGTAATTTTACACTGGATTTCCTGAGATGGAATTTAAAACATTGTCCTTTGGAATGTCGAAAGACTGCATTTATGGCTCTAGTAAAATCAACACTTGAATATGGGTCAGTAATTTGGGACACATATATAAAACTGGAAAAAATTCAAAGACTAGGAGCTCGTTTCATATTAAATGACTACCAAAGTAGAGAAAAAGGCTGAGTACAACAGATTGGCCATGCTCTTCAAGATAGCATGGGGTATTGTGCCAGCAGTCAACCCAGATGTTTACCCGACAAAGAAAAAGGAAGACAAATAAAAGCCAAACGCTATAGTGATTACGAAACGTCAAACATATTACATAGACGTACAACAAACAATACAAGAAACCTTAAAATACCATTAGCTCACACTGAACAGTTTAACAACTCTTTCTTCGTGAAACACGTGTGGACTGGAACCACCTGGACGATAGTGTAGTGCATGCGGACACAGTTGAGGGCTTCAAATCAACTCTCAACCAGCATGTTCAAGATCACCAAACACTTACTGGAGGGTCCCAGTGAAATAGGGCTCCCATCTGGCAAAACACCTGAATAACAAGCTCAAGATTTCAGTGATTTCTTTATAACTAAGTTGAAGGCATAAGAAATCACATTTCTTCACAAGTCCAATCAGAATCAAGTTCAATGAACACTGAAGACGATACATTCTCAGAAATAGACAGCTTAAAACGTTTCCGCCCAGCAGCTCAGGAAGAAATTGAAAAAATAATCAGACAATCTCCGAATAAATCATGTGAGCTCAATCCGATTAAACTTTGCTTTTGAAGTTATGTCTAAACGAACTTCTTCCAATATTGACAAACATCACAAATCTTTCTATGGAAACTGCAAATGTGCCTAAAAGCTTCAAAATCCCACGCGTTAGGCTATTGTTGAAAATATCTGGCATGGATAAAAACACACTAAAACTATCGGCCAGTTTCAAACTTACCATTTGTTTCGAAAATTGTTGAAAAGGTTGCCAACAACCGAATTGACGAGAATTTGACACACCATAACCTAGGCGAGAAAAACCAATCTGCATACAAGACGTTCCATTCAACAGAAACAGCCCTGCTTAAAGTGCAGAATGATATTCTGCAGTCACTAGACCAGAACAATGTGACAGTTCTGGTGCTGCTGGATCTATCGGCCGCATTCGACACCATTGACCATAAAACCCTTTGAACCGTCTCGAGCATCATTTTGGCTTCGCCGACAAACCACTTCAATGGGTAACCTTGTATCTAACTGACCGTTTCCAAACCTTGTGCATTGACGGTAAAGTATCAAAGCAAGTGATTATGAATTTCAGCGTGCCCCCAATGGTCTGTGTTAGGGCCGAAATTCTATACCATGTATACAAAGCCGGTTGGAGCCATCTGCAGAAAGCATGCACTCAACCACCACTTATACGCTGATGATTCTCAGCTCTATCTTTCGTTTAAACCTACATTCATGGCATCACATGGTGAAACGTTGGGTCGAGTGGACAAATGCCTTCAGGATATTGTCATTTGATGCACATTAACATGCTGAAACTGAATACCGACAAAACAGAAGTTATAGTATTTTCCAGTCAACGAAATGCTCGTCACATTGCAAACTTAACGGTGAAAGTGAGGGATTCACCGATAACTCCCTCAGCATGTGTACGGAATTTGAGTGCTTGGTTTGATTAAAAAATGTGCATGGAACAACATGTCAATTCAGTTAGTAGATCGTGCTATGCTCAAATACGACATATTGGACCTATACGGCAATATCTTAATACAGATGCCACCAAATCACTCGTCAATTCGTTTGTAACATCATGGCTTGATTATTATTGCAATGGACTGTTATATGGCGTCCCAAAACCCTCCACAATGAAATTGCAAAACATTCAAAACACCACTGCTCGTCTGGTAGCAAGAACTTCTCGCTACAGTCACATCACACCAATCCTGAAAGAACTGCATTGGTTACCGGTGCAAAGAAGAATACAATACAAAATACTGACAAACACGTTCAAAGCTATACATGGAAAATCATCACCAGTGTACATCAGGAACTTGTTACAAGTATACGAACCGAGGAGGGATTTAAGATCGATGCATGAATCACATACGTTAGTGATACCGAGGAGTCGAACTGTTACGTATGGTGATCGAAGTTTTATGACTGCTGCCCCTAAGTTATGGAATGCTCTTCCCTCTAAGATTCGGGGATTGCCAACATTGTGTTCATTTAGGAAATACCTGAAAACACATTTTTTCATTCAATTTTATGGAACATAAACCGTGACATTCCAATTTTTCATTTATTACTTTTAGTACTATCCATTTATTATGTTTTCTCTAAAACATTTTACTTATTATATTATATTGTTTGTACTTTATTCATGATAGTATTGTACACGATTTTATAATGCCCTAGGGTGATGTTTTTAATTTCAATTATCCTTCCATTTCTTAAAGTTTGTATCATATGGTTTATATGTTGTAGTTTTAATCTATAATTTCTTATTTTGTGTATCTAATGTACAGTCCATATTTTAAGTAGGTTCCTCATCAGTTTAAGTGTACTATTTAAAACATGTATCAATCGAAATTATATTTTTTTTTCCGTACATTTATCACATGCTTTTAACCCTGCATTCTACATTGTGTATTGTTTTGATTTTTATTGTTATATGTGTGTTATGTTACATGTTGATGTAAAGCGCTTTTGAACGTGTAATTTTTATATGATACGGTCGCTCCAAAACGACTTCCGCTTCCGTTAACAAAGTACACAAACATAAAATGTAGAGGGAAAAATAGAAATAAACCACAAGCGATCGCAGAAAATGATGAAATAAAGACAGTAACGTAACAGTTAGATAATCGGGAACATAATGGTATGATGTGATAAAAACTGAAATGCTGTAATATTTGGAATAAATAAGTAGTACCATTCGTTTGATACAATGAGATGGGTGGGGTAATGTATGGACAATAAATGCCTTCTAGTGGTGGCACGATTCAAATCTCGTCACGCATGATCAGCTATGAATAGATGTAGATACGTATGTTTACCTGTATGAACAATGAGTGTGATCGCTAACAAAAGAGTGCATTCATCCACAACAAGTGATTTTGATACCAGTACGAGTGCATTGGACAGTCCGGTATTTAAAGAGGATATCTCAGAGTAAGAAAAAGTCAAAGTCAAAAGGTAAAAAACAGAAAACTATGACTGAATATCTGGGAAACAAGGATACTTCCGACATTAAATCGGACTCCAGATCGATTGAAAAAAAGCTAGACGAGATCAATACAAAGCTCTCCAATGTTCTAACGAAATCGGATAGAGTCTTTATAAAAGACCTAATCAAGGATACAGTGAATGAAATGAAGGATCAGATTCTGGCTTATGTATCCAAACGTCTAGATATTCTTGAAGGAGAAGTACACATTAAATCAGTGGAAAACGAAGCAATAAAAACCGAGTTCAAAAATAGGGAACATGAAATAGTTGAAATTAAGGAAAAAACAGTAAATTTGAGAGATAAACTCATGGACGAAATTAAATACAATGAAGGTGTAGCAAACGACATGGAACAATACAGTCGCCGCAACAACATTCGAATATTCGGGCTTGCCGATGACGTAGCCAAGCATACATCACAGATAACCACAGAAACAGTTGTCTCCGTTTTGAACAAAGAGTTGTCTCTCAATTTGACAGAAGCCGACATTGACATAGCCCATAGGCTAGGTAGTTTCAAACTCGGAAAAAATAGACCAACTATTGTGAAATTCGTCCGTCGTCAAATGAAACAGAACGTTATGAGTAATGGGAGAGCGCTTAAGAACACTGGGGTATCAATAAGCCATGACCTCACTTGGCTAAATCAGCAGGTGTTAAGCTCCCTACGACTGAAAGATAGAGACACAGTTGAAAGCTGTTGGTACACGGAGGGCAAACTATTTGCAAACTTCAAAGAACTTGCCAGCAATGGAAAAACATTCATAAGGACGAGGCAGATCAAACACAGAGACTTTTGCTATTGGTTGGGTCTGCCATGGCCTAAAACGCAATGAGAAACTCCAGTTGCATATGTGGCTCCTGTGAAGGAGATATAAAAGGGTTGGATTATTATCGTTTTCGTTCTGCTTGTCGTGTGAGCCAACGATCGATATATTACACGACAAAGCTGCTTTAAATGATTCTCGCGTTTATGGAAAACAGTCACACTTGTACATAAAATATAAGAAATGTTATCAGATCATGTATGGTTTGTTTGCAAGACGGGTGGTAATCGATACATATCCATTATCTGTACTATAGCTGTTCCAGCCAGAACTAATTAAATGTTTTTTATGTTTAGGAATTGCCATACCACACAGCCTTGCAACAGACCACTATTTTAACAATATGATTGCACCTTTAAATAGTTGTATATGCAAGAATAAATATAATTCCCGATTTTGAATCTCACCTATGTATGTGAAAACATGTGAGCCGTCCAACGGGAAAGCCTAGGTGGGGCTGATAGGCGTTGACTGACACGAGGGGCTGCTTGAGAATGATGTGTTGTTTTTCTGTCTCCGGTAGTTCTTAGATCATTCGGTTTTTTTTTATCATTGTTATACTGATGTTATTTGATTTATGGCGATGAACATGTTATATGTTTATGCCAAATAAAATATATTGAATTGAATTGAATTGATGTTCTAGTGAAATGGCCCACAAAAACTCATTTATATGTTTCGTTAGAAGTATGTACACTTTTTTGATAATGTGCATGTAAACATCTAGTTTACGTCATTGATTGTCGTCAGGAACGTATATGCCAATTTTGCAAAATGTCCTTATGTTATGTTGTTTTTGTAAATATCAACCTGGAAAACATTTATACATGCTTATAGTACATTCGCAAATCCGCAGAATACATGCACACCGTGTGTGATTCAGTATACTTGCTACTCATATGATAATAAATGATGCCTAAATGCATTAAATCCCTTTGACAGAACTTAGGTTAGGTAAGTTTGATACACTATAAGATTTTAGCTTCCAATTAAAAAAACACGCTCTGTCATTTATAAAAAGAAAATGTTAAAATGTGCAGCTAAATACGGATACGGATAATACAATCTATGCCCTATTGTCCAATAAATATATTGATATGATGCTAGTTTAATCATATTGTATTGCATTGATCAAGATATAATATACAAAACATAGGTATAACAATATAGCCTGATAATACAAATGGTTTGGGCCACACGTTTTAACAACATTAGAAAACGGCCCGCACCAGAACGTCACATTACTGTATAATTAAACAAAGTGATGCATGGTCCATGTAAGAACAGCTGGACAAAATGATGTCGCCATTTACTTAGAAGCAACCGACATTTATAGTACTGTATATGTAGGTATGTATATATATATATATATATATATATATATATAGGTGTGTATATATATGTATGTATATATATATTCTGTCTGGAAGAGAAATTATATAGCATATATTCTGATACATTTTTCATCATTCGATCTGGAAATATACTTGTAAAGCTCTTTTATTTTATGGAAAGGTCTTTAAAAAGAGTAACACTACATACATATTCAACGTGCATTTTTAAGTGAAAGGTATGAATATATCTAATATGTTAAAACTCTGATAGTTAAATATGTATAGACAATAGTCAAGTTCATTTGTAGATCAAATTAGTTTTAACATCCTTTATTTTCCAATTATTTACAGCAGCAACAAATGACAATTATACAAATCATAGGATAACAGTGAAAGTGTAAGTCTTCTAAAACTCTTCTCCAATGGATCAAATTAATCGGCATCTAAAATAGCTTCTGTAATGTTAAAACACAACAGTTCTATAGAAACATAATACCGTATAAATCATTTTTGATCGCCATGTAGGTTTATTTTTGTTGTTATATGTACGGACAGTCTTATTCTTCTATCAACCGTTCTTTATTTGTTCTTAAATTTCTCTCTTTTAGTATGACACTATACCTTCTACTATATTTTTGTGACATCTCTCGTCAGTGTGCATGGTTGATACATTCAACAACCCAAGTGTGTGTAATACTATGTATTCGGTAATATTATGGAGACTGTGCTCGGATTTACTAGCTTTTAGCTTACTATTCATATCGCAATATCTGTAAGCATATGTAGTTTTAATGCCAGGAGTCTGGCCTCAAAATCTAAGCGAGATCAAGTGTTTCAGTGGCTAACAACAACAGATTCAGTATATGTCTACTGCAGGAAACACATTGTAAACAGATGTTGGACAAATATAGTTGGAACACGCAATGGAATGGCGATATATTTTTAAGTGGCAATAGCTCTAATAGTCTCGGCGTGAGAATTCTCATAGATAGTAATGTAAAGTATATCCTTTTAGATTATAAAGAAGTAGTAACAGGGCGACTACAAATGCTAAAAATTGAAGTTGAAAGAAAAATTATCGTTCTAATGAATATTTATGCACCAAATAATGACAACACAAACTTTTTTCATATAATTGAACAAGAGATTAACGATAATAATGAGCATACTCTTATAATAGGTGGTGACATTAATACAATTATTGATCATAAACATGACAAACTAAACGGCAGAACAGATACAGGAGAAAAAACGTCTCAAATTCTTAAGAACTTGATAGAGTCAGAAGAAATTACTGATGTATAGCGCTTAAAACATCCAAGTAAGAAAATGTACACCCGGCACTCCAATACAAAACCACCAATATTTTGTAGACTGGATTACCTATTTATATCTCCCAACCGCTTAAGCTTTGTAACAAACTCTATGATCCGGCCAGGCTTTAAATCTGATCACTCGATTGTTGTGCTAAAATTAGTATTAACTAAAACTGATAGAGGCCCTGGATTTTTTTAACTTAATAACTCTTACCTTCTGAATGTGGACTATTAAGTTATAATCAAACGCAGAATAACCGAACTAGCAACAGTATATCAGGAAGCCAATCCTAAATCATTGTGGGAAGTAATAAAAGGTGGTATAAGAGACGAAACTATTAAATATTGAACTCGCAAAAAGAGAGAAAACCAAAAATATGAAACAGAATTACATAACAATATTACAAATACAGAAAATGAAATGAACGCAAAGCTAAACGAGGAACATTTAATTGAAAGACTAAAACACGAAAAAGATAAGCTAGAAAAGTACACAGAAGATAAAATTAAAGGTGTATTACTGAGATCAAAAGCTGAATGGGTAGAAGGAGCATAAGAAATTAAAAACTGTTTGCTAACCTAGAAATTAAACGAGCAGAACAAAAAACAATACAACAACTTAATACACATCAGAATAACATCGAACAAAACCCTAAGAAAATTCTCGAATATACAAAAACCTTCTTTGAAGATGTGTACAAACAAGACACTTTGATTGATAAGTGTAACAACAACAAATTCTTTAGCAATCCACATACAACATTGACAGATGAACAACAACAACGAGAACAACTATTCTTAACTGAATATGAATGCGCCATTGCACTTAAGAGATGACAAACAACAAAAGCCCAGGCTTAGACGGCTTATCCACCGAATTTTATAAAATATTCTGGCCAGAAATAAAAACGTTCCTAATTAACTCTTTAAATTATTCTTTAGAAAATAACGAATGTCAGAACTCCAAAAACAGGGTATTATTACACTACTACCAAAAAAGGATAAGGACGTTTTATCAATTAACAACTGGCGACCTATTTCACTTTTAAACGTAGATTACAAAATAGCAACTAAGACCATTGCGAACAGAATTAAATCAGTTTTAGATACAATTATAAGTACTGACCAAACCGGATTCATAAAAGGGCGATATATTGGTGAAAATGTCAGAATAATTCGAGAGGTAATTAATTATGTTAATGAAAACAATGAACCAGGCTTAATATTCTTTTCTGACTTTAAGAAAGCTTTCGACAGCATAGATCATAGTTTTATTTATAAATGTCTCGAACATTTCGGTTTTATTAATAACACGATTGACTTGGTTAAATTAGTTTACAGAGACTCTAAATCCTGCATAAGCAATAATGGACATATGTCTGAAGATTTCAATATTAAAAGAGGAGTACGTCAAGGATGCCCACTTTCGCCCTACCTATTCATTATTTGTATTGAATTGCTATCCATATAAGTCAACACTAATGACGATATATCTGGAATTAAAGCACATGGCATAGCCACAAAACAAACACTGTTTGCTGACGATGCTAGTTTCCTGTTAGATGGCACAGAGAAATCTCTTAAAACACTAATTAATACACTTGATGACTTTGGTAATGTATCAGGTCTAACGGTAAATAAATCCAAATGCACCGTTCTCCGAATAGGATCATTAACTAATACCGAAACTATATTTTGTAAAAAAAAGAAATTTATTTGGACATCAAATTGTGCAACTACTTTAGGAATAACATTCAGTAATAACGTAAATGATATGCAACATCTGAATATCACAAATAAAATGTTATCGTTCGAAAACTGCTTGAATAAATGGAAAAGGTGGAATTTGTCTCTAATCGGGAAAATAACTATTTTAAAAACTTTCGCATTCCCAAAACTCATATATCCCCTAACAGTTTTGAATAACCCTAATTCCCAAACAATGAACGACATTAAGCACATGATGTATAAATTCCTATGGAATGATAAACCAGATAAGATATCTAGAAAGCAAATTATTCAGGATTATAGTAATGGTGGTTTAAAAATGATGGATATAGAGAACTTTAGTGCAGCACTTAAAGCAAGTTGGATAAAACGATTAATATTCCAAAAAGAATCAAAGTTGGTACAAATGTATGATCATATGCTGGATAAACATAGAGGCGATTGTATGTTTAAATGTAATATCAGCTGCAACGACATTAAAAATCTCGAAATAAAATCTATGTTTTTAAAAGTAATACTAACAGGATGGTCCAGAGTAAATTATAAAGAATATGTCGATTCTATATCCAAACAAATCCTGTGGAATAATTCAAACATAAAGAAACACGACAATACTACATTATTTTACAGACACTGGTTTAATAAAGGAATTCAATACATTGAACATATATACGACTTTAGACACACACAGTTCTTTTCTTTTATGCAAATAAGACAACTTTACAATATTAATCCCGGAGAGTTTTTGAAATAATACACTCTTTTGAACAGTATACCACATAACTTATATATTCGATATTAACGAATAACTCTAAACCGGATGTTATTAGGCTAACTGTAAAATGGGAAACTATGTTATCAATAGTCGATATTAACTGGAAAAATATATTCACACAACCGATTAGAATAACTATAGAAACGAAATTAAGATCATTTCAATATAAATACTCAATGCACATAGTTCCAAATAACGTTTTCCTATTTAAATGTAATATAGTTGCATCGCAACGTTGTGACTTTTGCATAATGCATAATGATTCTAACGTTCATATGTTTTGGGAATGCCACTATATACAGGATTTCTGGATTAAGATAACACATTTCTTAAGAACAATGTTGCAAACAGATAATTTGGCTCCATTTAATTATGAACATATTTCGTTATGTAATTTCAAACACAATAGCAAAGTGTATGAAATGAACATAAACTATATTATACTACTTGCTAAATAGTTCATCTTTAAATGCAAATGTGAGAAGATTAAACCAAATGAAGTCCAATTTATAGCATATTTTAAAAGGAAAATAAAACTAGAAGAAACAATCTCAATTCTCAAAGATACACAAAATACGTTCAATGAGAAATGGAGACAGTTCTTGGATCTTATCGACTAACTTGTCAATAAATGCATGCTATATATAGACAATCATCCACACTTATCTCCACTGAAACTTCCTACTTTCTTTTGCTAATCTTATCTCTTCTACTTAAAATTACTCCTCCCTCCCAATATACATCGGGTTATTATTTCAACGCTTTACGTAACTTCACATGATTACGTATAATTTAATATAAATATCATTCATGAATTATGCGCATAGATAGTGCTGCAGGCTGCTAGCACTTGTCAATTACTTTTTGACACGTTCTTTGTTTTCAATACATGTACATGCTTGGAAAGTCTACAGTGTGTGTAATTATTATGTATATGTGTAATTATGATGTATATTGATCAGGAAATAAAAATCGAAAAAAGAAAAAGATCGCTCAATAAGAATGGTATAATAATAATAATAACAATAATAATAATAATAATAATAATAATAATAATTACTAAGACACTCCCCATAGACGTTATACCAGCAGTGGTCGTATTTCAACAGATACATTAGCTCTATGACATGTATTTGGGTATAGCATGCCTTGTTTGGTGGGACACTTGATTGGAGTAGCTATTACAGTTACATTTCCTAAACTTGTTTTGGTTTGTTTATTGTTGTTTTTTGTTTCTAAATTCTTATCTAAAATGTGTCTTATTCTCTTACTCATTTTCCCCTTTTTCTATTAGTATCATTAAATTTAGTAAAGTACTAGCACAACTCTTGTATTCAGTCTCTTTGTTAATTACAATCTAGTCTTTTGGGGAGGGCCGTAACTAATGTTGTTAAAACTTGTGGCCCAACCCATTTGCTTCAACATATAATGACAATCCTTGAGCAAACAATGCCACGAATCATGCATTATGGATAGTTATACAAGTTAGTTCATTTGTTTTGTATTGTACACTGTATATATAGAATGCAATAAAATATGATTAAACTAAACTAAATTAAACTAAAATTTATTGTGTTTCTGACTCTAAAATATGGTTGAGTCTCGTCAGATTTACTTGTATGACTATTTCACCTGGGGAAATCAAATCACAGAACGACAAATCTAACTACTTCCGGTCGCGTCTTAGAATTGTATTTCATCAGTTGTGTAGGGCTCCAAGAAAATCGTAAGATAATCAACCATAATTTCATTAACCGTAAGATATTTGCCAAACCTCTGCCGATTCAGATTTTATTCTAATGGTTTTAATTATGTATATTCCATGTCTAGCAAAAGTTACGAACGCGCAATGTTTTCAAAGTCTATCCGCTTTTTCCACATCGGCTAGACATTTCGTTCCGCATTATTTATACAAAACTACTAACATTTACTAACCGTAACGTGTATTTAATTATTCCTAGTAATCTATACTATTTGGTAACTCCAGCATTTATGTGAAATGTTGTGTAAGTTTCACACTATTTGATTCTGAAAGTTGTTCGAGCTAAATTTGTCTTGCAAAAAGGCGTCTCGCAGGAAGAAGTGATACACACGGTCAAATGCATCAACGCATCTGATTGGTTGTTACTTTCGTAACGCGAAATCCGATTTGGTAATGACGAATGTCTTGCATATATATATATGCTCGCTGCATATAATCGTTTCTCACAGACGGATCTGTAGTCCAGTGGTAACACGCTGGACTGGTAATCCAGGGATTGCAGGTTCGACCCCTCGTAAATGAAATTTCAGATGGGACATTAAATCGAGGTCTCGTGTCGGTGCTGTGCACCGTGCACGTAAAAGAACCAGATGCGACTCTGAAATGGGTCTCTGTCAGTATCATTGCACTATCTTCCAAAAATCTAAAATGACTAATCTTTTCAGGAGGCTTCGCTCATATGGGCAACCGGTAGCTACGATAAATACACGTAAAACATACAATCGTTTCTCACGCCTGCGCATAAACAAGGTAGGCTTACATATACTGTGGTGTAACTGGTACGCGAATTTTATATCGCGGTTTATAATTGCATGATGACAAAGTACCTGTATCTAATTGAGAAATACATGTATAGTAAAAGAGGTTACCATTGATTCTTCGTTATTGTGCACATGTACCTGTCTTCATTGTCCATGATAGATAGACAGGTATACAATGTTTATTATTTCCAGTGACTACAATAGACTGGTAGTTGGTATACAATGTTTATTATTTCCAGTGACTGCAATAGACTGGTAGTGGGTATACAATGTTTATTATTTCCAGTGACTACTATAGACTGGTAGTGGGTATACAATGTATATTATTTCCAGTGACTACTATAGACTGGTAGTGGGTATACAATGTATATTATTTCCAGTGACTACAATAGACTGGTAGTTGGTATACAATGTATATTATTTCCAGTGACTACTATAGACTGGTAGTTGGTATACAATGTATATTATTTCCAGTGACTACTATAGACTGGTAGTGGGTATACAATGTATATTATTTCCAGTGACTACCATAGACTGGTAGTGGGTATACAATGTATATTATTTCCAGCGACTACTATATACTGGTAGTTGGTATACAATGTATATTATTTCCAGTGACTACTATATACTGGTAGTTGGTATACAATGTATATTATTTCCAGTGACTACTATATACTGGTAGTTGGTATACAATGTATATTATTTCCAGTGACTACTATAGACTGGTAGTTGGTATACAATGTATATTATTTCCAGTGACTACTATAGACTGGTAGTGGGTATACAATGTATATTATTTCCAGTGACTACCATAGACTGGTAGTGGGTATACATTATTTCCAATGACTACTATAGACTGGTAGTGGGTATACAATGTTTATTATTTCCAGTGACTACTATAGACTGGTAGTGGGTATAAAATGTTTATTATTTCCAGTGACTACTATAGACTATTAGTGGGTATACAATGTTTATTATTTCCAATGACTACTATAGACTGGTAGTAGGTATACAATGTTTATTATTTCCAGTGACTACTATAGACTGGTAGTGGGTATACAATGTTTATTATTTCCAGTGACTACTATAGACTGGTAGTGGGTATACAATGTTTATTATTTCCAGTGACTACTATAGACTGGTAGTGGGTATGCAATGTTTGTGACAACTATAGACTGGTAGTGGGTATACAATGTATATTATTTCCAGTGACTACTATAGACTGGTAGTTGGTATACAATGTATATTATTTCCAGTGACTACTATAGACTGGTAGTTGGTATACAATGTATATTATTTCCAGTGACTACTATAGACTGGTAGTGGGTATACAATGTATATTATTTCCAGTGACTACTATAGACTGGTAGTTGGTATACAATGTATATTATTTCCAGTGACTACTATAGACTGGTAGTGGGTATACAATGTATATTATTTCCAGTGACTACTATTGACTGGTAGTGGGTATACAATGTATATTATTTCCAGTGACTACAATAGACTGGTAGTTGGTATACAATGTTTATTATTTCCAGTGACTACAATAGACTGGTAGTGGGTATACAATGTTTATTATTTCCAGTGACTACTATAGACTGGTATTGTGTATACAATGTTTATTATTTCCAGTGACTACTATAGACTGGTAGTAGGTATACAATGTTTATTATTTCCAGTGACTACTATAGACTGGTAGTAGGTATACAATGTTTATTATTTCCAGTGACTACTATAGACAGATATTGTGCATACAATGTTTCTTATTTCCAGTGACTACTATAGACTG
Source organism: Archivesica marissinica (assembly GCA_014843695.1). NCBI lineage: Eukaryota > Metazoa > Mollusca > Bivalvia > Venerida > Vesicomyidae > Archivesica > Archivesica marissinica. The sequence continues at coordinate 42,525,932 of CM026387.1, forward strand.
GTAGTGGGTATACAATGTTTATTATTTCCAGTGACTACTATAGACTGGTAGTAGGTATACAATGTTTATTATTTCCAGTGACTACTATAGACTGGTAGTGGGTATAAAATGTTTATTATTTCCAGTGACTACTATAGACTATTAGTGGGTATACAATGTTTATTATTTCCAATGACTACTATAGACTGGTAGTAGGTATACAATGTTTATTATTTCCAGTGACTACTATAGACTGGTAGTGGGTATACAATGTTTATTATTTCCAGTGACTACTATAGACTGGTAGTGGGTATACACTGTTTATTATTCCCAGTGACTACAAGAGACTGGTAGTAGGTATACAATGTTTATTATTTCCAGTGACTACTATAGACTGGTAGTGGGTATACAATGTTTATTATTTCCAGTGACTACTATAGACTGGTAGTTGGTATACAATGTATATTATTTCCAGTGACTACTATAGACTGGTAGTGTGGTATACAATGTATATTATTTCCAGTGACTACAATAGACTGGTAGTGGGTATACAATGTTTATTATTTCCAGTGACTACTATAGACTGATAGTGGGTATACAATGTTTATTATTTCCAGTGACTACTATAGACTGGTAGTGGGTATACAATGTTTATTATTTCCAGTGACTACTATAGACTGGTAGTGGGTATACAATGTTTATTATTTCCAGTGACTACTATAGACTGGTAGTGGGTATACAATGTTTATTATTTCCAGTGACTACAATAGACTGGTAGTTGGTATACAATGTTTATTATTTCCAGTGACTACTATAGACTGGTAGTGGGTATACAATGTTTATTATTTCCAGTGACTACTATAGACTGGTAGTGGGTATACAATGTTTATTATTTCCAGTGACTACTATAGACTGGTAGTGGGTATACAATGT
>CM026387.1:42527843-42552321 GCA_014843695.1 Archivesica marissinica
TGACCTCTCCACCAGTCTAGAATGACTAACGACTGTAGGTTTGACCTCTCCACCAGTCTAGAATGACTAACGACTGTAGGTTTGACCTCTCCACCAGTCTAGAATGACTAACGACTGTAGGTTTGAAGTCTACTTGTGGTATCAAAATATTTCCATAGAAGATACCCAGCTGGCTTGTGAAAGGTCAATGGTTCTACCCGGGTGACTTTAACCACACCACTCACCCCCCGTCACCAACAAAAAGGAACTAACCGTAGTCTTTCGGATGATATTTAAACCAAGATTTCGGTACATTACATGTACATTAAACAACCAGAGCCTCTGAAATGGGGCTCTGCGGAAGAACTGCTCTGAATGGGACAGTAATTTATTATATTTAGTTTGTACTAGTCTTTCTTACCTTTCTATATCAAAATTGACCTTTAGCCACCAAGTGACCTTCATGATTAGTTATTTGAAAATCCCCCCCCCCCCCCTATGCGTGGCAATGCTACAGCCTGGCCACGAAATATAACGATATTTGACCTTCAACCTCAAAGTATGACCTCAACCTTTGAAGTAGGGATGCAACACATTATGTTCATATGGGGAATATTTATATATACACATTATTTTAGCTTTCCATAATCCATGACAAAGTTACAGAGCAGACACAATATATTATACCAATATTTGACATTTATCTCTAAGTGTGACCTCGACCGTTGACATCATCTTCAATGGATACAAGCTTAATCATGCTGTAACAGGTGGAACACGAAACATATATGTTGAGAAATGCTGGTAGTTGCTACATAGTTACAAGCCATAAAACTGACAGATTGACGACAGATAAAACTTCATCACTATGCACCCCATGTACTTCACATACGAACCTGGACAAACAAATGCGTATTATCACGTTGAAAGCACCGGTACTTCACATCACTCTGCAGATCAGGTGAGTAACTAATATGTGACAAAGGAAATGACCAAATAACCAATAAACTTACTCGGCATACATTGTAATTAAAACTTGACTTTGTTTTCCTTGATATATATTTTGTACTTTCCGTTAATGGTCTGCTATATTCCAGTAAATAATCATTCCTGTCTCATTGTTAACATCAGTTGATTAAACATACACACAACTACAAGCAGGTCAGGCAAGTACACAATATACACCACATAATTCCCACGCTGTACTGGCAGCTCTCTGTGTTTTCAAGTGCACTGGCAATTCCATGATTATTTTTTAGAATGAACCCGTCTGACATTAATAAAATTAACAGTCTTTCAGATGAGACTTTAATGCGAGGTCTCGTATCGGTGCTTTACACTGTGCACGTAAAAGAACCAGAGGAGACTCTAGAATGGGTCTCTGTCTGTATCATTGCAATATCCTCCAAAAATTTAAATGACTAATCTCTTCAGGAGGTGTCGCTCATATGGGCAACCGGTAGCGACAATAAATAAACGTAAAACACAAAGAATGAAACTTTATACACATTGCTTAGTGGTTCCCAGAAAGTGGATTTGAGTGATTGAATTAAGTTGTAGAAAGACTAGTACAAACTAAATATAATAAATTACTGTCCCATTCAGAGCGGTTCTTCCGCAGAGCCCCATTTCAGAGGCTCTGGTTGTTTAAGGTACATGTAAAGTACCGAAATCTTGGTTTATCCGAAATACTACGATTAGTTCCTATTTGTTGGTGACGGGGGGTGAGTGGTGTGCTTAAAGTCACCCGGGTAGAACCATTGACCTTTCACAAGCCAGCTGGGTATCTTCTATGGAAATAATTTGATACCACAAGTAGACTTCAAACCTACAGTCGTTAGTCATTCTAGACTGGTGGAGAGGTCAAACCTACAGTCGTTAGTCATTCTAGACTGGTGGAGAGGTCAAACCTACAGTCGTTAGTCATTCTAGACTGGTGGAGAGGTCAAACCTACAGTCGTTAGTCATTCTAGACTGGTGGAGAGGTCAAACCTACAGTCGTTAGTCATTCTAGACTGGTGGAGAGGTCAAACCTACAGTCGTTAGTCATTCTAGACTGGTGGAGAGGTCAAACCTACAGTCGTTAGTCATTCTAGACTGGTGGAGAGGTCAAACCTACAGTCGTTAGTCATTCTAGACTGGTGGAGAGGTCAAACCTACAGTCGTTAGTCATTCTAGACTGGTGGAGAGGTCAAACCTACAGTCGTTAGTCATTCTAGACTGGTGGAGAGGTCAAACCTACAGTCGTTAGTCATTCTAGACTGGTGGAGAGGTCAAACCTACAGTCGTTAGTCATTCTAGACTGGTGGAGAGGTCAACTAACGGTTAGTATGTTAACAGTAAAGGTTAGTATGTTAACAGTAAAGGTAACGAAACTAATCACACTACCAGGTCACATATCTCACTACAAGGTGGCACAACTCACTACCAGGTGACACAACCCACTACCAGGTGGAACAACCCACTACAAGGTGGCACAACCCACTACCAGGTGGCACAACCCACTACCAGGTGGCACAACCCACCACGACGTTTAAAACCGAAAGTAGCCATTTTGACAAGTGACGATTTGGATTTATTTTGTTTACGTTTATTTATCGGCGATTTGGACAAGTTTCATTCACTTTTTATAGTTGAGGACACGAAAATCATATTTTTCACAACTACTACCTTTGATCATATTTGTGAAAAACAACGCCAATACTTATTACCTAATTATGTACACAAGTTACAGTCATTCGGTCATCCGATCATGTTTACATAATCTTCAAACAATGTCATCATTTCACCAATCAAGTACTGCCGTTTTCATAAAGGACCTCAATTATCAAATCAATTCCCATTATACAACACTGTAAATGTGTGATCATATACCGCTAATTTACAAGTTTGTTTTGATTGCAATTTATGATGGGAATAGTCCATGCCTCCAGCACATGTACACAGCTGTTTTGACTGTGAATCGATTGTTTCGCCAAACGATAGCGTATATCAGAGCAAAAAAATTGTAACCAGTCAAGGTTAAAATATGGCACAAACGTTATTTATGCCGATTTTTTGTGTAATTTTCTGAAAATCGCCAAATTGAAATTTTAGGAGCCATTTCTATCGCAAAATCGCCATTTGGCTCTTGTGGCGACAGCGTGGCCCCTGACATTACAAGAGGTTTCACAATGTTCAATAGTGGAATGGCATTTAATATTAAAACTAAGTGGAGCATGGTCACTGACATTATTAAACTCATGAATACTGAAGTCTAAAATAATATTAAATCTTTTCTCACTTAATAACAAATAGTCTATTACGCTTGATCCGCTCCTGGTGAAGCACGTGCACGATCCTTTACCAAAGTCATTTCCTAGACGGCCATTTGCAATTCTAAGATATGTTGCTTTACACATGTCAATTAATCGGTTAACGTGTGAATTATTCACATTGTCCATAGATATGCTTGGCAACACTGTATCGACGCAGTAGTCCACGTCATCTAGTTCTGCAACTAGTCTATCATATAAAATGGAGTCTTGTTTACATGATGTCCTCGCGTTACAATCACCAGCGACCAGTACCTTTAGCTTCATAGTAATACAGTCAAACCTGTCTTCAGCAGCCAGCCAAGGAAATCACAGAAAGTGGTTGCTTAGCACAGGTGGCTGCTTAATAGAGGTCAAAAATATAATAAAACAACATATTGGGAATGTGTAATCTGGCTGCTTATTACAGGTGACCACTAACACAGGTTTGACTGTATATATCATTTTGTAAACAATCAAACAGGTCAACGTCAATTACATTGGTAATAGGCGAACTGTCATTCCAAAGTATAAACAGATGCTAAGAACACATCCGAGTCAATATTGATAAAAGCTTTATCAAACTTTAACCAAATTAATGTATCATGTGTATATTTTGCTATTCAAATTCCTTCTTTAATCTCATTGCGTACACAAATAACCGTTCCACCCGAATTCCTTTTCGAATTACGATGTCTGAACAGTAATATCCATCCAAATCTATTTTACTATTTTCATTAGTCCAAAACTCAGTTAAAATAATAATATCATTATCCGATAAAAGCTTAACAAAATCACAGTCTGATCTTTTACGCGTTCACAAACCATTGCAATTCCAAACATAACACTTAAGTCCATCCAATCCGTCCTATGCGTTCTTCACAGGTCTGCCGTTAACATACAAAGTATCATACGAGATCCATGCCCTATTCCCTGCCTGCCTGTTTCTCCTCTTTCATCCTCTTCACGAGCACACGTCTCTTCACCGCGATCTCGGGGGGGGGGGTACTGCTCCGTAATGTATAGGTTTGTATCTTTAAGCTTATAGCTTAACTTCCGGACCGTTTCCTTATCATTGAACAAGTTAAACTTGCATACTATACGACGCGGTCGTAACTCGCGGGACCCAGGCTGTTGCTTCGACTCGGTTACATACTCGCTCTACTTTGTCGTTGGTAGCCTGTATTGATGCATCTAAATGAACCCACAGTTTCTTTAATTCTATGTCAAAATTATCAACTTTCTTTTCCAGCGATTATAGTGTGTTTAAACGTTCGTCCATATCAACTAATTTTAAGTTCATTTTTGAAAGCAGGGCGATAATGTCCGCATTTGTTGGTTCTCTAGAAACGGGTGGCCCCTTTATTCGACCCTTGCTGATTTAAATCTAATACCGTAACACTATTTTCAATAGGTACATTAGATTGTGAGAAGTTATCATCATCTTGATAAAGCACAGAGTTCGTTTCATTCAACACTTCGCTAATTGATTGATTTCCGCCCGCCGGCGATTCTACACCTCTAAACACTTTGCTCAGATTAAGATTAAGTTCGTCGTCACTTGTACTACTTTTCTTTCTATTGTTTCTGTTGTTTTTCTTGCTATTGTTCTTATTATTAGGCATATTTGAGTATTTATACTTCCATCATATAACATTTAGAATGCACTTCCTCTTGATATAAAATTTAGATCAATTACTCTCTGAAATCACATCGAAATAAATAAAAGTGTTCCCGAATTGAAAACACGTCCTACACTTTTCACATAATTCATCTTATACAAGGGCATTACCCAATAAACTAACGTTCACATGTCCCCTCGCACACTGCCTTGCAAGACCTCTAGTCGTAACCTTTAATCCAAACGACCTTTGCCAAAATCAAGTGTTTTACGTTTATTTATCGTCGCTACCGGTTGCCCATATGAGCGACGCCTCCTGAAAATATTAGTCATTTTAGATGTTGGAGGATAGTGCATGATACAGACAGAGACCCATTCCAGTCTCCTCTGGTTCTTTTACGTGCACGGTGTAAAGCACCGACACGAGACCTCGGTTTAACGTCCCATCTGAAAGACTGTTAATTTTATTAGGGTCAGACGGGGGATCGAACTTTCGATCCCTGGATTACCAGTCCAACGTGTTACCACTGAACTACAGATCCGTCTGGCTCACCTATAATTGTGTATTTATAACAATGATTTTTTCCCAAATCAGGACAATGCGGCTCCCAAGAGGGATGATCGAGTTAGAGTGAACAAATCGGGAGAATGGGGCTCCAGAGGGATTATCGAGTTAGAGTGAACACATTGGGAGAATGGGGCTCTCAAGAGGGATAATCGAGTTAGAGTGAACAAATCGGGAGAATGGGGCTCTCAAGAGGGATAATCCGAGTTAGAATGAACACATCGGGAGAATGGGGCTCTCAAGAGGGATAATCGAGTTAGAATGAACAAATCGGGAGAATGGTGCTTCCAAGAGGGCTGGTCGAGTTAGAGGGGAACAATTTGGGAGGGTTTATTATTTCCAGTGACTACTATAGACTGGTAGTGGGTATACCATGTTTATTATTTCCAGTGATCACTATAGACTGGTAGTGGGTATACATTGTTTATTATTTCCAGTGACTACTATAGACTGGTAGTGGGTATACAATGTTTATTATTTCCAGTGACTACTATAGACTGGTAGTGGGTATACAATGTTTATTATTTCCAGTGACTGCAATAGACTGGTAGTGGGTATACAATGTTTATTATTTCCAGCGACTACTATAGACTGTTAGTGGGTATACAATGTTTATTATTTCCAGTGACTACAATAGACTGGTAGTTGATATACAATGTTTATTATTTCCCTATAGACTGGTAGTGGGTATACAATGTTTATTATTTCCAGCGACTACTATAGACTGGTAGTGGGTATACAATGTTTATTATTTCCCTATAGACTGGTAGTGGGTATACAATGTATATTATTTCCAGTGACTGCTATAGACTGGTAGTAGGTATACAATGTTTATTATTTCCAGTGACTACTATAGACTGGTAGTGGGTATACAATGTATATTATTTCCAGTGACTGCTATAGACTGGTAGTAGGTATACAATGTTTATTATTTCCAGCGACTACTATAGACTGGTAGTAGGTATACAATGTTTATTATTTCCTGTGAGACTTTTCTTAACTTAAATGGGTCATACAATAGCTAATACGTGCACTTCGATAATAAGGTTAAAAACAGTAATTTATTTACATTACTTCTGAAATATGGTCATTAACATCATTATCAACTTAAAATTCTACACCATCGTCAAAATCAACTTGATGGTTACATGTTTGTAATATGAAAAGCAGTCTTCACGAAACTTTGCCAGAGTTTGTCTGACACCGGTCAGACAAATGATTAAAATGCACTTAAACTTTCAATATATTTTGTCTGACCGAAGGATTTTTTGTCTGACATGTCAGGCGGTCCTACGGATTTCGGGAAGACTGTAAAAGGTATGTACATTTCCTGTGTTATTCTGCATACATGGTGCAACTCCCCTCTAAGCAGATACATATAAATAATTCCATCACTGTCTCAGGTGGTGCATCCCCACAGTCGATAACAAAGGCTCCGTTCTCCTTCCAAACACGACCGATCGAAGAGGATATCTGAGGAAAAGTATCCATGCTGCTTTCCCATACAGAACATACGTAATTAGCCTTCTAGCAGCGACTAACAATGAAGCAATGAAAGGTCCAAGCCTCTCCATTCCTTGCATAGATCACGTTGAACCGCAATTCATTGCCATGCAATACCATCGTCTGGTACTGAATTCAACACCAAACACAAACAATACACATGCCCCGTACTGAATTCAATTCCAGACACAAACAATACACACACACAACATGTACCATATTCAACTACAGGCACAAACAACACACACACAACATGTACCATATTCAACTACAGGCACAAGCAACACACACACGACATGTACCATATTCAACTACAGGCACAAACAACATACACACACATGACATGTACCATATTCAACTACAGGCACAAACAACACACACACGACATGTACCAGATGCATCTCCAAACACAAACAATACACACATCCCATACCAGATGCATCTCCTAACACAAACAATACACACATCCAATACCAGATGCATATCCTAACACAAACAATACACACATCCAATACCAGATGCATATCCTAACACAAACAATACACACATCCAATACCAGATGCAACTCCAAACACAAACAATACACACATCCCATACCAGATGCATATCCTAACACAAACAATACACACATCCAATACCAGATGCATCTCCTAACACAAACAATACACACATCCAATACCAGATGCATCTCCTAACACAAACAATACACACATCCAATACCAGATGCATATCCTAACACAAACAATACACACATCCAATACCAGATGCAACTCCAAACACAAACAATACACACATCCCATACCAGATGCATATCCTAACACAAACAATACACACATCCAATACCAGATGCATCTCCTAACACAAACAATACACACATCCAATACCAGATGCATCTCCTAACACAAACAATACACACATCCAATACCAGATGCATATCCTAACACAAACAATACACACATCCAATACCAGATGCAACTCCAAACACAAACAATACACACATCCCATACCAGATGCATCTCCTAACACAAACAATACACACGTCCAATACCAGATGCATCTCCTAACACAAACAATACACACGTCCAATACCAGATGCATCTCCTAACACAAACAATACACACATCCAATACCAGATGCATATCCTAACACAAACAATACACACATCCAATACCAGATGCAACTCCAAACACAAACAATACACACATCCCATACCAGATGCATATCCTAACACAAACAATACACACATCCAATACCAGATGCATCTCCTAACACAAACAATACACACATCCAATACCAGATGCATATCCTAACACAAACAATACACACATCCCATACCAGATGCATCTCCAAACACAAACAATACACACATCCCATACCAGATGCAACTCCAAACACAAACAATACACACATGCCATGTACCATATTCAATTACAGACACAAACAATACACACATCCCATACCAGATGCAACTCCAAACACAAACAATACACACATGCCATGTACCATATTCAACTACAGACATAAACAATACACACATCCCATACCAGATGCATTCCCAGACACGTCCCATATCAGATGCATCTCCAAACACAAACAATACACACATCCGATACCATATTAAACCTTGCATACAAACAATGGTTTAATTACTAAATCTGTTAAAACTATTCAGTTTAAAACATATTTATTTGAATTTCTGTTAATATACCGGTATGATCATTTGCAATGGACGTTGAACCGGAAGCTGTAACAGCATAGAGTTGCTACATTTCTAAATAATGTACATGTAACATTGCATGGTATCACGATCTACATGTTCAACGGACTATATATTATTGAAAGGTCAAATGTAATACACATGTAATACTATTACGTTTGAATCCCGATATTATTGCAGAAATTGGTCCATACAGGGTGGTGTCCTGAGGCGATATATCCAAGTAGAGCAGAGCACATCCGGATCCATACAAGATGTTCCAACAGTTTGCTTCCACATTACACCTATCACCCTATAGCAGCTTGGAAATGCCAACCAACATTGTTCAAATGTCGCCGTTAAACGGTGTTCTCACTGATGGTGTTTGTTTGGTTACAGCTTGAAAATATCACACACGAGATTACAGACTAGCTTCAGAAGTTCACAACCTTCTTGATGGCCTCGAATAACCTCCATTTATCTGGCATGTAGAATGGTTCAAACACATGTGGAAATGGTGTGTCGTATCCACATACTCTCTGAATAGGAGCTTCCAGATTCAAGAAACATTCTTCCTGAAATTAATTGGTTTCAAGATTTCAAAATAATAATCTTCATGGACATTAAAATTAAGTTTACAATGTGCTGGTGTATAAGCATGACATTTATAAGTGTATATGCATGACATTTATAAGTGTATAAGCATGACATTTATAAGTGTATAAGCATGATATTTATAAGTGTATAAGCATGACATTTATAAGTGCATAAGTATGACATTTATAAGTGTATAAGCATGATATTTATAAGTGTATCAGCATGACATTTATAAGTGTATAAGCATGACATTTATAAGTATATCAGCATGACATTTATAAGTGTATAAGCATGACATTTATAAGTGTATCAGCATGACATTTATAAGTGTATCAGCATGACATTCATAAGTGTATCAGTATGACATTTATAAGTGTATCAGCATGACATTTATAAGTGCATAAGTATGACATTTATAAGTGTATAAGCATGACATTTATAAGTGTATCAGCATGACATTTATAAGTGTATCAGTATGACATTTATAAGTGTATCAGCATGACATTTATAAGTGTATAAGCATGACATTTATAAGTGTATCAGCATGACATTTATAAGTGTATAAGCATGACATTTATAAGTGTATCAGCATGACATTTATAAGTGTATAAGCATGACATTTATAAGTGTATATGCATGACATTTATAAGTGTATATGCATGACATTCATAAGTGTATAAGCATGACATTTATAAGTGTATATGCATGACATGTATAAGTGTATAAGCATGACATTTATAAGTGTATATGCATGACATTCATAAGTGTATAAGCATGACATTTATAAGTGTATATGCATGACATTTATAAATGTATAAGCATGACATTTATAAGTGTATAAGCATGACATTTATAAGTGTATATGCATGACATTTATAAATGTATAAGCATGACATTTATAAGTGTATAAGCATGACATTTATAAGTGTATATGCATGACATTTATAAGTGTATAAGCATGACATTTATAAGTGTATATGCATGACATTTATAAGTGTATATGCATGACATTTATAAGTGTATAAGCATGACATTTATAAGTGTATATGCATGACATTTATAAGTGTATAAGCATGACATTTATAAGTGTATAAGCATGACATTTATAAGTGTATATGCATGACATTTATAAGTGTATAAGCATGACATTTATAAGTGTATAAGCATGACATTTATAAGAGTATATGCATGACATTTATAAGTGTATAAGCATGACATTTATAAGTGTATAAGCATGACATTTATAAGTGTATAAGCATGACATTTATAAGTGTATATGCATGACATTTATAAGTGCATAAGCATGACATTTATAAGTGTATATGCATGACATTTATAAGTGTATATGCATGACATTTATAAGTGTATACGCATGACATTTATAAGTGTATAAGCATGACATTTATAAGTATATACGCATGACATTTATAAGTGTATAAGCATGACATTTATAAGTGTATACGCATGCCATTTATAAGTGTATAAGCATGACATTTATAAGTTTATATGCATGACATTTATAAGTGTATATGCATGACATTTATAAGTGTATAAGCATGACATTTATAAGTGTATATGCATGACATTTATAAGTGTATATGCATGACATTTATAAGTGTATAAGCATGACATTTATAAGTGTATATGCATGACATTTATAAGTGTATATGCATGACATTTATAAGTGTATAAGCATGACATTTATAAGTGTATATGCATGACATTTATAAGTGTATATGCATGACATTTATAAGTGTATAAGCATGACATTTATAAGTGTATATGCATGACATTTATAAGTGTATATGCATGACATTTATAAGTGTATAAGCATGACATTTATAAGTGTATATGCATGACATTTATAAGTGTATATGCATGACATTTATAAGTGTATAAGCATGACATTTATAAGTGTATATGCATGACATTTATAAGTGTATATGCATGACATTTATAAGTGTATATGCATGACATTTATAAGTGTATAAGCATGACATTTATAAGTGTATATGCATGACATTATACATGGTCATATTTTGCGCAGCTTACCTGTACGGCTGTAGCAATTTCTGCAGCATATCCCATGGTCTGTGGAGCTTCGTGTGATACTATCAATCGACCAGTCTTTATAACAGACTGAAATAGGCAAAGAATTGAGAAGTATATCATACTGGACGAGTGTTTGCTTTGAATCAATGCATCATTCTGTTCACACTAAATTATAAAATATAACTTGCTTACCAGGCAATAAGTGACTGCAACAATGGAGGAAATAGTACACAAGTAACTCCAAATGACTCCATCTTAATATCATAAGTGTTTTTAGTTGGGTCCAGAATCTCAATCCCATGACCGTTCTCCGGCTAACATGTTTTGGTGATTGATTTGACTTCCATGGATCTTTTATAAAAAATTACATCATCTACAAATGTTTCATCATCATCTACAAACATTACATCATCATCTACAAACATTACATCACCATCTACAAACATTTCATCATCATCTACAAACATTACATCATCATCTACAAACATTACATCATCATCTACAAACATTTCATCATCATCTACAAACATTACATCATCATCTACAAACATTTCATCACATCTACAAATATTTCATCATCATCTACAAACATTACATCATCATCTACAATCATTACATCATCATCTACAGACATTTCATCATCATCTACAAACATTACATCATCATCTACAATCATTACATCATCATCTACAGACATTTCATCATCATCTACAAACATTACGTCATCATCTACAAACTAAGGAAAATGGTAAGTCAGAATGTCCAGACATAGAAATCACAGTCCGGATTAACAAATCTACCATGGATACGAAAAATGGTGAGTTAGAAGATGGCTATTTCCACAACCAATCACAAAATGATCAATGTAAATGATGTTCGTGTCGTAGCTATGACAGTTATTGAAAACTGGTACCTGGTCCTTAACTCTTTACTCCACAAAGAACCACAACAGAAGGAACCAACGATTAGAAACGCGCGCACTGTACTTAATACTCAATATGCATATGAGTAGATAATGACATGGAGTGGTGACAATATGGGGAAAGCATTAACCCTTTCCCTCTATTGACATAGATCGACACATTATAGTCAAACAAGCTATAATAAAGATCGGAACAACGTAGTGTATACAACACTTAATAATTCCTAGTAACCTCTACGATTGGTAAATTACAGCCAAATGTATGAAATAAAACTACATCTCTATGGGGGGGGGGTGGAAAGGGTTAATGGTGTTGTTTGGTGCTTAGGTGGATTAAAGTGTTAACTAAATTCTAGGGATTGCAACAAATAACCGAATATTCGAATATTCGCTCGAACATCCGAATATTCGAATACTTTTACAGTATTTGAATATTCGGTAGAAAAAATAAATATATTTGTAAAATTTACAAAGTTACAATACTAAAGAAATCGCCCGAGGAGGTGTGAATAAACCATGTTGTGATCGCAACCAGGGCAGGTGTTAATGGACACTTGCCATGAAATTGGATAATTACAGTAGGTTCTAAGGTAGGTATTGTTTGAATTTTATTGTTTAATTTATAAACATGATAATCTATATTACTGATTGAATCAATTCAATATTGCAAACTAATTTGTTTGTAAATTGTTGCTGCTTGAGATATTTTGAGTTTTTCACAGAATTATACTAAATATTCGAATACCATCTCAACCGAATATTTGAATACCTAAATTGCTATTCGTTGCCATCCCTACTAAATTCTGATCCATTTTTTGTTTGCAATTATTGAAAGCACAATAAATTGTAAACAGATGACTTCCAAATATGACAATCTTATCTAGAAGATCACTGGCCCTACCTGTAAGATCGTTTCAAGGTCGTACGGAATTAACGTCCTCAGATCTATAACCTCACATGAGACGTTGAGCTTTTCTTGCGCCATAGTGGCCACCTCTCGTAGTACATGCACTTGTGTTCCATACGCAACCATTGTCACATCACTTCCTGCAAACAATAATTGCATACAAATTGTTACAATTATTGATTAGAACAGCTGCATCACATTCAGTAAAATTATATAACTATAATAATGCAGCTGTACAGGCGATGGTAAAATACAAACAACAATGCAGCTGTACAAACTATGATAAAATACAAACAACAGTGCAGCTGTACAAACTATGATAACATACAAACAACAGTGTAGCTGTACAAACGATGATAAAATACAAACAACAATGTAGCTGTACAAACTATGATAAAATACAAACAACAATGCAGCTGTACAAACTATGATAAAATACAAACAACAATGTAGCTGTACAAATTATGATAAAATACAAACAACAATGCACAAACTATGATAAAATACAAACAACAGTGTAGCTGTACAAACTATGATAAAATACAAACATCAGTGTAGCTGTACAAACTATGATAAAATACAAACAACAGTGTAGCTGTACAAACTATGATAAAATACAAACATCAGTGTAGCTGTACAAACTATGATAAAATACAAACATCAGTGTAGCTGTACAAACTATGATAAAATACAAACAACAGTGTAGCTGTACAAACTATGATAAAATACAAACAACAATGCAGCTGTACAAACTATGATAAAATACAAACATCAGTGTAGCTGTACAAACTATGATAAAATACAAACATCAGTGTAGCTGTACAAACTATGATAAAATACAAACAACAGTGCCGCTGTACAAACTATGATAAAATACAAACAACAATGTAGCTGTACAAACTATGATAAAATACAAACAACAATGCACAAACTATGATAAAATACAAACAACAGTGTAGCCGTACAAACTATGATAAAATACAAACATCAGTGTAGCTGTACAAACTATGATAAAATACAAACAACAGTGCAGCTGTACAAACTATGATAAAATACAAACAACAATGTAGCTGTACAAACTATGATAAAATACAAACAACAATGCACAAACTATGATAAAATACAAACAACAGTGTAGCCGTACAAACTATGATAAAATACAAACAACAGTGTAGCTGTACAAACTATGATAAAATACAAACATCAGTGTAGCTGTACAAACTATGATAAAATACAAACATCAGTGTAGCTGTACAAACTATGATAAAATACAAACAACAGTGTAGCTGTACAAACTATGATAAAATACAAACAACAATGCAGCTGTACAAACTATGATAAAATACAAACAACAGTGTAGCTGTACAAACTATGATAAAATACAAACATCAGTGTAGCTGTACAAACTATGATAAAATACAAACAACAGTGCAGCTGTACAAACTATGATAAAATACAAACAACAATGCAGCTGTACAAACTATGATAAAATACAAACAACAGTGTAGCCATACAAACTATGATAAAATACAAACAACAGTGTAGCTGTACAAACTATGATAAAATACAAACAACAATGCAGCTGTACAAACTATGATAACATACAAACATCAGTGTAGCTGTACAAACTATGATAAAATACAAACAACAGTGCAGCTGTACAAACTATGATAAAATACAAACAACAGTGCAGCTGTACAAACTATGATAAAATACAAACAACAATGTAGCTGTACAAACTATGATACAATACAAACAACAATGCACAAACTATGATAAAATACAAACAACAGTGTAGCTGTACAAACTATGATAAAATACAAACAACAGTGTAGCTGTACAAACTATGATAAAATACAAACAACAGTGCAGCTGTACAAACTATGATAAAATACAAACAACAGTGTAGCTGTACAAACTATGATAAAATACAAACAACAGTGTAGCTGTACAAACTATGATAAAATACAAACAACAGTGTAGCTGTACAAACTATGATAAAATACAAACAACAGTGTAGCTGTACAAACTATGATAAAATACAAACAACAATGCAGCTGTACAAACTATGCTAACATACAAACAACAGTGTAGCTGTACAAACTATGATAAAATACAAACAACAGTGTAGCTGTACAAACTATGATAAAATACAAACAACAGTGTAGCTGTACAAACTATGGTAACATACAAACAACAATGCAGCTGTACAAGCTATGATAAAATACAAACAACAGTGTAGCTGTACAAACTATGATAAAATACAAACAACAGTGTAGCTGTACAAACTATGATAAAATACAAACAACAGTGTAGCTGTACAAACTATGATAAAATACAAACAACAATGTAGCTGTACAAACTATGATAAAATACAAACAACAGTGTAGCTGTACAAACTATGATAAAATACAAACAACAATGCAGCTGTACAAACTATGGTAAAATACAAACAACAGTGCACAAACTATGATAAAATACAAACAACAGTGTAGCTGTACAAACTATGATAAAATACAAACAACAATGTAGCTGTACAAACTATGATAAAATACAAACAACAGTGCACAAACTATGATAAAATACAAACAACAATGTAGCTGTACAAACTATGATAAAATACAAACAACAGTGCACAAACTATGATAAAATACAAACAACAGTGTAGCTGTACAAACTATGATAAAATACAAACAACAGTGTAGCCGTACAAACTATGATAACATACAAACATCAGTGTAGCTGTACAAACTATGATAAAATACAAACAACAATGTAGCTGTACAAACTATGATACAATACAAACAACAATGCACAAACTATGATAAAATACAAACAACAGTGTAGCCGTACAAACTATGATAAAATACAAACAACAGTGTAGCTGTACAAACTATGATAAAATACAAACAACAGTGTAGCTGTACAAACTATGATAAAATACAAACAACAGTGTAGCTGTACAAACTATGATAAAATACAAACAACAGTGCAGCTGTACAAACTATGATAAAATACAAACAACAATGCAGCTGTACAAACTATGGTAACATACAAACAACAATGTAGCTATAGACATTAGAACAGACATCTAGATATTTTCTAACTTTATATTAGTTTGATATATAGTTACATTTCTTTATTTATTCATTTACTTATAGTGCAGCAGAGTACCGACACGATACCTCGGTTTAAAGTCTCATCTGAAAGACTGTTAATTTTATTAGGGTCAGACCAGTGTGTGGTGTGTGGTGTGGTGTGTGTGTTGGTGAGAAGCGAGCACGCTAGCCACTGCGCTAATCGGACAGTCTAGACAATCAACCAAAGACAACATATACTACAAAAATGTCATGTACTTCAATTATGTGTATGCTGTACACAAATAGCACAGGTCTAGATCATGTGATAATTAATTCATAACGCTTTGCATGCTAGTGGCAGATGAAATAATCTCCTTTGCAAACAGCATAGAGCCAGATCAGACGGCACATAATGTGCCGATCAGATGGAACAGATCAGGCTCTATGCTGTTTGCTATTGGGATAGTGGAGCTAAAACATTTGGCTGAATAGCAAACAAAACAGATCCTAGGTTAACTGCTCTTCTGACCGCATTGAGGGAGAGATGTTGATTGAAGTCTCATGCCTAAGAACACACCCATAATAATTCTGGTAGGTCTCGAACACAAAACCCCTCACTTTATGAGGCAGACGACATGTCCCTTACACCACAAACACTCCACATAGATTTGTGGTTGATAGAAAACCCCTCTCCTTTGCCTTTGTTTTAGTGTTTACAATAATTTGTTTAATGAAAATGGCTGAAACGAGTGAATTACTGTCGTTCTGTACAATCTTGTATTGGTTACATTTTGATAGACAATTAATAATGTATTCTACATTTTAGGAATCCACGTGCAGTCCAGTGGTCTTCTGTCAGTCCAGTGGTCTTCTGTCAGTCCAGTGATCTTCTGTCAGTCCAGTGGTCTTCTGTCAGTCCAGTGGTCTTCTGTCAGTCCAGTGATCTTCTGTCAGTCCAGTGGTCTTCTGCCAGTCCAGTGGTCTTCTGCCAGTCCAGTGATCTTCTGCCAGTCCAGTGGTCTTCTGCCAGTCCAGTGATCTTCTGCCAGTCCAGTGGTCTTCTGCAAGTCCAGTCCAGTGGTCTTCTGCCAGTCCAGTCCAGTGGTCTTCTGCCAGTCCAGTCCAGTGATCTTCTGTCAGTCCAGTGGTCTTCTGCAAGTCTGCCAGTTCAGTGGTCTTCTGCCAGTCCAGTGGTCTTCTGCCAGTCCAGTGGTCTTCTGCCAGTCCAGTTCAGTGGTCTTCTGCAAGTCCAGTCCAGTGGTCTTCCGCCAGTCCAGTCCAGTGGTCTTCTGCAAGTCCAGTCCAGTGATCTTCCGCCAGTCCAGTCCAGTGGTCTTCTGCCAGTCCAGTCCAGTGGTCTTCTGCAAGTCCAGTCCAGTGGTCTTCTGCCAGTCCAGTCCAGTTGTCTTCTGCAAGTCCAGTCCAGTGGTCTTCCGCCAGTCCAGTCCAGTGGTCTTCTGCAAGTCCAGTCCAGTGGTCTTCCGCCAGTCCAGTCCAGTGGTCTTCTGCCAGTCCAGTCCAGTGATGTTCTGCCAGTCCAGTGATGTTCTGCCAGTCCAGTGGTCTTCTGCCAGTCCAGTGATCTTCTGCCAGTCCAGTGGTCTTCTGCAAGTCCAGTGATCTTCTGTCAGTCCAGTGCAGTCCAGTGGTCTTCTGTCAGTCCAGTGGTCTTCTGCCAGTCCAGTGATCTTCTGTCAGTCCAGTGGTCTTCTGCCAGTCCAGTGGTCTTCTGCCAGTCCAGTGGTCTTCTGCCAGTCCAGTGATCTTCTGTCAGTCCAGTGGTCTTCTGCCAGTCCAGTGATCTTCTGCCAGTCCAGTGATCTTCTGCCAGTACAGTGGTCTTCTGCCAGTCCAGTGACCTTCTGCAAGTCTGCCAGTCCAGTGATCTTCTGCCAGTCCAGTGGTCTTCTGCCAGTCCAGGGATCTTCTGTCAGTCCAGTGGTCTTCTGCCAGTCCAGTGATCTTCTGCAAGCCTGCCAGTCCAGTGGTCTTCTGTCAGTCCAGTGGTCTGCTGTCAGTCCAGTGGTCTTCTGCAACTGATAGGATGTCATTTCTAGGCTACAGTGGTTGTGTTAAAAAAGGTTTTCTAACCTAAAACAACCGGTGTTGACTTGACTTACCTTCAATAACAATCTCTGCTTTTCCGAGTGGTATGGTGTATTCCCCTGTTGGAACCTCCTCAATTGCAGACCGATATAAAATCTTTGGCTCAAAAAATAGACACGGATCCTGTTCCTGGATACAGCTCAGCAACAACCCCTTCGCTTGTATGGGACCTCTTGGCATAACAACCTGTGTAAACAACAAGCAAAGTAACAAACCAAGGACAGCACAGTCTCACATGCGCTAAAGATCATCTACGAATAATTGCTACTATTACAAATGTAAAACCACCATTTTTAACTGGTATCAACACATTTCAAGATTATTTGACACCAAATGGAATCAAAACTCTCATTCCAAACAAATGGTTGAGGCCCTATTAATCACCCCTTATAATCTAGTGGCTGAGGGGTGTCCTATATGTATTTTAATGCCTGGATAAAACCCTTCAACTTCTTAAAGTACATACCCTAGGTGTATAAAAAAATCAGGGTAGACTGTTTCTACCCCAGACATAAGGTCACTAAGGGGCGTTTTTCAAAATGGCCGCCATCACATGTTAATTCACTATATCTTGGCCCATCTTGAGCAAATATGTAAAACTATGGGTCACTTCTGTGTATGGTGTCATAGGCCACGCCTTTTATTTGTACTGATTACAGTCACAACTATTCCTTTTGAACAGACCATATCTATATTCAAACCAAACGACAGTCTGTTGTTTACTGTATATTTGTGTATTTAAAGATAACCAAACTGATAATTCCATGCTTAACGACGTTAAGTTAACGTCTTGTTTGAAATGTGAGTATTTCCAATACTCTACATACAAACACACATTGTTATAAATCATCCTTATAAGTACATGGATACTAAGAATAATAATGTAAATAAGTAGTTGGTATAATAATAGTACACAATGTCATGTAGAATAGTGGACACTAGTGATAAACCAATTATCGCTAAGTCGCCGACAATCGTTCAATTGTGAAAACGTGTAATCGATTATAATCGACGAGTCTTTATTTTTGTCTCTTACTTTTATGTTTGTTTATACCTCAAATAAAACCACGATTTACTATTGGCTGTATTTTATTAGCATTGCACGTTTGCAACAACAATTCTAACTGTATCTAGTACTAGACTTTTCACTAGTATGTCACTAAGCGTTCTGTCCTCTATTAACTTAAAAACTAATTTTATATCAGGTGGCAGTCTACTAACTTAAAGTCTAGTACTCAGATGTAACTGAGTAACTAATTTGTCGAAACTAAGTAATTTATTAGTACTAAATAGATTGTTAAACTCACAAATTAGATGGAATGATTTTGATTTATAACTATATCAATTGCCTGATTAATAATCGATTATCTAACCGGATTACCCATCCGCTTAATCGATTATGGATTTTGAAACCGATGCACATCACTAGTGGACATTAAATATCAATGGCTGTTCCTACAGTCAATAACCTCTGACTGGGCTTTGACATTTGCAGAACTCGCAACAAAGGACACCATGTTTTCTACATTCACATCTAACTGTAGCACATTTGAGACAAGTACAACACTGTACAAAGTCTTCTGGTATTAACTGAAGAGAATCTGCTTTTTTTTTTATTATACAAATTTATTTAGCTCGATTGCCATACAAGTACTTACAACTTATATTAATCACGCTCGAGACCTCATTCCTGGTGGAATACATCGCTACGAGGGAGAGAGAAGAGGCAACGTGGAATTTAAATGCCTTGCCTAAAGGCACAATCATAATGGCTCCAGCGGGGCTCGAACTCCTGACCTTTCGTACCTGAAGCGAACGCGCATCCATTGCGCTATCACGACTTCCACAAAGAACAGTTCATCAGCTAGTTTAAATCCAAATGACACAGGATCCAATGGTTGGTTGTTAGGTAACAGACAGTTAATCATCGATTAGTGACCAAAAATGACCTTAGAATATGACCTCTGATTGCACGACTTGTCGGAGGCAGCTGATTAAATGTCATTCCTTTAGTATGATGGTATAACTAGTATCACAACGCATCCATCGTCTTGCAACCAACCCCATGTTTTATGACCTGTACCAGGTACTCTTCAGCCTTCTCGTATACCTGACCATCCTCAAGCAAACTGAATAGCTTCGTCACTTGAAACACTTTGGCACACCCATCGGGATTCGAACCTTTCAATGTTTTAGGGGTAAGGGATTTGAAGTCACTAAACCACTCAGCAATGGATAGAGACCCGTTTGAGTGTTAGACATACCTTTAGTCCTGCTATGTGGGAGAAGAATGCTTCTGGACTCTGAGAATGGTACAGTGCACCATGGCCTACAGCTCCGCATGGAGTCCGGATTGTTAGTGGACCGCAGTTAAACAGATTACCAGAACGGTAGCGATACTTTGCAGCTTCATTTGTGATTTGATCAAATGCAGGAAATATATAATCGGCAAACTGTATTTCTGCAATGGCTGTAGCCCCAGCGGCTGAAAGTCCAATTCCAAATGCAACAATTCCTTGTTCACTTAGAGGAGTGTTAAACACACGATCTGCACCTACAACATATAATAACCATAAATAATAATAACCACATAATCTCTACAACATATAATAACCATCAATAATAATAACAATAGTACATGATCTGCATGTACAACATATAATAACCATCAATAATAATAACCACATAATCTCTACAACATATAATAACAATACCACATGATCTGCCGCTACAACATATAATAACTATAGTACATGATCTGCCGCTACAACATATAATAACAATAGTACATGATCTGCCCCTACAACATATAATAACAATACCACATGATCTGCCCCTACAACATATAATAACAATAGTACATGATCTGCCCCTACAACATATAATAACTATAGTACATGATCTGCCGCTACAACATATAATAACAATAGTACATGATCTGCCCCTACAACATATAATAACAATATTACATGATCTGCCCCTACAACATATAATAACAATATTACATGATCTGCCCCTACAACATATAATAACAATAGTACATGATCTGCCCCTACAACATATAATACCAATGGTACATGATCTGCCCCTACAACATATAATAACAATATTACATGATCTGCCCCTACAACATATAATAACTATAGTACATGATCTGCCCCTACAACATATAATAACAATACCACATGATCTGCCCCTACAACATATAATAACTATATTACATGATCTGCCCCTACAACATATAATAACTATAGTACATGATCTGCCCCTACAACATATAATAACTATATTACATGATCTGCCCCTACAACATATAATAACTATAGTACATGATCTGCCCCTACAACATATAATAACTATATTACATGATCTGCCCCTACAACATATAATAACTATAGTACATGATCTGCCCCTACAACATATAATAACAATATTACATGATCTGCCCCTACAACATATAATAACTATAGTACATGATCTGCCCCTACAACATATATAACAATAGTACATGATCTGCCCCTACAACATATAATAACAATATTACATGATCTGCCCCTACAACATATAAAAACTATAGTACATGATCTGCTGCTACAACATATAATAACTATAGTACATGATCTGCCGCTACAACATATAATAACAATAGTACATGATCTGCCCCTACAACATATAATAACAATAGTACATGATCTGCCCCTACAACATATAATAACAATATTACATGATCTGCCCCTACAACATATAATAACAATATTACATGATCTGCCCCTACAACATATAATAACAATACCACATGATCTGCCCCTACAACATATAATAACAATAGTACATGATCTGCCCCTACAACATTTAATAACAATAGTACATGATCTGCCCCTACAACATATAATAACTATAGTACATGATCTGCTGCTACAACATATAATAACAATAGTACATGATCTGCCCCTACAACATATAATAACAATAGTACATGATCTGCCCCTACAACATATAATAACAATAGTACATGATCTGCCCCTACAACATATAATAACAATATTACATGATCTGCCCCTACAACATATAATAACAATAGTACATGATCTGCCCCTACAACATATAATAACAATATTACATGATCTGCCCCTACAACATATAATAACAATAGTACATGATCTGCCCCTACAACATATAATAACAATATTACATGATCTGCCCCTACAACATATAATAACAATATTACATGATCTGCCCCTACAACATATAATAACAATAGTACATGATCTGCCCCTACAACATATAATAACAATAGTACATGATCTGCCCCTACAACATATAATAACTATAGTACATGATCTGCCGCTACAACATATAATAACAATAGTACATGATCTGCCCCTACAACATATAATAACTATAGTACATGATCTGCCCCTACAACATATAATAACAATAGTACATGATCTGCCCCTACAACATATAATAACTATAGTACATGATCTGCACCTACAACATATAATAACAATAGTACATGATCTGCCCCTACAACATATAATAACAATACCACATGATCTGCCCCTACAACATATAATAACAATAGTACATGATCTGCCCCTACAACATATAATAACTATAGTACATGATCTGCCGCTACAACATATAATAACAATAGTACATGATCTGCCCCTACAACATATAATAACAATAGTACATGATCTGCCCCTACAACATATAATAACAATAGTACATGATCTGCCCCTACAACATATAATAACAATAGTACATGATCTGCCCCTACAACATATAATAACTATAGTACATGATCTGCCGCTACAACATATAATAACAATATTACATGATCTGCCCCTACAACATATAATAACAATATTACATGATCTGCCCCTACAACATATAATAACAATATTACATGATCTGCCCCTACAACATATAATAACAATACTACATGATCTGCCCCTACAACATATAATAACAATATTACATGATCTGCCCCTACAACATATAATAACAATATTACATGATCTGCCCCTACAACATATAATAACAATAGTACATGATCTGCCCTACAACATATAATAACAATAGTACATGATCTGCCGCTACAACATATAATAACAATACTACATGATCTGCCCCTACAACATATAATAACAATAGTACATGATCTGCCCCTACAACATATAATAACAATATTACATGATCTGCCCCTACAACATATAATAACAATAGTACATGATCTGCCCCTACAACATATAATAACAATATTACATGATCTGCCCCTACAACATATAATAACAATATTACATGATCTGCCCCTACAACATATAATAACAATATTACATGATATGCCCCTACAACATATAATAACAATATTACATGATCTGCCCTACAACATATAATAACAATAGTACATGATTTGCCGCTACAACATATAATAACAATACCACATGATCTGCCCCTACAACATATAATAACAATAGTACATGATCTGCCCCTACAACATATAATAACAATACCACATGATCTGCCCCTACAACATATAATAACAATAGTACATGATCTGCCCCTACAACATATAATAACAATACCACATGATCTGCCCCTACAACATATAATAACAATACCACATGATCTGCCCCTACAACATATAATAACAATAGTACATGATCTGCCCCTACAACATATAATAACAATAGTACATGATCTGCCCCTACAACATATAATAACAATAGTACATGATCTGCCCCTACAACATATAATAACAATATTACATGATCTGCCCCTACAACATATAATAACTATAGTACATGATCTGCCCCTACAACATATATAACAATAGTACATGATCTGCCCCTACAACATATAATAACAATATTACATGATCTGCCCCTACAACATATAAAAACTATAGTACATGATCTGCTGCTACAACATATAATAACTATAGTACATGATCTGCCGCTACAACATATAATAACAATAGTACATGATCTGCCCCTACAACATATAATAACAATAGTACATGATCTGCCCCTACAACATATAATAACAATAGTACATGATCTGCCCCTACAACATATAATAACAATATTACATGATCTGCCCCTACAACATATAATAACAATATTACATGATCTGCCCCTACAACATATAA
>CM026387.1:42553321-42625491 GCA_014843695.1 Archivesica marissinica
TGTCTATTGTGGATGCTTGTGAGCCAGGTTTGTGGATTCGCGGTCGGTTACTGAAGCGTCCCACCATCCAACCGTTGTCATGGATCTGCGAGCGCCTGTACTCATCGTCATACACCCCCATCTTGTAGTTGGCATAGTGTGGACTTGTTTTGGGTTTTGGGCTCCCTTCTATGGTGCATTTAACCATGGTGATCACAGTGGGTGGTACATCATGCAAGACTTCCGAAACCTGTCTCTTGCTTGTGATCTGTACTGGCTTTGCTACGGTTTCGCCTCGACCAGAACGTTGATAGACTGCCAGGGCCGTTCCATGGAAACTCCCTTTTCCGTCTGGGGTGTCTACTTTTTTGTCGACGTTATCTAGAGAAGCCCGTATTGCCTTGTTGCGCATAAGGCCAGGTGGCACGTAGACGCCATACTCTGTGATATTCTGAGCGACGGCATGGGCGATGTTGTTGCATATTGTTGTGACACGGTCAAACGAAATTCCAGCGCCATATTTGTTTAGCAGTGATACAGCTTTCTGACTTCTGAAGTTGTGGTACATGTACAAGGACAAGCCCACAGAGTATGGGTTTTCAAACATGTTACGGAACATCGAGTCGGATGAGACTGGAACGAGTGTTATTTGTCTACTTGTCTTGCAGGCCTGTGTGATGGATTGTGACAAAATAAGACATGAGTTGTGTAACAGTTCAGTTCGTGTCTCTGTGGTGGCAGCCTTTGCTCCTTGCAAGATCCATCTCATGAACGTGCTCAGTTCAACTGGAACACCTGCTTCACTACATCCAACTAGTGATCCTTCGAAGGACCAAGGACTTTCTTGTCTGGTTTGCAGGACAGCTTGTCTGATGATCTTTGAGCAGCGGTACAAGGCAGTCATGTCTCCTTTAACATCTCTGTCTACTATCGACTGGTCTATAGCAGACCGTCCAGCTTCATTGGAATGTATGACTGCCGGCTTCCGTCCCTTTGCCCCGGTGATTGTGAAATTGGAAATTGTGTGTTCCAATTTCGTCAAGAGAAGTTGTCGTGAGATGGTCTTGTCTTGAATGCCATGGTCAAACATCATGTTCGTGTACAATGTCGTTACCTCGGTAATTGTTATGATATCTCCATTGTCCAAGCGCTCTTGTAATTCGGCAACAAACTCTATTTCGGCTGATATGAATGCTATGGTGTCTTCGTCTGGAGAGTTCCTTCGGGTTTGGGGTTCATGCTTGTGGTGTCGCCAATGTGTCAGGTGACAACTCGTGTGGTATCTAATGTCCCTGGCATGAAAGTCCCCGTCTGCAAGGAGGTCTGCCATATTTAACTTCCATACAACGTTATCACTGGCATCAACGATTTCTTTGATGGACGTCCCGATATCAGCACTCCTACACAAATGTACTTGCTCTGGAGTGGTGCCTGCCCTGGCGTGTTTGTTGTCATGTTTAACAGTTTGGCAATAGAAGCAAAGTTCTCGGTTGAATGAACTGACGTGGGATCGTGTGAGTGTTCTGTTTCTAGCCGTCGAGTCTTCATCGTCAGCGTTAATGATGTCAGTAGTATTCGATGATGTCGGTCGGCCCCCTTTCTTCTCGTAAGATAAAGCGTCAGGGTTCTTGTTGGACAGTGCCTTTTCATACCGTTTTTGATCTCGTTCAGTGTGTAATTTGTGAGTCACCTCACTGTAACATGTTTTGTGCCAAACAGGTTGATTGTCCTCGAGAATATCTGCTGATAGGCTATGCATTCGCTGATGCAAAATAACGAAATCTGGATTCCCATATCCAGCTCTACGCTCGATAGTTTCAATAAATTTGGCATAGCTTTCACGTGTTGGGCTTGTTAATTTTTCCAGTTTTTTGGCGCTGTTCCACTGTTCTCCTTGGCACTTAATACATCGTTCAAAGTCAATGGATTGTTTTTTTATTGGTGGTTCTCCGGAGGTGGCCATCTTTGTCACTCATCCGTCACTCCATGCTCCTGTAATAGATTAATTTGATTAAACACATTTATAGATTATTGGCATTTATATGTACATGTACATGTGTACATCTTATTTGTGGTAAATGTACCATCTTCCTCTAAGGCCATTATAAAATAATTGCTAGATTTACATCCCCGCCCGCCCCCGTTTTTAGGGCCCGCCCCGATTTTTTTTATTATACGATATTTATTATTTTATAATGGCCTAATGTACAGTGCATATACATATACATATAAAGTACACATTTTGTTTTGTTTGTAAATAGGGTGGTTCTCAGCTGTCTCGGGTCTCATGCAAGCCGTAGTCTATGTAGCAAGTGTCGACATGGCTGTAAATTATGTACACGTCATATCC
This sequence comes from Archivesica marissinica, assembly GCA_014843695.1. Lineage (NCBI taxonomy): Eukaryota > Metazoa > Mollusca > Bivalvia > Venerida > Vesicomyidae > Archivesica > Archivesica marissinica. The sequence goes on from CM026387.1 coordinate 42,555,651, forward strand.
ACACGCTACCAGCAGACAAACCAATACGCTGTATTTTACGCATTAGATCGTGCGCTGAATGCTGTTCCCGGTCAGTACTCATATAAGTATATAATACATGTACGACAATTGGAATGGATACCAGTATGCCTGTATATCAAATACTGTCCCCTGTCCAACATCAATAAATTTAATGCGTGGACTCCAAACATCCAAATCACTTACTCATGCATTAGTAACGAGCTGAATACAGAGCCCTGTCTGACACCAAATAATTGTATAAAATACATATAATATAGTTCTCATATTTATACCAATGTATGTGCTAAATAATATGGAAATAATATTGTACATCACATCTGTATTTTTAGAAAGCAAATGGCGTTAACCAAATAACAAGGGAGATAACACACAGTTGGAGTGGGGAACAACTACGGCCAAACTATGATAGTACCGCAGACAACCAACTGTCAGTGAATAACAACGTCCAAAGCAATATGATAAATGACATGTGTCAGCACAATGCACAATGCGAAAAGCGCGTAAAATATGGTGGCCATTTTTGGATTTTTTGCTAATTACCTCTATACTAGGGTGGATAATGTTACTCTATTTATTATAAAATGCTTTGTTGTCTTGGTAACTATGATTATAAGTGTATTATATGTTATTGGGATATAAATTAGCTTTATTTTGATAATTATTCTAAATTTAACCATTTTCGATGTCGGCCATTTTGAAAAATGGCTGTAAAACCACTTGGGACCAAAAAGGAAAACTGGCAACCACATTTTTCTTAAACATTACTTTATTTAGATGGAAAAAAACATGGTTGCCAAGATTATGTATGAAATTTTTACAAAATTTCATTTAATTACATAACCCGGTGTATATTAGTACGTATTTACCAAATTAAGTTGGTCAGGCACGGCGCATGCGCGCGACCAGTTTAATGTACACTCTACATGTCCGCCCTCTTTCGTCCCGCGGCATTGATTGACACCCTGAAACATCAAAATCGCGCCTGTCATCTTTCACCGCCTTAGCGTTTAAACTAACAGCTGTTCTCTTGTGTATCGGATAAAGGTAAGCAAACAACCAATACTCCTGTAGCTCCGCCTCCAAGGTGTGCAATACCGTCGGTAAATCATTTAATGTTGTAAATACGTACACATAAACTTTAACCTGCTTACTGTTTTAAAGCTGATTTACTAAAATAAATTCGTTCAAAGTTTGAAAAATGCTGCCATCTCATTGGACCAACAATAATTTCAAACACTTTAACCAGAGATATTGAATATGATGAAAACTTCAAATTAAAGCATTGTTACCCATGTTGACGTTTTCCCTTTAAGTCAATATTTTGCCAGCTTGTACAACATATTATTTTGACGATTAATACATCCATAGAAATGTCTAAAAATACGCTACCAAAATATAAATGCATTACATATCTAAATAGTAATTAATTATATTCAACACATTAAATATATGGACGAGTGTTTAATGTTCTGGACGACAACCAGTTCAAAAGTTGTGAATTCGATATCTGGCCTGTGGCTTAGCAATCCTGAGCTCTGCTCGTGTGAGCTAATGGTAGGGGCGGTCATCCGGCGGCCGTTCACAATCCTGAGCTCTGCTCGTGTGAGCTAATGGTAGTGCCCAGCTACGTAGCAAGACGTAATCTACAATTAAGTATGTCTTTCATCAAAATCGAAATGGATATTTCTAGTGCCAAGCTACGTAGTAACAACTAATCTACATTAAGTATGTATTTCATCGAAATGGATATATTTCTAGTGCCAAGCTACGTAGCAACACGTAATCTACAATTAAGCATGTCTTTCATCGAAATCGAAATGGATATTTCTAGTGCCAAGCTACGTAGCAACACGTAATCTACAATTAAGCATGTCTTTCATCGAAATCGAAATGGATATTTCTAGTGCCAAGCTAGGTAGTAACACGTAATCTACAATTAAGTATGTTTTTCATCGAAATCGAAATGGATATTTCTAGTGCCAAGCTACGTAGCAACACGCAATCTACAATTAAGCATGTTTTTCATCGAAATCGAAATGGATATTTCTAGTGCCAATCTACGTAGCAACACGCAATCTACAATTAAGCATGTTTTTCATCGAAATCGAAATGGATATTTCTAGTGCCAATCTACGTAGCAACACGCAATCTACAATTAAGCATGTCTTTCATCGAAATCGAAATGGATATTTCTAGTGCCAAGCTACGTAGCAACACGTAATCTACAATTAAGCATGTCTTTCATCGAAATCGAAATGGATATTTCTAGTGCCAAGCTACGTAGCAACACGTAATCTACAATTAAGCATGTCTTTCATCGAAATCGAAATGGATATTTCTAGTGCCAAGCTAGGTAGTAACACCTAATCTACAATTAAGTATGTTTTTCATCGAAATCGAAATCGATATTTCTAGTGCCAAGCTACGTAGCAACACGTAATCTACAATTAAGCATGTCTTTCATCGAAATCGAAATGGATATTTCTAGTGCCAAGCTACGTAGCAACACGTAATCTACAATTAAGCATGTCTTTCATCGAACTCGAAATGGATATTTCTAGTGCCAAGCTACGTAGCAACACGTAATCTACAATTAAGCATGTCTTTCATCGAACTCGAAATGGATATTTCTAGTGCCAAGCTACGTAGTAACACGTAATCTACAATTATGTATGTCTTTCATAGAAATCGAAATGATTTTGTAAACACCATAGCTATCATGCTCATGTTGCTATGACAATTGTCCATATTGATGGCGTGCAATCGCTTTTATTGTTCCCTTGCACATCGTTCAATCATCTAGCGTGGCGGGGAATAGCTTCAGATGCTCTGGTGTATTACAGCATACAAAACTACATTACAGTCTCGTATTGTTCTTGTTACGGCTAACGTGTGAGCATGCGTGCGTGTGTGATCAGAGCTATTGCATGAGCTTTGATGGTGGGTGAGCTTATTTGAGCTACTGTATGAGCCTTAATGGTGAGTGAGCTTATTTGAGTTAATGCATGATCTTTGATGGTGAGTAAGCTTATTTGAGCTACTGTATGAGCTTTGATGGTGAGAGACCTTATTTGAGCAACTGTATGAGCTTTGATGGTGGGTGAGCTTATTTGAGCTACTGTATGAGCTTTAATGGTGAGTGAGCTTATTTGAGTTAATACATGATCTTTGATGGTGAGTAAGCTTATTTGAGCTACTGTATGAGCTTTGATGGTGAGTGACCTTATTTGAGCAATTGTATGAGCTTTCATGGTGGGTGAGCTTATTTGAGCTATTGCATGAACTTTGATGGTGTGTGAACTTATTTGAGCTACTGTATGAGCTTTGATGGTGGATGGGCTTATTTGAGCTACCATATGAGCTTTAATGGTGAGTGAGCTTATTTGAGCTACTGTATGAGCTTTGATGGTGGGTGAGCTTATTTGAGTTACTGCATGAGCTTTGATGGTGAGTGAGCTTATTTGAGCAACTGTATGAGCTTTAATGGTGAATGAGCTTATTTGAGCTACTGTATGAGCTTTGCTGGTGGATGAGCTTATTTGAGCTACTGTATGGGCTTTGATGGTGTGTGAGCTTATTTGAGCTATTGCATGAACTTTGATGGTGTGTGAACTTATTTGAGCTACTGTATGAGCTTTGATGGTGAGTGAGCTTATTTGAGCTATTGCATGAACTTTGATGGTGTGTGAACTTATTTGAGCTACTGTATGAGCTTTGATGGTAGGTGGGCTTATTTGAGCTACGGTATGAGCTTTGATGGTGGGTGAGCTTATTTGAGCTACTGTATGAGCTTTAATGGTGAGTGAGTTTATTTGAGCTACTGTATGAGCTTTGCTGGTGGATGAGCTTATTTGAGCTACTGTATGAGCTTTGATGGTGGGTGAGCTTATTTGAGTTACTGCATGAGCTTTGATGGTGAGTGAGCTTATTTGAGCAACTGTATGAGCTTTGATGGTGAGTGAGCTTATTTGAGCTACTGCATGAGCTTTGATGGTGAGTGAGCTTATTTGAGCTACTGTATGAGCTTTGATGGTGAGTGAGCTTATTTGAGCTACTGTATGAGCTTTGATGGTGAGTGAGCTTATTTGAGTTACTGCATGAGCTTTGATGGTGAGTGAGCTTATTTGAGCTACTGTATGAGCTTTGCTGGTGGATGAGCTTATTTGAGCTACTGTATGAGCTTTAATGGTGAGTGAGCTTAGTTGAGCTACTGTATGAGCTTTGCTGGTGGATGCGCTTATTTGAGCTACTGTATGAGCTTTGGTGGTGGGTGAGCTTATTTGAGTTACTGCATGAGCTTTGATGGTGAGTGAGCTTATTTGAGCAACTGTATGAGCTTTAATGGTGAGTGAGCTTATTTGAGCTACTGTATGAGCTTTGCTGGTGGATGAGCTTATTTGAGCTACTGTATGAGCTTTGATGGTGGGTGAGCTTATTTGAGTTACTGCATGAGCTTTGATGGTGAGTGAGCTTATTTGAGCAACTGTATGAGCTTTAATGGTGAGTGAGCTTATTTGAGCTACTACATGAGCTTTGATGGTGGGCGAGCTTATTTGAGCTATTGTATGAGCTTTGATGGTGAATGAGCTTATTTGAGTTAATGCATGAGCTTTGCTGGTTGATGAGCTTATTTGAGCTACTGTATGAGCTTTAATGGTATGTGAGCTTATTTGAGCTACTGCATGAGCTTTGATGGTGGGTTGGTGGGTGAGTTTATTTGAGCTACTGTATGAGCTTTGATGGTGGGTGAGCTTATTTGAGTTACTGTATGAGCTTTGATGGTGAGTGAGCTTATTTGAGATGAGCTTTAATGGTGGGTGAGCTTATTTGAGTTACTGCATGAGCTTTGCTGGTTGATGAGCTTATTTGAGCTATTGTATGAGCTTTAGTGGTATTTGAGCTTATTTGAGCTACTGCATGAGCTTTGATGGTGAGTGAGCTTATTTGAGATGAGCTTTAATGGTAGGTGAGCTTATTTAAGGTTAGTGTCGACGAATCACAAGGCCACTGGCCATTTATAACTTTATTTATGTGAGAACATGAAACATAATCGAGTGAAAAATAAAGTTACTGGGATTTTGTTTTACATGAAACTACTTTGAGTAATATGTCAGTGATTTACATAGCAATATATAAACACAATAATGAATGACGTGCATATATATGCAGTGATTTAACGAAGATCACGAATACGAAGTACGGTCAACCTTGTAGAAATAGTGACCATTAAAGGGAATGGTAAAAAACGGAATGGTCTCTTAATACAAACTAATGTGTTCCTTAACAACACAAACGGGAACTGAAAACGTGGTCTCTTAATCTAAGTTGTCTCTTAATATATGTGGTCTTTTGAGCAGGTTTGACTGTATTTGAACAATTTTGGACAGTATATAGAATCCACTAGTATGTGCTCTCATAAAGTACCATTGTGGTGCGCATAAAAACAGGAGAAAAGGTTTAACTATTTATAGTAACAACTCGGTCATCTTGATAGTGTACATGCACTTGCGTCCCAATGCACCCAAACTACCATGGTGCATTTCATGAAGATTTACCACGTGGCTGAGCCACAATCCATAGTGACAATAGTTCAATGGCAAACTAGTGGACAATTATTTCTGCAAGGACGTGCGACTTAATCCCCTACATTACAATACTGAGTTTCATAAAGATATATTTACTTTTAGCGGTGCAATGTATGCGGGGCCCGTCTCTTCACCGAGGGGCTGTGAGCCCTACAAGAACCACGGTAGTGGTATCTGTGCGTATGCGAGCTATTCGATCAGTAATGAGATCCCAAGAGCGATCAAAACTAGTGTTGAGAGAACATGTTTCGCAATTGAGAAAAAATAAAGGTGTATGTATAAACAATAAATTGTATAGTACTTATCTGGGATTGGACACACATCCGCATGGAAGTTCATATGACATTCGCCCAATAACCTAATATACAATTATGTCGTTAATTTGTAATTGTCTGAGTGGATTTCCTGACAATTAGATGTATGTTATGACGTACTGAATAAAAATCAAATCACACTGTTGTCTGACAAATACCTGAATGCAATAAGTATACATTATTAATGACATGACAAATTGTTGATTATTCTGGTGACCGAGAGCTTTTACAAATGTCTAGACTGCTCGGGGGGGGGGGGAAGGTTAATGTGCACACATCTAGTACAACAAATAACACTAAGTGTGTATGTTGTGTATATTATTGCTGTTGTCAGGACATTTAGCAGCTCAGCCATAACTCAATATTCACGATTAATAATTGACCTTTGTTATTAAATTCAACGCGGAATTATATGAAAACTATGGTCTTTTTACAATCGTTATATAAATTGTTTTGATACACTTAACACGAACAATGATCAATCGCACAAACGAACTCTTATACTGGGCATATAATCAGGGGTGTTATATGTAATATGTGTGTTATGTCTTATACTGGGCATATAATCAGGTGTTATATGTAATATGTGTGTTATGTCTTATACTGGGCATATAATCAGGTGTGTTATATGTAATATGTGTGTTATGTCTTATACTGGGCATATAATCAGGTGTTATATGTAATATGTGTGTTATGTCTTATACTGGGCATATAATCAGGTGTGTTATATGTAATATGTGTGTTATGTCTTATACTGGGCATATAATCAGGTGTTATATGTAATATGTGTGTTATGTCTTATACTGGGCATATAATCAGGTGTGTTATATGTAATATGTGTGTTATGTCTTATACTGGGCATATAATCAGGTGTTATATGTAATATGTGTGTTATGTCTTATACTGGGCATATAATCAGGTGTGTTATATGTAATATGTGTGTTATGTCTTATACTGGGCATATAATCAGGTGTTATATGTAATATGTGTGTTATGTCTTATACTGGGCATATAATCAGGTGTGTTATATGTAATATGTGTGTTATGTCTTATACTGGGCATATAATCAGGTGTTATATGTAATATGTGTGTTATGTCTTATACTGGGCATATAATCAGGTGTGTTATATGTAATATGTGTGTTATGTCTTATACTGGGCATACCAGGTGTGTTATATGTAATATGTGTGTTATGTCTTATACTGGGCATACCGGTATGTTATATGTAATATGTGTGTTATGCTACATGTTTATGTAAAGCGCTTTTGAACGTGTACTTTGTATATGATAAGGGCGCTCAATAAGAATGGTATAATAATAATAATAATAATAACACATTAAACAGACACAAGTAAGCACCCACCAATTTTCATGACACATGATTGATTGACTATAATAAATACATGCATTTATTCATACAAAGAAACATACTATTCACACTCATACTTTCTCATATTTGTTTATTGTTAACACGCACACCATTTAACATATGTACAATATGTGTAAATATATATATATTAACAAATTAATCATTGTACCCAACACGGTGTGCCAAGAACACCATCAGTGTGGCATCCGTGGTCCAATGGTAGAGCGTCGGATTTGGAATTGAACGGTCCGGGTTCGATACTCAGTCAGGCCACGTATGTAGTGTCATTGAGCAAGGCACCTCACACACATTGCTTAGTACTGGTTAACCGCCATGGTCGGCTAAGCTTGCCCAGGAAAACATGTCTAAGTCCTCGCAAGGGGTTTCACATTAATGATACATACATACATAACAAACTTTGATAGATACATTTCAATTTAATAAGCTCTACATAAATTTAATTAAAATAGAGATACTGAGATAATTCCTATCTAGTATCTCTAATAGCACTCTCACATTGAACACATTTTAATCATCATGTATATCTACCATCGGTCTAACACTCTCACATTGAACATGTATATCTACCATCGGTCTAACATTCTCACATTGAACATGTATATCTACCATCAGTCTAACACTCTCACATTGAACATGTATATCTACCACCAGTCTAACACTCTCACATTGAACATGTATATCTACCATCAGTCTAACACTCTCACATTGAACATGTATATCTACCATCAGTCTAACACTCTCACATTGAACATGTATATCTACCATCAGTCTAACACTCTCACATTGAACATGTATATCTACCATCAGTCTAACACTCTCACATTGAACATATATATCAACCATCAGTCTAACACTCTCACATTGAACATGTATATCTACCATCGGTCTAACACTCTCACATTGAACACATGTTTTAATCATCATGTATATCTACCATCAGTCTAACACTCTCACATTGAACATGTATATCTACCATCAGTCTAACACTCTCACATTGAACATGTATATCTACCATCAGTCTAACACTCTCACATTGAACATGTATATCTACCATCAGTCTAACACTCTCACATTGAACATGTATATCTACCATCGGTCTAACACTCTCACATTGAACATGTATATCTACCATCGGTCTAACACTCTCACATTGAACATGTATATATACCATCAGTCTAACACTCTCACATTGAACATGTATATCTACCATCAGTCTAACACTCTCACATTGAACATGTATATCTACCATCAGTCTAACACTCTCACATTGAACATGTATATCTACCATCGGTCTAACACTCTCACATTGAACATATATATCTACCATCAGTCTAACACTCTCACATTGAACACATGTTTTAATCATCATGTATATCTACCATCAGTCTAACACTCTCACATTGAACATGTATATCTACCATCGGTCTAACACTCTCACATTGAACATGTATATCTACCATCAGTCTAACACTCTCACATTGAACATGTATATCTACCATCAGTCTAACACTCTCACATTGAACATGTATATCTACCATCAGTCTAACACTCTCACATTGAACATGTATATCTACCATCGGTCTAACACTCTCACATTGAACATGTATATCTACCATCAGTCTAACACTCTCACATTGAACATGTATATCTACCATCGGTCTAACACTCTCACATTGAACATGTATATCTACCATCGGTCTAACACTCTCACATTGAACATGTATATCTACCATCAGTCTAACACTCTCACATTGAACATGTATATCTACCATCGGTCTAACACTCTCACATTGAACATGTATATCTACCATCAGTCTAACACTCTCACATTGAACATGTATATCTAACATCGGTCTAACACTCTCACATTGAACATGTATATCTACCATCGGTCTAACACTCTCACATTGAACATATATATCTACTATCAGTCTAACACTCTCACATTGAACATGTATATCTACCATCGGTCTAACACTCTCACATTGAACATGTATATCTACCATCGGTCTAACACTCTCACATTGAACATGTATATCTACCATCAGTCTAACACTCTCACATTGAACATGTATATCTAACATCGGTCTAACACTCTCACATTGAACATGTATATCTACCATCGGTCTAACACTCTCACATTGAACATATATATCTACTATCAGTCTAACACTCTCACATTGAACATGTATATCTACCATCGGTCTAACACTCTCACATTGAACATGTATATCTACCATCGGTCTAACACTCTCACATTGAACATGTATATCTACCATCAGTCTAACACTCTCACATTGAACATGTATATCTACCATCAGTCTAACACTCTCACATTGAACATGTATATCTACCATCAGTCTAACACTCTCACATTGAACATGTATATCTACCATCAGTCTAACACTCTCACATTGAGCATGTATATCTACCATCAGTCTAACACTCTCACATTGAACATGTATATCTACCATCGGTCTAACACTCATATATTTATGACTTTTTTCATTACATACAATTGTATATATATTATTATGATGATAAGGTATGTAATGCTTAAGTCTAATCAACCATATATTCTGTAATTGGAGAAGTTCACCGACTATCACTGATACTCGAGATTACTTATATGTGTGTTTTACGTTTATTTATCGTCGCTACTGGTTGCCCATATGAGCGACGCCTCCTGAAGAGATTAGTCATTTAGATGTGTGGAGGGTAGTGCAATGATACAGACCCATTCCAGAGTATCCTCTGGTTCTTTTACGTGCACGGTGTAAAGCACCGATACAAGACCTCGGTTTAACGTCCCATCTGAAAGACTGTTAATTGTATTAAGAGTCAGACGGGGGATCGAACCTGCGATCCCTGGATTACCAGTCCAACGTGTTAACCACTGGACTACAGATCCGTCTGTATAGAGAGTGCTTCTTCGCCCTACTGATCGATTATCTTTTGTAGACACTAGTCAATCTTTATACAGACACATCTTTATCGGGAAGGTCATTAGCGTTTAACGGGCAGCAGACAAAAGACACCTTGTAATCTAGCTATTGATGGCGCTTAAGTTAGTTTTGGAAAGTTTATCAACTTTGTTAAATAAATGCTAACCGATAACAGGTCCAGTTAACCGGTTACCGGATGTCCGACCGGTTAACCGCTGACCTCCCTGAAACAATATCCTCTCCGCTGAAGTAGACTGTAGAGATTGAAACGCTCAGATCCCAGGACATGTAGTTCTAAGCAATCGAGTTAAGATCCTAGTACATGTAGTTCTAAGCAATCGATTTAAGATCCTAGTACATGTAGTTCTAAGCAATCGATTTAAGATCCTAGTACATGTAGTTCTAAACAATCGATTTAAGATCCTAGTACATGTAGTTCTAAGCAATCGATTTAAGATCCTAGTACATGTAGTTCTAAGCAATCGATTTAAGATCCTAGTACATGTAGTTCTAAACAATCGATTTAAGATCCTAGTACATGTAGTTCTAAGCAATCGATTTAAGATCCTAGTACATGTAGTTCTAAACAATCGATTTAAGATCCTAGTACATGTAGTTCTAAACACTCGATTTAAGATCCTATTACATGTAGTTCTAAACACTCGATTTAAGATCCTAGTACACGTAGTTCTAAGCAATCGATTTAAGATCCTAGTACATGTAGTTCTAAACACTCGATTTAAGATCCTAGTACATGTAGTTCTAAGCAATCGATTTAAGATCCTAGTACATGTAGTTCTAAGCAATCGATTTAAGATCCTAGTACATGTAGTTCTAAACAATCGATTTAAGATCCTAGTACATGTAGTTCTAAGCAATCGATTTAAGATCCTAGTACATGTAGTTCTAAGCAATCGATTTAAGATCCTAGTACATGTAGTTCTAAACAATCGATTTAAGATCCTAGTACATGTAGTTCTAAACAATCGATTTAAGATCCTAGTACAGTTCTAAGCAATCGATTTAAGATCCTAGTAGATGTAGTTCTAAGCAATCGATTTAAGATCCTAGTACATGTAGTTCTAAACAATCGATTTAAGATCCTAGTACATGTAGTTCTAAGCAATCGATTTAAGATCCTAGTACATGTAGTTCTAAGCAATCGATTTAAGATCCTAGTACATGTAGTTCTAAACAATCGATTTAAGATCCTAGTACATGTAGTTCTAAGCAATCGACTTAAGATCCTAGTACATGTAGTTCTACACAATCGATTTAAGATCCTAGTACATGTAGTTCTAAGCAATTGACTTAAGATCCTAGTACATGTAGTTCTAAACACTCGATTTAAGATCCTAGTACATGTAGTTCTAAGCAATCGATTTAAGATCATAGTACATGTAGTTCTAAGCAATCGATTTAAGATCCTAGTACATGTTGTTCTAAACAATCGATTTAAGATACTAGTACATGCAGTTCTAAGCAATCGATTTAAGATCCTAGTACATGTAGTTCTAAGCAATCGATTTAAGATCCTAGTACATGTAGTTCTAAGCAATCGATTTAAGATCCTAGTACATGTAGTTCTAAACAATCGATTTAAGATCCTAGTACATGTAGTTCTAAACAATCGATTTAAGATCCTAGTACATGTAGTTCTAAGCAATCGATTTAAGATCCTAGTACATGTAGTTCTAAGCAATCGATTTAAGATCCTAGTACATGTAGTTCTAAGCAATCGATTTAAGATCCTAGTACATGTAGTTCTAAGCAATCGATTTAAGATCCTAGTACATGTAGTTCTAAGCAATCGATTTAAGATCCTAGTACATGTAGTTCTAAGCAATCGATTTAAGATCCTAGTACATGTAGTTCTAAGCAATCGATTTAAGATCCTAGTACATGTAGTTCTAAGCAATCGATTTAAGATCCTAGTACATGTAGTTCTAAGCAATCGATTTAAGATCCTAGTACATGTAGTTCTAAGCAATCGATTTAAGATCCTAGTACATGTAGTTCTAAGCAATCGATTTAAGATCCTAGTACATGTAGTTCTAAACAATCGATTTAAGATCCTAGTACATGTAGTTCTAAGCAATCGATTTAAGATCCTAGTACATGTAGTTCTAAGCAATCGATTTAAGATCCTAGTACATGTAGTTCTAAGCAATCGATTTAAGATCCTAGTACATGTAGTTCTAAACAATCGATTTAAGATCCTAGTACATGTAGTTCTAAGCAATCGATTTAAGATCCTAGTACATGTAGTTCTAAGCAATCGATTTAAGATCCTAGTACATGTAGTTCTAAACACTCGATTTAAGATCCTAGTACATGTAGTTCTAAGCAATCGATTTAAGATCCTAGTACATGTAGTTCTAAGCAATCGATTTAAGATCCTAGTACATGTAGTTCTAAACAATCGATTTAAGATCCTAGTACATGTAGTTCTAAGCAATCGATTTAAGATCCTAGTACATGTAGTTCTAAACAATCGATTTAAGATCCTAGTACATGTAGTTCTAAACAATCGATTTAAGATCCTAGGACATGTAGTTCTAACAATCGACTTAAGATCCTAGTACATGTAGTTCTACACAATCGATTTAAGATCCTAGTACATGTAGTTCTAAGCAATTGACTTAAGATCCTAGTACATGTAGTTCTAAGCAATCGATTTAAGATCCTAGTACATGTAGTTCTAAACAATCGATTTAAGATCCTAGTACATGTAGTTCTAAGCAATCGACTTAAGATCCTAGTACATGTAGTTCTAAGCAATCGATTTAAGATCCTAGTACATGTAGTTCTAAGCAATCGATTTAAGATCCTAGTACATGTAGTTCTAAACAATCGATTTAAGATCCTAGTACATGTAGTTCTAAGCAATCGATTTAAGATCCTAGTACATGTAGTTCTAAGCAATCGATTTAAGATCCTAGTACATGTAGTTCTAAGCAATCGATTTAAGATCCTAGTACATGTAGTTCTAAACAATCGATTTAAGATCCTAGTACATGTAGTTCTAAGCAATCGATTTAAGATCCTAGTACATGTAGTTCTAAACAATCGATTTAAGATCCTAGTACATGTAGTTCTAAGCAATCGATTTAAGATCCTAGTACATGTAGTTCTAAGCAATCGATTTAAGATCCTAGTACATGTAGTTCTAAACAATCGATTTAAGATCCTAGTACATGTAGTGCAATCGATTAAGATCCTAGTACAGTAGTTCTAAGCAATCGATTAAGATCCTAGTACATGTAGTTCTAACAATCGATTTAAGATCCTAGTACATGTAGTTCTAAGCAATCGATTTAAGATCCTAGTACATGTAGTTCTAAGCAATCGATTTAAGATCCTAGTACATGTAGTTCTAAGCAATCGATTTAAGATCCTAGTACATGTAGTTCTAAGCAATCGATTTAAGATCCTAGTACATGTAGTTCTAAGCAATCGATTTAAGATCCTAGTACATGTAGTTCTAAACAATCGATTTAAGATCCTAGTACATGTAGTTCTAAGCAATCGATTTAAGATCCTAGTACATGTAGTTCTAAACAATCGATTTAAGATCCTAGTACATGTAGTTCTAAACAATCGATTTAAGATCCTATACATGTAGTGTCAGTAGTTCTAAGCAATCGATTTAAGATCCTAGTACATGTAGTTCTAAACACTCGATTTAAGATCCTAGTACATGTAGTTCTAAGCAATCGATTTAAGATCCTAGTACATGTAGTTCTAAGCAATCGATTTAAGATCCTAGTACATGTAGTTCTAAACAATCGATTTAAGATCCTAGTACATGTAGTTCTAAGCAATCGATTTAAGATCCTAGTACATGTAGTTCTAAACAATCGATTTAAGATCCTAGTACATGTAGTTCTAAGCAATCGACTTAAGATCCTAGTACATGTAGTTCTAAACAATCGATTTAAGATCCTAGTACATGTAGTTCTAAGCAATCGATTTAAGATCCTAGTACATGTAGTTCTAAGCAATCGATTTAAGATCCTAGTACATGTAGTTCTAAACAATCGATTTAAGATCCTAGTACATGTAGTTCTAAACAATCGATTTAAGATCCTAGTACATGTAGTTCTAAGCAATCGATTTAAGATCCTAGTACATGTAGTTCTAAGCAATCGATTTAAGATCCTAGTACATGTAGTTCTAAGCAATCGATTTAAGATCCTAGTACATGTAGTTCTAAGCAATCGATTTAAGATCCTAGTACATGTAGTTCTAAGCAATCGATTTAAGATCCTAGTACATGTAGTTCTAAGCAATCGATTTAAGATCCTAGTACATGTAGTTCTAAGCAATCGATTTAAGATCCTAGTACATGTAGTTCTAAGCAATCGATTTAAGATCCTAGTACATGTAGTTCTAAGCAATCGATTTAAGATCCTAGTACATGTAGTTCTAAGCAATCGATTTAAGATCCTAGTACATGTAGTTCTAAGCAATCGATTTAAGATCCTAGTACATGTAGTTCTAAACAATCGATTTAAGATCCTAGTACATGTAGTTCTAAGCAATCGATTTAAGATCCTAGTACATGTAGTTCTAAACAATCGATTTAAGATCCTAGTACATGTAGTTCTAAACAATCGATTTAAGATCCTAGTACATGTAGTTCTAAACACTCGATTTAAGATCCTAGTACACGTAGTTCTAAGCAATCGATTTAAGATCCTAGTACATGTAGTTCTAAACACTCGATTTAAGATCCTAGTACATGTAGTTCTAAGCAATCGATTTAAGATCCTAGTACATGTAGTTCTAAGCAATCTATTTAAGATCCTAGTACATGTAGTTCTAAGCAATCGATTTAAGATCCTAGTACATGTAGTTCTAAGCAATCGATTTAAGATCCTAGTACATGTAGTTCTAAACAATCGATTTAAGATCCTAGTACATGTAGTTCTAAGCAATCGATTTAAGATCCTAGTACATGTAGTTCTAAGCAATCGATTTAAGATCCTAGTACATGTAGTTCTAAACAATCGATTTAAGATCCTAGGACATGTAGTTCTAAGCAATCGATTTAAGATCCTAGTACATGTAGTTCTACACAATCGATTTAAGATCCTAGTACATGTAGTTCTAAGCAATTGACTTAAGATCCTAGTACATGTAGTTCAAGCAATCGATTTAAGATCCTAGTACATGTAGTTCTAAACAATCGATTTAAGATCCTAGTACACGTAGTTCTAAGCAATCGACTTAAGATCCTAGTACATGTAGTTCTAAGCAATCGATTTAAGATCCTAGTACATGTAGTTCTAAGCAATCGATTTAAGATCCTAGTACATGTAGTTCTAAACAATCGATTTAAGATCCTAGTACATGTAGTTCTAAGCAATCGATTTAAGATCCTAGTACATGTAGTTCTAAACAATCGATTTAAGATCCTAGTACATGTAGTTCTAAACACTCGATTTAAGATCCTAGTACATGTAGTTCTAAGCAATCGAATAAGATCCTAGTACATGTAGTTCTAAACAATCGATTTAAGATCCTAGTACATGTAGTTCTAAGCAATCGACTTAAGATACTAGTACATGTAGTTCTACACAATCGATTTAAGATCCTAGTACATGTAGTTCTAAGCAATTGACTTAAGATCCTAGTACATGTAGTTCTAAACACTCGATTTAAGATCCTAGTACATGTAGTTCTAAGCAATCGATTTAAGATCCTAGTACATGTAGTTCTAAGCAATCGATTTAAGATCCTAGTACATGTAGTTCTAAACAATCGATTTAAGATCCTAGTACATGTAGTTCTAAGCAATCGATTTAAGATCCTAGTACATGTAGTTCTAAGCAATCGATTTAAGATCCTAGTACATGTAGTTCTAAGCAATCGATTTAAGATCCTAGTACATGTAGTTCTAAGCAATCGATTTAAGATCCTAGTACATGTAGTTCTAAGCAATCGATTTAAGATCCTAGTACATGTAGTTCTAAGCAATCGATTTAAGATCCTAGTACATGTAGTTCTAAGCAATCGATTTAAGATCCTAGTACATGTAGTTCTAAGCAATCGATTTAAGATCCTAGTACATGTAGTTCTAAGCAATCGATTTAAGATCCTAGTACATGTAGTTCTAAACACTCGATTTAAGATCCTAGTACATGTAGTTCTAAGCAATCGATTTAAGATCATAGTACATGTAGTTCTAAGCAATCGATTTAAGATCCTAGTACATGTAGTTCTAAACAATCGATTTAAGATCCTAGTACATGTAGTTCTAAGCAATCGATTTAAGATCCTAGTACATGTAGTTCTAAGCAATCGATTTAAGATCCTAGTACATGTAGTTCTAAGCAATCGATTTAAGATCCTAGTACATGTAGTTCTAAGCAATCGATTTAAGATCCTAGTACATGTAGTTCTAAGCAATCGATTTAAGATCCTAGTACATGTAGTTCTAAGCAATCGATTTAAGATCCTAGTACATGTAGTTCTAAGCAATCGATTTAAGATCCTAGTACATGTAGTTCTAAGCAATCGATTTAAGATCCTAGTACATGTAGTTCTAAACAATCGATTTAAGATCCTAGTACATGTAGTTCTAAGCAATCGATTTAAGATCCTAGTACATGTAGTTCTAAACAATCGATTTAAGATCCTAGTACATGTAGTTCTAAACACTCGATTTAAGATCCTAGTACACGTAGTTCTAAGCAATCGATTTAAGATCCTAGTACATGTAGTTCTAACACTCGATTTAAGATCCTAGTACATGTAGTTCTAAGCAATCGATTTAAGATCCTAGTACATGTAGTTCTAAGCAATCGATTTAAGATCCTAGTACATGTAGTTCTAAACAATCGATTTAAGATCCTAGTACATGTAGTTCTAAGCAATCGATTTAAGATCCTAGTACATGTAGTTCTAAGCAATCGATTTAAGATCCTAGTACATGTAGTTCTAAACAATCGATTTAAGATCCTAGTACATGTAGTTCTAAGCAATCGATTTAAGATCCTAGTACATGTAGTTCTAAGCAATCGATTTAAGATCCTAGTACATGTAGTTCTAAACACTCGATTTAAGATCCTAGTACATGTAGTTCTAAGCAATCGATTTAAGATCCTAGTACATGTAGTTCTAAGCAATCGATTTAAGATCCTAGTACATGTAGTTCTAAACAATCGATTTAAGATCCTAGTACATGTAGTTCTAAGCAATCGATTTAAGATCCTAGTACATGTAGTTCTAAACAATCGATTTAAGATCCTAGTACATGTAGTTCTAAGCAATCGACTTAAGATCCTAGTACATGTAGTTCTACACAATCGATTTAAGATCCTAGTACATGTAGTTCTAAGCAATTGACTTAAGATCCTAGTACATGTAGTTCTAAGCAATCGATTTAAGATCCTAGTACATGTAGTTCTAAACAATCGATTTAAGATCCTAGTACACGTAGTTCTAAGCAATCGACTTAAGATCCTAGTACATGTAGTTCTAAGCAATCGATTTAAGATCCTAGTACATGTAGTTCTAAGCAATCGATTTAAGATCCTAGTACATGTAGTTCTAAACAATCGATTTAAGATCCTAGTACATGTAGTTCTAAGCAATCGATTTAAGATCCTAGTACATGTAGTTCTAAGCAATCGATTTAAGATCCTAGTACATGTAGTTCTAAGCAATCGATTTAAGATCCTAGTACATGTAGTTCTAAACAATCGATTTAAGATCCTAGTACATGTAGTTCTAAGCAATCGATTTAAGATCCTAGTACATGTAGTTCTAAGCAATCGATTTAAGATCCTAGTACATGTAGTTCTAAACAATCGATTTAAGATCCTAGTACATGTAGTTCTAAGCAATCGATTTAAGATCCTAGTACATGTAGTTCTAAGCAATCGATTTAAGATCCTAGTACATGTAGTTCTAAGCAATCGATTTAAGATCCTAGTACATGTAGTTCTAAGCAATCGATTTAAGATCCTAGTACATGTAGTTCTAAACAATCGATTTAAGATCCTAGTACATGTAGTTCTAAGCAATCGACTTAAGATCCTAGTACATGTAGTTCTAAACAATCGATTTAAGATCCTAGTACATGTAGTTCTAAGCAATCGATTTAAGATCCTAGTACATGTAGTTCTAAGCAATCGATTTAAGATCCTAGTACATGTAGTTCTAAGCAATCGATTTAAGATCCTAGTACATGTAGTTCTAAGCAATCGATTTAAGATCCTAGTACATGTAGTTCTAAACACTCGATTTAAGATCCTAGTACACGTAGTTCTAAGCAATCGATATAAGATCCTAGTACATGTAGTTCTAAGCAATCGATGTTAGATCCTGGTACATGTAGTTCTAAGCAATCGATTTAAGATCCTAGTACATGTAGTTCTAAACACTCGATTTAAGATCCTAGTACACGTCGTTCTAAGCAATCGATTTAAGATCCTAGTACATGTAGTTCTAAGCAATCGAATTAAGATCCTAGTACATGTAGTTCTAAGCAATTGAATTAAGATCCTAGTACATGTAGTTCTAAGCAATCGAATTAAGATCCTAGTACATGTAGTTCTAAACACTCGATTTAAGATCCTAGTACATGTAGTTCTAAGCAATCGATTTAAGATCCTAGTACATGAAGTTCTATGCAATCGATTTTAGATCCTAGTACATGTAGTTCTAAACAATCGATTTAAGATCCTAGTACATGTAGTTCTAAACAATCGATTTAAGATCCTAGTACATGTAGTTCTAAGCAATCGATTTAAGATCCTAGTACATGTAGTTCTAAACAATCGATTTAAGATCCTAGTACATGTAGTTCTAAGCAATCGATTTTAGATCCTAGTACATGTAGTTCTAAACAATCGATTTAAGTTCCTAGTACATGTAGTTCTAAGCAATCGATTTAAGATCCTAGTACATGTAGTTCTAAACAATCGATTTAAGATCCTAGTACACGTAGTTCTAAGCAATCGATTTAAGATCCTAGTACATGTAGTTCTAAGCAATCGATTTTAGATCCTAGTACATGTAGTTCTAAACAATCGATTTAAGATCCTAGTACATGTAGTTCTTAAAAAAATAGATTTAAATAAATTACGAATGTGTGTACGATATATTTTAAAAAATATATGAACTTGAATACGTTGACAGAGTTCAGTAATATAAATATCGAATAAATTCCGTTTGCATATATTATACTACTTTATTCAAATCCGTAGCAAGTTATTTTATACAAATTTATTTTAGCTCGATTGCTAAACAAGTTCTTTCAACTTATAGTAATTACTCTCGAGATCTCATTCCTGGTGGAATACATCACCATGAAGGTGAGAGAAGAGGCAATGTGGAATTTAAATGCATTGCCTAAGGGCACAATCGTAACGGCTCCAGCATGGCTCGAACTCCGCACATTTCGCACCTGACGCGAACGTGCATCCACTGCGCTATCACGACTTCCACATAGCAAGTTATTATGAGGCGAAACTTTATTTTTAGAAGTGCAGACATATATAAACAAATACGTGTTATTGTAGGATTGCTCGCCTAAATTAATAGAACATTCGATTATACTAGAGTGGTGGATTTTACTAGAGTGGTGTATTATACTAGAGTGGTGGATTATACTAGAGTGGTGGATTATACTAGATTATACTAGAGTGGTTGATTATACTAGAGTGGTGGAGGATTATACTAGAGTGGTGGAGGATTATACTAGAGTGGTGGAGGATTATACTAGAGTGGTGGACGATTATACTAGAGTGGTGGACGATTATACTAGAGTGGTGGACGATTATACTAGAGTGGTGGATTATACTAGATTATACTAGAGTGGTGGAGGATTATACTAGAGTGGTGGACGATTATACTAGAGTGGTGGACGATTATACTAGAGTGGTGGATTATACTAGATTATACTAGAGTGGTGGATTATACTATATTATACTAGAGTGGTGGATTATACTAGATTATACTAGAGTGGTGGATTATACTAGATTATACTAGAGTGGTGGATTATACTAGAGTGGTGGATTATACTAGATTATACTAGAGTGGTGGATTATACTAGATTATACTAGAGTGGTGTATTGTACTAGATTATACTAGATTATACTAGAGTGGTGGATTATACTAGAGAGTGGTGGATTATACTAGCGATATACGGGTCTTCGGTTCGGGTCCTAGTGTGGTGGATTATACTAGAGATATACGGGTCTTAGGTTCGGGTCGTGGTCTGGTTGATTATACTAGAGATATACGGGTCCTAGGTTCGGGTCGTGGCGTGGTGGATTATACTAGAGATATACGAGTCTTAGGTTCGGGTCGTGGTGTGGTGGATTATACTAGAGATATATGGGTCTTAGGTTCGGGTCGTGGCGTAGTGGATTATACTAGAGTGGTGGATTATACTAGCGATATACGGGTCTTCGGTTCGGGTCCTGGTGTGGTGGATTATACTAGAGATATACGGGTCTTAGGTTCGGGTCGTGGTCTGGTTGATTATACTAGAGATATACGGGTCCTAGGTTCGGGTCGTGGTGTGGTGGGTTATACTAGAGATATATGGGTCTTAGGTTCGGGTCGTGGTGTGGTGGGTTATACTAGAGATATATGGGTCTTAGGTTCGGGTCGTGGCTTGGTGGGTTATACTAGAGATATATGGGTCTTAGGTTCGGGTCGTGGTGTGGTGGATTATACTAGAGATATATGGGTCTTAGGTTCGGGTAGTGGCGTAGTGGATTATACTAGAGTGGTGGATTATACTAGAGTGGTGGATTATACTAGAGTGGTGGATTATACTAGAGATATATGGGTCTTAGGTTCGGCTCGTGGCGTTGTGGATTATACTAGAGATATATGGGTCTTAGGTTCGGGTCGTGGCGTGGTGGATTATACTAGAGATATGGGTTTTAGGTTCGGGTCGTGGTGGATTATTCTAGAGATATATGGGTCTTAGGTTCGGGTCGTGGCGTGATGGGTTATACTAGAGATATATTAGTCTTAGGTGCGGGTCGTGGCGTGGTGGATTATACTAGCGATATATGGGTCTTAGGTTCGGGTCGTGGCGTGGTGGATTATTCTAGAGATATATGGGTCTTAGGTTTGGGTCGTGGCGTGGTGGATTATACTAGAGATATGGGTTTTAGGTTCGGGTCGTGGTGGATTATTCTAGAGATATATGGGTCTTAGGTTCGGGTCGTGGCGTGATGGGTTATACTAGAGATATATTAGTCTTAGGTGCGGGTCGTGGCGTGGTGGATTATACTAGCGATATATGAGTCTTAGGTTCGGGTCGTGGCGTGGTGGATTATTCTAGAGATATATGGGTCTTAGGTTTGGGTCGTGGCGTGGTGGATTATACTAGAGATATGGGTTTTAGGTTCGGGTCATGGTGGATTATTCTAGAGATATATGGGTCTTAGGTTTGGGTCGTGGCGTGGTGGATTATACTAGAGATATGGGTTTTAGGTTCGGGTCGTGGTGGATTATTCTAGAGATATATGGGTCTTAGGTTCGGGTCGTGGCGTGATGGGTTATACTAGAGATATATTAGTCTTAGGTGCGGGTCGTGGCGTGGTGGATTATACTAGCGATATATGAGTATTAGGTTCGGGTCGTGGCGTGGTGGATTATTCTAGAGATATATGGGTCTTAGGTTTGGGTCGTGGCGTGGTGGATTATACTAGAGATATGGGTTTTAGGTTCGGGTCGTGGTGGATTATTCTAGAGATATTTGGGTCTTAGGTTCGGGTCGTGGCGTGATGGGTTATACTAGAGATATATGGGTCTTAGGTTCGGGTCGTGGCGTGGTGGATTATACTAGCGATATATGGGTCTTAGGTTCGGGTCGTGGCGTGGTGGATTATTCTAGAGATATATGGGTCTTAGGTTTGGGTCGTGGCGTGGTGGATTATACTAGAGATATGGGTTTTAGGTTCGGGTCGTGGTGGATTATTCTAGAGATATATGGGTCTTAGGTTCGGGTCGTGGCGTGATGGGTTATACTAGAGATATATTAGTCTTAGGTGCGGGTCGTGGCGTGGTGGATTATACTAGCGATATATGAGTATTAGGTTCGGGTCGTGGCGTGGTGGATTATTCTAGAGATATATGGGTCTTAGGTTTGGGTCGTGGCGTGGTGGATTATACTAGAGATATGGGTTTTAGGTTCGGGTCATGGTGGATTATTCTAGAGATATATGGGTCTTAGGTTCGGGTCGTGGCGTGATGGGTTATACTAGAGATATATGGGTCTTAGGTTCGGGTCGTGGCGTGGTGGGTTATACTAGAGATATATGGGTCTTAGGTTCGGGTCGTGGCGTAGTGGATTATACTAGAGTGGTGGATTATACTAGAGTGGTGGGTTATACTAGCGATATACGGGTCTTCGGTTCGGGTCCTGGTGTGGTGGATTATACTAGAGATATACGGGTCTTAGGTTCGGGTCGTGGTCTGGTTGATTATACTAGAGATATACGGGTCTTAGGTTCGGGTCGTGGCGTGGTGGATTATACTAGAGATATATGGGTCTTAGGTTCGGGTCGTGGTGTGGTGGATTATACTAGAGATATATGGGTCTTAGGTTCGGGTCGTGGTGTGGTGGATTATACTAGAGATATATGGGTCTTAGGTTCGGGTCGTGGTGTGGTGGATTATACTAGAGATATATGGGTCTTAGGTTCGGGTCGTGGCGTGGTGGATTATACTAGAGATATATGGGTCTTAGGTTCGGGTCGTGGCGTGGTGGATTATACTAGAGATATATGGGTCTTAGGTTCGGGTCGTGGCGTAGTGGATTATACTAGAGGGTGGATTATACTAGAGTGGTGGATTATACTAGAGTGGTGGATTATACTAGAGATATATGGGTCTTAGGTTCGGCTCGTGGCGTAGTGGATTATACTAGAGATATATGGGTCTTAGGTTCGGGTCGTGGCGTGGTGGATTATACTAGAGATATGGGTTTTAGGTTCGGGTCGTGGTGGATTATTCTAGAGATATATGGGTCTTAGGTTCGGGTCGTGGCGTGATGGGTTATACTAGAGATATATTAGTCTTAGGTGCGGGTCGTGGCATGGTGGATTATACTAGCGATATATGGGTCTTAGGTTCGGGTCGTGGCGTGGTGGATTATTCTAGAGATATATGGGTCTTAGGTTTGGGTCGTGGCATTGTGGATTGTACTAGAGATATGGTTTTTAGGTTCGGGTCGTGGTGGATTATTCTAGAGATATATGGGTCTTAGGTTCGGGTCGTGGCGTGATGGTTATACTAGAGATATATTAGTCTTAGGTGCGGGTCGTGGCGTGGTGGATTATACTAGCGATATATGAGTCTTAGGTTCGGGTCGTGGCGTGGTGGATTATTCTAGAGATATATGGGTCTTAGGTTCGGGTCGTGGCGTGATGGGTTATACGAGAGATATATGGGTCTTAGGTTCGGGTCGTGGCGTGGTGGGTTATACTAGAGATATATGGGTCTTAGGTTCGGGTCGTGGCGTAGTGGATTATACTAGAGTGGTGGATTATACTAGAGTGGTGGGTTATACTAGCGATATACGGGTCTTCGGTTCGAGTCCTGGTGTGGTGGATTATACTAGAGATATACGGGTCTTAAGTTCGGGTCGTGGTCTGGTTGATTATACTAGATATATACGGGTCTTAGGTTCGGGTCGTGGCGTGGTGGATTATACTAGAGATATACGGGTCTTAGGTTCGGGTCGTGGTGTGGTGGATTATACTAGAGATATATGGGTCTTAGGTTCGGGTCGTGGTGTGGTGGATTATACTAGAGATATATGGGTCTTAGGTTCGGGTCGTGGTGTGGTGGGTTATACTAGAGATATATGGGTCTTAGGTTCGGGTCGTGGTGTGGTGGATTATACTAGAGATATATGGGTCTTAGGTTCGGGTCGTGGCGGATTATACTAGAGATATATGGGTCTTAGGTTCGGGTCGTGGCGTGGTGGATTATACTAGAGATATATGGGTCTTAGGTTCGGGTCGTGGCGTAGTGGATTATACTAGAGTGGTGGATTATACTAGAGTGGTGGATTATACTAGAGTGGTGGATTATACTAGAGATATATGGGTCTTAGGTTCGGCTCGTGGCGTAGTGGATTATACTGGAGATATATGGGTCTGAGGTTCGGGTCGTGGCGTGGTGGATTATACTAGAGATATGGGTTTTAGGGTCGGGTCGTGGTGGATTATTCTAGAGATATATGGGTCTTAGGTTCGGGTCGTGGCGTGATGGGTTATACTAGATATATTAGCTTAGGTGCGGGTCGTGGCGTGGGATTATACTAGCGATATATGGGTCTTAGGTTCGGGTCGTGGCGTGGTGGATTATTCTAGAGATATATGGGTCTTAGGTTTGGGTCGTGGCGTGGTGGATTATACTAGAGATATGGGTTTTAGGTTCGGGTCGTGGTGGATTATTCTAGAGATATATGGGTCTTAGGTTCGGGTCGTGGCGTGATGGGTTATACTAG
Organism: Archivesica marissinica; assembly: GCA_014843695.1. Lineage (NCBI taxonomy): Eukaryota > Metazoa > Mollusca > Bivalvia > Venerida > Vesicomyidae > Archivesica > Archivesica marissinica. The sequence goes on from CM026387.1 coordinate 42,580,397, forward strand.
AGATATATTAGTCTTAGGTGCGGGTCGTGGCGTGGTGGATTATACTAGCGATATATGAGTCTTAGGTTCGGGTCGTGGCGTGGTGGATTATTCTAGAGATATATGGGTCTTAGGTTTGGGTCGTGGCGTGGTGGATTATACTAGAGATATGGGTTTTAGGTTCGGGTCGTGGTGGATTATTCTAGAGATATATGGGTCTTAGGTTCGGGTCGTGGCGTGATGGGTTATACTAGAGATATATGGGTCTTAGGTTCGGGTCGTGGCGTGGTGGGTTATACTAGAGATATATGGGTCTTAGGTTCGGGTCGTGGCGTAGTGGATTATACTAGAGTGGTGGATTATACTAGAGTGGTGGGTTATACTAGCGATATACGGGTCTTCGGTTCGGGTCCTGGTGTGGTGGATTATACTAGAGATATACGGGTCTTAGGTTCGGGTCGTGGTCTGGTTGATTATACTAGATATATACGGGTCTTAGGTTCGGGTCGTGGCGTGGTGGATTATACTAGAGATATACGGGTCTTAGGTTCGGGTCGTGGTGTGGTGGATTATACTAGAGATATATGGGTCTTAGGTTCGGGTCGTGGTGTGGTGGATTATACTAGAGATATATGGGTCTTAGGTTCGGGTCGTGGTGTGGTGGGTTATACTAGAGATATATGGGTCTTAGGTTCGGGTCGTGGTGTGGTGGATTATACTAGAGATATATGGGTCTTAGGTTCGGGTCGTGGCGTAGTGGATTATACTAGAGTGGTGGATTATACTAGAGTGGTGGATTATACTAGAGTGGTGGATTATACTAGAGATATATGGGTCTTAGGTTCGGCTCGTGGCGTAGTGGATTATACTAGAGATATATGGGTCTTAGGTTCGGGTCGTGGCGTGGTGGGTTATAATAGAGATATATGGGTCTTAGGTTCGGGTCGTGGCGTAGTGGATTATACTAGAGTGGTGGATTATACTAGAGTGGTGGGTTATACTAGCGATATACGGGTCTTCGGTTCGGGTCCTGGTGTGGTGGATTATACTAGAGATATACGGGTCTTAGGTTCGGGTCGTGGTCTGGTTGATTATACTAGAGATATACGGGTATTAGGTTCGGGTCGTGGCGTGGTGGATTATACTAGAGATATACGGGTCTTAGGTTCGGGTCGTGGTGTGGTGGATTATACTAGAGATATATGGGTCTTAGGTTCGGGTCGTGGTGTGGTGGATTATACTAGAGATATATGGGTCTTAGGTTCGGGTCGTGGCTTGGTGGGTTATACTAGAGATATATGGGTCTTAGGTTCGGGTCGTGGTGTGGTGGATTATACTAGAGATATATGGGTCTTAGGTTCGGGTCGTGGCGTAGTGGATTATACTAGAGTGGTGGATTATACTAGAGTGGTGGATTATACTAGAGTGGTGGATTATACTAGAGATATATGGGTCTTAGGTTCGGCTCGTGGCGTAGTGGATTATACTAGATATATATGGGTCTTAGGTTCGGGTCGTGGCGTGGTGGATTATACTAGAGATATGGGTTTTAGGTTCGGGTCGTGGTGGATTATTCTAGAGATATATGGGTCTTAGGTTCGGGTCGTGGCGTGATGGGTTATACTAGAGATATATTAGTCTTAGGTGCGGGTCGTGGCGTGGTGGATTATACTAGCGATATATGGGTCTTAGGTTCGGGTCGTGGCGTGGTGGATTATACTAGAGATATGGGTTTTAGGTTCGGGTCGTGGTGGATTATTCTAGAGATATATGGGTCTTAGGTTCGGGTCGTGGCGTGATGGGTTATACTAGAGATATATTGGTCTTAGGTGCGGGTCGTGGCGTGGTGGATTATACTAGCGATATATGGGTCTTAGGTTCGGGTCGTGGCGTGGTGGATTATTCTAGAGATATATGGGTCTTAGGTTTGGGTCGTGGCGTGGTGGATTATACTAGAGATATGGGTTTTAGGTTCGGGTCGTGGTGGATTATTCTAGAGATATATGGGTCTTAGGTTCGGGTCGTGGCGTGATGGGTTATACTAGAGATATATTAGTCTTAGGTGCGGGTCGTGGCGTGGTGGATTATACTAGCGATATATGGGTCTTAGGTTCGGGTCGTGGCGTGGTGGATTATTCTAGAGATATATGGGTCTTAGGTTTGGGTCGTGGCGTGGTGGATTATACTAGAGATATGGGTTTTAGGTTCGGGTCGTGGTGGATTATTCTAGAGATATATGGGTCTTAGGTTCGGGTCGTGGCGTGGTGGGTTATACTAGAGATATATGGGTCTTAGGTTCGGGTCGTGGCGTGGTGGATTATACTAGAGATATATGGGTCTTAGGTTCGGGTCGTGGCGTAGTGGATTATACTAGAGATATATGGGTCTTAGGTTCGGGTCTGGTGTGGTGGATTATACTAGAGATATATGGGTCTTAGGTTCGGGTCGTGGTGTGGTGGATTATACTAGAGATATATGGGTCTTAGGTTCGGGTCGTGGCGTGGTGGATTATACTAGAGATATATGGGTCTTAGGTTCGGGTCGTGGTGTGGTGGATTATACTAGAGATATATGGGTCTTAGGTTCGGGTCGTGGCGTGGTGGATTATACTAGAGATATATGGGTCTTAGGTTCGGGTCGTGGTGTGGTGGATTATACTAGAGATATATGGGTCTTAGGTTCGGGTCGTGGTGTGGTGGATTATACTAGAGATATATGGGTCTTAGGTTCGGGTCGTGGCGTGGTGGATTATACTAGAGATATATGGGTCTTAGGTTCGGGTCGTGGCGTGGTGGATTATACTAGAGATATATGGGTCTTAGGTTCGGGTCGTGGCGTGGGTTGGTGGTGGATTATACTAGAGATATATGGGTCTTAGGTTCGGGTCGTGGCGTGGTGGATTATACTAGAGATATATGGGTCTTAGGTTCGGGTCGTGGCGTGGTGGATTATACTAGAGATATGGGTCTTAGGTTCGTGTCGTGGTGGATTATACTAGAGATATATGGGTCTTAGGTTCGGGTCGTGGCGTGGTGGATTATACTAGAGATATATGGGTCTTAGGTTCGGGTCGTGGCGTGGTGGATTATACTAGCGATATATGGGTCTTAGGTTCGGGTCGTGGCGTGGTGGATTATACTAGAGATATATGGGTCTTAGGTTCGGGTCGTGGTGTGGTGGATTATACTAGAGATATATGGGTCTTAGGTTCGGGTCGTGGTGTGGTGGATTATACTAGAGATATATGGGTCTTAGGTTCGGGTCGTGGCGTGTGGATTATACTAGAGTGTTATATGGTGGTGGTTTGGTGGTGGATTATACTAGAGATATATGGGTCTTAGGTTCGGCTCGTGGCGTAGTGGATTATACTAGAGATATATGGGTCTTAGGTTCGGGTCGTGGCGTGGTGGGTTATACTAGAGATATATGGGTCTTAGGTTCGGGTCGTGGCGTAGTGGATTATACTAGAGGTTTATATGGTTATACTAGCGATATACGGGTCTTCGGTTCGGGTCCTGGTGTGGTGGATTATACTAGAGATATACGGGTCTTAGGTTCGGGTCGTGGTCTGGTTGATTATACTAGAGATATACGGGTATTAGGTTCGGGTCGTGGCGTGGTGGATTATACTAGAGATATACGGGTCTTAGGTTCGGGTCGTGGTGTGGTGGATTATACTAGAGATATATGGGTCTTAGGTTCGGGTCGTGGTGTGGTGGGTTATACTAGAGATATATGGGTCTTAGGTTCGGGTCGTGGCTTGGTGGGTTATACTAGAGATATATGGGTCTTAGGTTCGGGTCGTGGTGTGGTGGATTATACTAGAGATATATGGGTCTTAGGTTCGGGTCGTGGCGTAGTGGATTATACTAGAGTGGTGGATTATACTAGAGTGGTGGATTATACTAGAGTGGTGGATTATACTAGAGATATATGGGTCTTAGGTTCGGCTCGTGGCGTAGTGGATTATACTAGATATATATGGGTCTTAGGTTCGGGTCGTGGCGTGGTGGATTATACTAGAGATATGGGTTTTAGGTTCGGGTCGTGGTGGATTATTCTAGAGATATATGGGTCTTAGGTTCGGGTCGTGGCGTGATGGGTTATACTAGAGATATATTAGTCTTAGGTGCGGGTCGTGGCGTGGTGGATTATACTAGCGATATATGGGTCTTAGGTTCGGGTCGTGGCGTGGTGGATTATACTAGAGATATGGGTTTTAGGTTCGGTCGTGGTGGATTATTCTAGAGATATATGGGTCTTAGGTTCGGGTGTGGCGTGTGGGTTATACTAGAGATATATTGGTCTTAGGTGCGGGTCGTGGCGTGGTGGATTATACTAGCGATATATGGGTCTTAGGTTCGGGTCGTGGCGTGGTGGATTATTCTAGAGATATATGGGTCTTAGGTTTGGGTCGTGGCGTGGTGGATTATACTAGAGATATGGGTTTTAGGTTCGGGTCGTGGTGGATTTCTAGAGATATATGGGTCTTAGGTTCGGGTCGTGGCGTGGTGGTTATACTAGGATATATGGGTCTTAGGTTCGGGTCGTGGGTGGTGGATTATACTAGAGATATATGGTCTTAGGTTCGGGTCGTGGCTGGTGGATTATACTAGCGATATATGGGTCTTAGGTTCGGGTCGTGGTCTGGTGGATTATACTAGAGATATCTGGGTCTTAGGTTTGGGTTGTGGTCTGGTTGATTATACTAGAGATATCTGGGTCTTAGGTTCAGGGACGTGACTTGGTGTTTGGAACAGTGGGTGTAAGTGTGGGCTGTATGTAATCACCATAGTGGTTTCGCTTAGTTTATGCAATTATGTGATTTTTATTTTCTTTTTGTCATTTAGTTTAATTTTACACTAATTCTGGTGAGGGCCGTTTTTTAATGTTGTTAAAACTTGTGCCCCAAACCAGTTGTATTATCATGCTATGTTGTTGTACTTTGTATATTATAATTACCATGCTGGATGCAATAAAATGATGATTAAATTAAGGCCTCTTTCGCGCGTCACATTTTCGATAATTGGACATAATTTTAACCCTGAGTGTAATCGACGTGTTTTGGAAAATCGTCTGTTAAGTACAGATTATGTGAAGCTGAAACGAGTAAACAGTCCGTTGAGCACAATTTACGCCACAGATTATGTGAAGCTGAAACGAGTAAACAGTCCGTTGAGCACAATTTACGCCAATGATATTATCTGATTATATGGTGTACTTGTGCGAATGTCATACTAGTGAGATGAACCTGTTTTTACGTTTATTTATCGTCGCTACCGGTTGCCCATATGAGCGACGCCTCCTGAAGAGATTAGTCTTCTTAGATTTTTGGAGGATAGTGCAATGATACAGACATAGACCCATTCCATTCCAGAGTCTCCTCTGGTTCTTTTACGTGCATGGTGTAAACCACCGACACGAGACCTCGGTTTAACATCCCATCTGAAAGACTGTTAATTTTATTAGGGTCAGACGGGGGGGGGTCGAACCTGCGATCCCTGGATTACCAGTCCAGCGTGTTACCACTGGACTACATATCCGTCTGTCAAGATGAACGTATTGTATAGTGTAGCCTTTCATGCGTGTTCCAGTCTGTCGATTTGTTTTGTACTAGAGGACATAGAAAACGCACACCTCGGATATGTGTTTTTACATGAAAAACAATAATTATATAAATACATAGTTTTAAACATTTTGGAATCTTTTTAGTTGTTCAGTTTGTGTTTTGTAATGTGATATATCGTTGATGGAATCCTTCGTATCTCGTATGTGTGGTCATTCGTGTGGGAGGATACCGGAGTAATCGGAGAAAACCCACATGTCCGGTACGGTGGTCGCCAGATCGGATATGGGTTATCTCCGGGTACTCCGGATTCCTCCCACACGAATGACCACACATACGCTTTTCATCCACGCCAACGAGAGTGGTTAATATAAGTTGTTAGAACTTGTTTCGCAATCGTTGTAATCTAAATAAAGATTAAAAAGTATCAAGTGTTATGTCAGAGTTTGCCCTCAGTAATTTGAATCAAACATTTCTAAATCTTCTAAAACGATGGATAATATAATTGCAGACATCACCTCCCCTTGCTTTCGACCAACCAAATGAGCATCCAAAGAATTCTGACTTACAGGTTCTTAAGAGCACTTTGACATTTGCGTACATATCACGTATACCTGTATGGGCTTTTCCACATATGCCTATATTATAAAGTTTATACCATATTCCATTTCGGTAAATACTATCAAAAGCCTTCTTAAAACCAAACTGAGCATCACTATCAACGTTATGTGGTTTAACCATATTGATTGGTTCATAATGTACAGTACATATCTATTATGTACAAAACGAAAATGAATTTAATCGAAAGCTTAAAGCGTTATTACCATCACTCCAATCGGATATTCTTTTATTAACCACAAATGTAAATATTTTCGAACCTTAACTCACTAGACTAATCCCTTGCTATTACTATAATTGTTTGTGACATTGGCAGCATCAGAGCTCGCATAGTGACACGCACATGTGATGAATGTCGAAGAAATGTTGACAAACAACCCGACAGATTTCTGGAGGAAATTCCAGGAATTAGGCCACAAAAGGACAAATCAATACCAATAAATGCAGTCGAGGGCCCTAAGGAACAGTATTTCAGAACTAATTAGGTCACTATAAATAAAGAAATATATAGATATATATATATCTATCTATCTATCGATAATCATGGAAATATAACAAACGACAAGTAAACAGTTTTACAAAGATGGAAACACGACTTCAAATTAAAACACTTATACAATAGTGACAACAGTGGTTTTGATGAGGAACATTATAATAGGTGCAAATTACATAAACAGTTACTCGAACTACAGTTAGATGACCCGTTATATATACCAAATGTCCATTGAATGGGAATATGCAGACGGATCTGTAGTCCAGTGGTTAACAAGCTGGACTGGTAATCCAGGGATCGCAGGTTCGATCCCCCGTCTGACCATAATAAAATTAACAGTCTTTTAGATGGGACGTTAAACCGAGGTCTCGTGTCGGTGCTTTACACCGTGTACGTAAAAGAACCAGAGGAGACTCTGGAATGGGTCTCTGTTTGTATCATTGCACTTCAGGAGGCGTCGCTCATATGGGCAACCGGTAGCGACGATAAATAAACATGAAACACACGAATGGGAATATTACAATAGAGGAACACAATCAGATCATTATGAATGCTAAATCCAGATCAGCACATGGAATCGATAAATTACCTTACGATGTATTGAAATGTCCGCCAATTATTGCGGGTTTGTAACAGTTGGAGATAGTGTTTGACTGTGGGATTATACTATATGTGTGGAGGTTGACAATTATATTTCCAATACTGAAGGAGATTAATTCGGACAACCGCACGTCATTGAACTATAGAGGAATTAGTGTGTTATCGTGCGTTAGCAAATCATACTGTTGTTTTATTACCAAACGTGTCACTTTTTACCTTGATTGCAACTGTGTTTTAGCAAATGAGTAAAACGGATTTAGAGCCATTAGCATTATTAGATACAATAGCAATGTGCTCATAAAATAAAGTGTGTGTTTATTATAATTTCAACCGTATTGAAAGGGCCAGCCATTACTGATTTATGATACACACGTTTCGTTATGAACACCAGTACTTCCCAAACCCTAACCAGTATCGTAGCCAGAGGAACATTTCAAACAAGGCAATCTAGGAAGGTCCGGGGGCATGTCCCCCCTTAAAATTGCTGGGGTATTGAAGCGATTTCCTGCCTTTTCTGATTTTAGACGATTAAGTATGTACTGACCTTTCAGCTCTCTAGCAGTCAGCATTTTATACAGCAAAGCGATGTTTTGCATTTTATTTTATTAAAAAAAAAATTTGCTTTGGAAATGTTAACCGTGGAATCTGCCTTGGTGTGCCTCAGTGTGGGGACGGGCCAGACGTGAGGCTGATAGGCAATCGGTAACCATTGTTTAGCTGTATCCAAGAAACTAGTAGGACTATAAATGTGAAAGTAGATCATTTTCACAGAAATGTGTTTGGTATCATTTTCGGAAAATGAAATTCATTTAAAGGAAGGAGCGTAGCATAGCCAACATCTTAATATTTAATTTGCCTTTTGGCTATTGATATGTGCTATAGACGGATATGTAGTCCAGTTGATAACACGTTGTACTGGTAATCCAGGGATCGCAGGTTCGATCCCACCGTCTGACCCTAATACAATTAACAATCTTTCAGATGGGACTTTAAACTGTGGTCTTGTGTTGGTGCTTTACACCGTGCACGTACAATAACCAGAGTAGGCTCTGGAATATCTGTATAATTGCAAAAATCTAAAATGACTAATCTCTTCAGGAGGCGTAGCTCATATGGGCAACCGGTAGCGACGATAAATAAACGTAAAACACACTGATATGTGCTAAATGCACATCATAACATTTTTTTTATCACGCAATCCACATGGACATATCAGTGCATTGTATTAATCTTAGATATGTTTTTCCTAATACATAATATAATTCTATGAACAGTGACATTAAATTTTCTGAAAATAACCAATGCTGTAAATACATTTGTGGATCATATATAAGCTCAATAAATCTAATTTCATTATTATTTGCACAATACAGCTGTTAGCGGAAATATGTCGACATTTATTTGACTCCACCCAGTGATAGCTCATTAGGTATTTCCAAGTCCAACAGACAATGATACTGTTTTAATATGCAGCTTCCAAGTGTTACTCGTATGTGAAGAGTAGACAATGTGGGTAGCATTTGCTGAGATAATGATCCTATCTCGATTATATAATGTATTTAGAGAAGAACCCAATATCCAACTTATAATTACGGGTCGAACTTTGGCTTCACATGTCGACGAGCTGTGGAATATTTAAAGCAACGATAAGGGAATAAGGAACATGATCTATTCAATCAACATTGATACTTGTATCTATGCTACCCGAACACCATTCACGAGCATATATATGCTACCCGAACACCATTCACGAGAATATCTATGCTACCCGAACACCATTCACGAGAATATCTATGCTACCCGAACACCATTCACGAGAATAACTATGCTACCCGAACAACATTGACGATAATAGATATGCTACCCGAACACCATTCACGAGAATATCTATGCTACCCGAACACCATTCACTAGAATATCTATGCTACCCGAACATCATTCACGAGAATATCTATGCTACCCGAACACCATTCACTAGAATATCTATGCTACCCGAACACCATTCACTAGAATATCTATGCTACCCGAACACCATTCACGAGAATATATGTCCTACCCGAACACCATTCACGAGAATATATATGCTACCCGAACACCATTCACTAGAATATATATGCTACCCGAACACCATTCACGAGAATATCTATGCTACCCGAACACCATTCACTAGAATATCTATGCTACCCGAACATCATTCACTAGAATATCTATGCTACCCGAACACCATTCACTAGAATATCTATGCTACCCGAACACCATTCACGAGAATATCTGTGCTACCCGAACACCATTCACGAGAATATCTATGCTACCCGAACACCATTCACTAGAATATCTATGCTACCCGAACACCATTCACTAGAATATCTATGCTACCCGAACATCACTCACTAGAATATCTATGCTACCCGAACACCATTCACTAGAATATCTATGCTACCCGAACACCATTCACGAGAATATATGTGCTACCCGAACACCATTCACTAGAATATCTATGCTACCCGAACATCATTCACGAGAATATCTATGCTACCCGAACATCATTCACGAGAATATCTGTGCTACCAGAACACCATTCACTAGAATATCTATGCTACCCGAACACCATTCACTAGAATATCTATGCTACCCAAACACCATTCACGAGAATATCTATGCTACCCGAACACCATTCACGAGAATATCTATGCTACCCGAACACCATTCACGAGAATATATATGCTACCCAAACACCATGCTACCAGAACATCATTCACTATAATAGCTATGCTACCCGAACACCATTCACTATAATAGCTATGCTACCCGAACACCATTCACGAGAATAGCTATGCTACCCGAACACCCTTCACGAGAATATATATGCTACCCGAACACCATTCACGAGACTATCTATGCTACCCGAACACCATTCACGAGAATATCTGTGCTACCAGAACACCATTCACTAGAATATCTATGCTACCCGAACACCATTCACGAGAATATCTATGCTACCCGAACACCATTCACGGGAATATCTATGCTACCCGAACACCATTCACGAGACTATCTATGCTACCCGAACACCATTCGCGAGAATATCTATGCTACCCGAACACCATTCACTAGAATATTTATGCTACCCGAACATCATTCACGAGAATATCTATGCTACCCGAACACCATTCACTAGAATATCTATGCTACCCGAACACCATTCACTAGAATATCTATGCTACCCGAACATCATTCACGAGAATATCTGTGCTACCAGAACACCATTCACTAGAATATCTATGCTATCCGAACACCATTCACTAGAATATCTATGCTACCCAAACACCATTCACGAGAATATCTATGCTACCCGAACACCATTCACGAGAATATATATGCTACCCAAACACCATTCACTATAATATATATGCTACCCAAACACCATTCACTATAATAGCTATGCTACCCGAACACCATTCACTATAATAGCTATGCTACCCGAACACCATTCACTAGAATATCTATGCTACCCGAACACCATTCACGAGAATAGCTATGCTACCCGAACACCATTCACGAGAATATCTATGCTACCCGAACACCATTCACGTGAATATCTATGCTACCCGAACACCATTCACGAGACTATCTATGCTACCCGAACACCATTCACGAGAATATCTATGCTACCCGAACACCATTCACGAGAATATCTATGCTACCCGAACACCATTCACGAGAATATCTATGCTACCCGAACACCATTCACGAGAATATCTATGCTACCCGAACACCATTCACGAGAATATCTATGCTACCCGAACACCATTCACGGGAATATCTATGCTACCCGAACACCATTCACGAGACTATCTATGCTACCCGAACACCATTCACGAGAATATCTATGCTACCCGAACACCATTCACGAGAATATCTATGCTACCCGAACACCATTCACGAGAATATCTATGCTACCCGAACATCGTTTACGAGAATAGCTATGCTACCCGAACACCATTCACGAGAATATCTATGCTACCCGAACACCATTCACGAGAATATCTATGCTACCCGAACACCATTCACGAGAATATCTATGCATTCTGGGAAAACTCCTATCAAGCACGTATTTCGAATCATGCATTACAAATGTGATGAGACAGTCATCGATCTAGACCAAGGCAAGCTCAGCAGGACAGGAACAGTTTTATGAGATGAAAGCCTACATACTGCTGAGGCCAAAGTACAACAAACACTTAAGCAACTTTTACCAACGGCCAATCCGAATGATGGACATACTGTTCATACAATGATTATGGGTATGGTCAGCAATATCAAAGAGGATGAGGAATATGAACGTAACATATCATTGAAATATGCCGTGAACAAAAAGATGTTTTAAGGAATGAATCGCGAGTTAATAGTTTCCATCGGGGTATGAACTATACTGGGCGTGGTTAAAGTATGTGGAGGCTTAAGTAGTTCATATCCCGATGGAGACTTTTAATCCGCGATTCATTCTTGATATATACATTAATTATCCTTTTCATTGACATAAGGAAAACATAGCGCATTTTGCATTTAAAATGTTTTTAGTTCAGATTTGCAACTTACAGTGTCCCGAAACAGGTACATAGTTCATCCTTGGAACAGCGTAAGCTGTAAGACACGCCTTTTCTCGCGACAAACGCTGCCTAATAATGCAGTTGCGCATGCCCGTAACTTCGAGTGCGCATGTCAGCTGCATATCATTAGTTGGGAATCCTCATACGAAAATGTAAACGTTCATTGAAGGAAATGCAATAACGATGCAAGTATCTCTTCTTGATCAGAAATTGGGTATATTGCCGACCCAGCTTTACCTTTGTTGTCTATCGTTGGGTCTATGGTCCTGTTGTAGTGTATGTAGTTTGTTTGGGGAACTCGCTTGGCGTGAGGTACCGGGCGGGTAGGGCTATAATTAAAAGATCCAATTCCCAATTTAAATTTTACGAACAGTTTAATTCTTATTTATTTAACCTGTTTCAGATTCTGGATTCGCGTGATGCATCCAGAATATCAGGGTATATCAGCTAGTGCTGGATTCGAACGCACACCTACCCAGATCTGGCAGCCAATGGCTGAATTTTAGTTTATACAAATTTATTTTAGCTCGATTGCGAAACAAGTTCTTTCAACTTATATTAATCACTCTCGAGTGAATTTTGAAACACCAACCTATTCAGATTGGGCAGCCAATGGGTGAATTTTGAATTTTCATGGACCCAGAATGCCCGTGGCGTATATCTTCTTGGCAGACGCTTGGTCGACACTTTGTATTATGTACCCACATATGCAACAGAACAAATAATTAATGTTTAGACTACTCTGACACTAATCTCCTGTAATCATATTACGCAGACGAGTAATATAGATGTTGAATAATAACTATCTAGTTTGAATGGCAGTAAGTATCTGCGTAAAGATATGAAATATTTGATGTGCTTAATTGTAACGAACAAAAGTTCTAAATTATAAATGTATAAACTCTTCGAAATTTAGTAAGGTTGAAAACAGTTACTTATTAGTTATGAAATTGAAGTTTTATAGTTATGAAATTGAAGTCTCTATAAATAAATTGACTCCCTTATTGTATATACAAAATGTACATCTAATAGGAATGAACAGGCTATGCAATGAACAGGCTATCAATTTGAGCTTGATATATATTTAATTACTGTTATAGGCAGTGACAATTATTGTCATGCCCAATGTTAATTAGTATATTATAGTGGAAGTCGTGATAGCGCAGTTGCGAAAGGTCCGGAGTTCGAGCCCCGCTGGAGCCGTTACGATTGTGCCCTTAGGCAATGCATTTAAATTCCACGTTGCCTCCTCTCTCTCTCTCTCTCTCTCTCTCTCTCTCCCTAGTGGCGATGGATTCCATCAGGAATGAGGTCTCGAGAGTGATAAGAGTTGTAAGAAATTGTTTCGCAATCGAGCTAAGATAAATGTGTATACACTAATCAGTATATTGGAACCTAACTGCAATCAGTATTTCAGTTACATGAATTTTGATTGGTCGTCATTAAACAGGTATTTTTTCGACGCCCTGTTCAAAAGACATGAGAGTGAAATTGTATTTTATTTTAAAACGTGTTATGCAATCTGGGTTTAGACAAACGCATTAAATGCAACGATAAGGGAATAAGGAACATGATCTATTCAATCAACATTGATACTTGTATCTACGCATAGTACTAGTTATTTCACCTGTTGTAAAAGAAACTGACTACAAGTTACTCACCGGCAAATCTTAGAGTTCCGAAAACCGGTACTCCCATGGTAAGTACGAAATAATGGAAGTACGAAACATATTGCTTATAAGAGATGGGTTAACTTACTATAAGAGGGACTGAAACTGACCTTACGGACCTGACTCCATTATGTCAAAAGTTCAAACGCAAAAGTCCAAAAACAATTTTTGATGTTTTATTCAACATTCATTATTTCAAAGTTCAATAAATATTCGACATGTTAATGGAACATATTTTATTATTGTAAGTTTGAAATGCACGTCTGCTGCGGTCTAGAGATCCCATGTTATTCTCGTTGATATTCGAGATGTCTACGTTCTCTTTGTTACTCGACCAACCTAAGCAAATACCGCATGTTCGAGAATGTTTGTGCTGAAATGTTTTGCTATTTCGTCTGTTTTCTGGATTTGCAGACCGTTCCCCACCTGGAATCATATAACGTGGTTGCAGCCAGTAAACCATTTATTACACGAACGATGACCGAAATGTCCCAAAATATAATTAACTTATTTTGTGAATCATGGCTTAGGATTAGCGTGAATATAAGCAAGATATAGGCTTAGTGATCGATTTTGTCACTGGTGTTGACTGCTAAAGTTCCGCTCGCGGAAATTATGTTAAAGTGAAGTGTCGTCTGCTACTGGTTGACACCACTAAGCTTGCGATCGATTGTTTTGTACATTACAATGATTATCCACGGCACTGACATATCAACCACAATAACAGTATCGTCACGTTGTTCTATTATACATCGCAGGTTTATTGTTCCAGAAAATATAATGGATTGTGTGCAATATTGCTATAGCAAATAATATTGGTATATGGAAACATACAGAACTGCGTGCAAACGTCTACTGCTTCTAAACCATACAAACCAACAGTGTCACGTTTGCAACGTTTATGGGTGGATTTAACAGAGATAAATACAAATATGATTGTTTTTATTAAACAATAATTATTAAAACAATTGAGAGAATCGAAGCTACCATCTACAGGAGCCATGCAGAGCTATAACAGTAAGTGGGCAACCTTGTAAGCGGAAATGGGCATTGCTAATAAATACATCTCTTTTAATAAATGTGCAATATGTTTATGAGTTAAATAGGTAATTCTTTAATAAGATGTCCAATCTGCATAAGCAAATGGGCAATACGTGTATTATATAAATGGGCAATATTATATAAATGGGCAATATTATGTAAATGGAAATATTATATAATGGGAAATATTATATAAATGGGCAATACGTGTATTATATAAATGGGCAATACGTGTATTATATAAATGGGCAATATTATATGAATGGGCAATATTATGTAAATGGAAATATTATATAATGGGAAATATTATATAAATGGGCAATATTATATGAATGGGCAATATTATGTAAATGGAAATATTATATAAATGGGAAATATTATGTAAATGGAAATATTATATAATGAGCAATTTTAAGCAAATGGGCACTAACTATTATATAAATGGGCAATATTATGTAAACGGTCAATATTATGTAAATGGGCACTATTATGTAAATGGGCACTATTATGTAAATGGGCACTATTATGTAAATGGGCACTATTATGTAAATGGGCAATATTAGGCAAATGAGCAATATTATGTAAATGGGTCATACTAGTATGTAAATGAGCAATATTTTTAAATAAATGTGTAACAATAGCTGGGGTAAATAGGCAGAGTTTGTGAACTATCTTTATGTGTCCCATATTACATGGACTTATTTATGTTATTGGCCAATTGCAATTCAAGTATTGTGCACCTAATGTGAAATGGTTTTAATTTAGATTATTTATAATTATGATAACGCAACTACTATATGAACACATAGTCGGTGATTTACTTTAAATACTATTTTATTTCTGTTAATGTACAGAATGTGCGTATGCATTTTATAGTAGCATAACATGATTAAGACGCGTTATTTATATTATGTTTTCCAATACAATATGTATGGTTATGTGCAAAATCAGTGCACCGGAGCAATAGCTGGATGATGATTTTCAGTGCCACTGGATATTCGACGCCATATTGTTTGATTATTTTTTTGAAACAGCGTATGAATACATACAGTGTTCTCTTGTATAGTTTATGATAGACGAGAAATACGAACAATAAGTAATGTCGTTAATTGTTTTACATCGCCTGCAGCGCAAATTATGTTATAAAATGTGTTTGTCCACAGACTGACAGCAATGGGAATACACATAGCAGTTTGAAATGATTTTGTTTGGACCCAAGCTGCATGTTTGCATAGTTTTCGATCGTGAAAATACAGTCAGCTAAACTAAAAAGGAAATGTGCATGCTTAAGTTAATAATCGAATTATATTTCAGCGACTGAAGATTGAAATCAATATTATCATGAGGGGCTCCTGCTAGGAAATATTCTCTATTTATTCGTATGATGCTTGTGGTTCCTAGTGTAGATTGAAATATAGTCAAGTGCAAGTCGTTATAGTGCAGTGATAGCGCGTTCGCTTCAGGTGCGAAAGACCCGGAGTTCGAGCACCACTGGAGCCGTTACGATTGTGCCCTTAGACAAGACATTTAAATTCCACGTTTCCACTTCTCCCTCTCTCCCCCATCCTGGCGATGTATTCCAGAATGATTAATATACGTTGTAAGAACTTGTTTCGCAATCGAGCTTAAATAAATGTGTATATACTAAATCTAGTCAACGTGAATGCTCAGGTTTATACAAATTTCTTTTAGCTCGATTGCGAAACACGTTCTTACAACATATATTAATCATTTTCGATACCTCATTCCTGATGGAATCCAACGTGGAATTAAAATGCCTTGCCGAAGGGTACACTCGTAACGGCTCCAGCGGGGCTCGAACTCCGGACCTTTCGCACCTGAAGCGAACGCGCATCCACTGCGCTACCACACGACTTCCACAATTAGTGAATGCTCTTGAACTCATTTATTACGATAAATAAACTCGATATTATAGCGTCGTTTAACAAATGACAGTATCGTTTTGTATCCTGTTTAAATGAAAGAGAAAATGTGATCACTTAATATAGGATCTTACATGAGTGATGATTTCAAATAATCGCTTAATAGCAAAATTCAAAACTCGTTTCATAAAATATTATATGAAATCACCACTCATGTAAAAGACCTCTAATTATCGAATTATGTTTCACTAATAAAAAGTAAATCACCCATTTCTTCTTTGTGTTTGTTAAGCTGTTGTCTGTGATAATGACGCTGCATGTATTTTGATATTAAATCACATCTAGTGTACAGTCCTTTTATCACATTACCCCAGTAACAACACTCATACATTTGAAGAGAAAATACGTTTTTGAAGAAAATATATTTAGAGCCAGTCACATCAATGTACGCTGTAGTAAATAGTCCCTGATAATCGAACAACTTCAGGCAACTAATCGAGGTTATCCGATTAGCGCAGTGGTTAGTGCGCTCGCTTCTCAACAATGCAACCCGGGTTCGATCCTCGGACCGGGAAACCGGGAAGTATGTGAGATGGTATGGTGGTCACCAGATCGGACATGTGGTGTTTCAATAGAAATGAGACGCATGTACATGCAAACTAATACATGCATATTGATACATGCATACTAATACATGCATATTGATACATGCATATTGATACATGCATACTGATACATGCATATTGATACATGCATATTGATACATGCATACTGATACATGCATACTGATACATGCATATTGATACATGCATATTGATACATGCATACTGATACATGCATACTGATACATGCATACTGATACATGCATATTGATACATGCATATTGTCAGGAGATCTTCCACATGCAGTATTTACTATTTCAATAATAGGGATTCCGATTACTAATCAATGCTCAGTCTTGTCCATGCAACTAATCAAGGACCGAGGCACTCGACTATAATTGATGTGTGGTACATTAGGACTAGTTAATGCAAATTTATTTTAGCTCGATTGCGAAACAAGTTCTTTCAAACTTATATTAATCACTCTAGAGATACATTGGGAATGTTATACTATTATTATTGTGAGTTTTATGACCTTTTTCAAATAATAAATCTGACATAAAGGTACATTACGGTAGATTAATACTCGAGTTCGAGCCCCGCTGGAGCCGTTACGATTGTGCCCTTATGCAATGCATTTAAATTCCACGTTGCCTCTTCTCACTCCCTCGTGGCGATGGATTCCATCAGGAATGAGGTCTCCAGAGTGATTAGTTTAAACAATATTTTATTCAATGAATATACATAGTATAATGATCACAATAAGAAAATACATGTAGGATTGAGGAGAAAGCAACTTGCTTATATGGTTACTCTCTTTACAAACTGCTAAAATATGTTATCATTTTTATTCACCTGTTTTGAATTTCGAGCCTTAAGCTTGGCACAACAACGATATCGTAATATGTTGCATTTGAATTAGACAATTATCTAGATAGTTTACCAGAACGAAATGCAGATATGCGTTGTCGCAAATTAGAACTTTCTGGCATAGCATTTTTTTAAACAAGAATATACGCTAATACCACAACAGAACAGAGACTATTTGCAGTATGAATAAAATTGGAAAAGGGTCCTCAGTAGCATAGTGATTACGGTCGCTGACTTCAGATCACTTATCCCTAAGCGCTATTGGTTCGAATCTCACTGGCAAACTTCATTTGCGGAAGCTGTCCAACTGGCTCGCGGACAGTCGGTGGTTCTACCCGCTCACCTGTTCGGGCCTGACATATTGCTCGGAATGCATCCGTAGTTTAACCCATTCAACACCAAGTAACTGACATGGACTGGTCCATGATATTTTTAGACCAATAAATTAATAACAAAATTACATTTGGATCAGTTCATTTATCAAAATGGGTAATTTTTTCTAAAAATAGTTATATTACTTGAAAAAAGTGCAGATCCTGATGAGACGGCTCGTCACGAGCCGGCTCATCTGGATCTACACTTTTTTGTAAGCCAATTTAGATGTATGTGGTGTTGAAAGGGTTAACCCCGCTGGAGCCGTTACGATTGTACCCTTAGAGAAGGCATTTAAATTCCACATGTTCTCTTCTCTCTCCTTCATGGCAATGGATTCCATAAGGAATGAGGTCTAGAGAGTGATTAATATAAGTTGAAAGAAACTGTTTCCATAATCGAGCTAAAATAAATTTGTATTAATTAACTCCACAAATAACATCTGGATATCATGTGATCTAAGCTGTCAATGCGACTTGAAGTTTAAATAAATCACAATTAGTATCACTTTCGATAGTAACGTATACATGTTATCATAATTAGTATCGATAGTAATGTGTACATGTTATCATAATTAGTATCGATAGTAATGTGTACATGTTATCACAATTAGTATCACTATCGATAGTAATGTGTACATGTTATCATAATTAGTATCACTATCGATAGTAATGTGTACATGTTATCATAATTAGTATCACTATCGATAGTAATGTGTACATGTTATCATAATTAGTATCGATAGTAATGTGTACATGTTATCATAATTAGTATCACTATCGATAGTAATGTGTACATGTTATCATAATTAGTATCACTATCGATAGTAATGTGTACATGTTATCATAATTAGTATCACTATCGATAGTAATGTGTACATGATATCATAATTAGTATCACTTTCGATAGTAATGTGTACATGATATCATAATTAGTATCACTTTCGATAGTAATGTGTACATGTTATCATAATTAGTATCGATAGTAATGTGTACATGTTATCACAATTAGTATCACTATCGATAGTAATGTGTACATGTTATCATAATTAGTATCACTTTCGATAGTAATGTGTACATGTTATCATAATTAGTATCGATAGTAATGTGTACATGTTATCATAATTAGTATCGATAGTAATGTGTACATGTTATCATAGTTAGTATCGATAGTAATGTGTACATGTTATCATAATTAGTATCACTATCGATAGTAATGTGTACATGTTATCATAATTAGTATCGATAGTAATGTGTACATGTTATCATAGTTAGTATCGATAGTAATGTGTACATGTTATCATAATTAGTATCACTTTCGATAGTAATGTGTACATGTTATCATAATTAGTATCGATAGTAATGTGTACATGTTATCATAGTTAGTATCGATAGTAATGTGTACATGTTATCATAGTTAGTATCGATAGTAATGTGTACATGTTATCATAATTAGTATCACTATCGATAGTAATGTGTACTTGTTATCATAATTAGTATCGATAGTAATGTGTACATGTTATCATAATTAGTATCACTATCGATAGTAATGTGTACATGTTATCATAATTAGTATCACTATCGATAGTAATGTGTACATGTTATCATAGTTAGTATCGATAGTAATGTGTACATGTTATCATAATTAGTATCGATAGTAATGTGTACATGTTATCATAATTAGTATCGATAGTAATGTGTACTTGTTATCATAATTAGTATCACTTTCGATAGTAATGTGTACATGTTATCACAATTAGTATCACTATCGATAGTAATGTGTACATGTTATCATAATTAGTATCACTTTCGATAGTAATGTGTACATGTTATCATAATTAGTATCGATAGTAATGTATACATGTTATCATAATTAGTATCACTTTCGATAGTAATGTGTACATGTTATCATAATTAGTATCACTTTCGATAGTAACGTATACATGTTATCATAATTAGTATCACTTTCGATAGTAACGTATACATGTTATCATAATTAGTATCACTTTCGATAGTAATGTATACATGTTATCATAATTAGTATCGATAGTAATGTGTACATGTTATCATAATTAGTATCGATAGTAATGTGTACATGTTATCATAATTAGTATCGATAGTAATGTGTACATGTTATCATAATTAGTATCGATAGTAATGTGTACATGTTATCATAATTAGTATCGATAGTAATGTGTACATGTTATCATAATTAGTATCACTTTCGATAGTAATGTGTACATGTTATCATAATTAGTATCACTTTCGATAGTAATGTATACATGTTATCATAATTAGTATCGATAGTAATGTGTACATGTTATCATAATTAGTATCGATAGTAATGTGTACATGTCATCATAATTAGTATCGATAGTAATGTGTACATGTTATCATAATTAGTATCACTTTCGATAGTAATGTGTACATGTTATCATAATTAGTATCACTATCGATAGTAATGTGTACATGTTATCATAATTAGTATCGATAGTAATGTGTACATGTTATCATAATTAGTATCACTTTCGATAGTAATATGTACATGTTATCATAATTAGTATCACTATCGATAGTAATGTGTACATGTTATCATAATTAGTATCGATAGTAATGTGTACATGTTATCATACTTAGTATCGATAGTAATGTATACATGTTATCATAATTAGTATCACTATCGATAGTAATGTGTACATGATATCATAATTAGTATCACTATCGATAGTAATGTGTACATGTTATCATAATTAGTATCACTTTCGATAGTAATGTGTACATGTTATCATAATTAGTATCGATAGTAATGTATACATGTTATCATAATTAGTATCACTTTCGATAGTAATGTGTACATGTTATCATAATTAGTATCACTTTCGATAGTAATGTGTACATGTTATCATAATTAGTATCACTTTCGATAGTAATGTGTACATGTTATCATAATTAGTATCGATAGTAATGTGTACATGTTATCATAATTAGTATCGATAGTAATGTGTACATGTTATCATAATTAGTATCGATAGTAATGTGTACATGTTATCATAATTAGTATCGATAGTAATGTGTACATGTTATCATAATTAGTATCACTTTCGATAGTAATGTGTACATGTTATCATAATTAGTATCGATAGTAATGTGTACATGTTATCATAATTAGTATCGATAGTAATGTGTACTTGTTATCATAATTAGTATCGATAGTAATGTGTACATGTTATCATAATTAGTATCACTATCGATAGTAATGTGTACATGATATCATAATTAGTATCACTTTCAATAGTAATGTGTACATGTTATCATAATTAGTATCACTATCGATAGTAATGTGTACATGATATCATAATTAGTATCACTTTCGATAGTAATGTGTACATGTTATCATAATTAGTATCACTTTCGATAGTAATGTGTACATGTTATCATAATTAGTATCGATAGTAATGTGTACATGTTATCATAATTAGTATCACTTTCGATAGTAATGTGTACATGTTATCATAATTAGTATCGATAGTAATGTGTACATGTTATCATAATTAGTATCACTTTCGATAGTAATGTGTACATGTTATCATAATTAGTATCGATAGTAATGTGTACATGTTATCATAATTAGTATCGATAGTAATGTGTACATGTTATCATAATTAGTATCGATAGTAATGTGTACATGTTATCATAATTAGTGTCGATAGTAATGTGTACATGTTATCATAATTAGTATCGATAGTAATGTGTACATGTTATCATAATTTACAAATTCAATGGTGTAAATGTATCAAACCATACTTTTGTTACTAGCTGAACATAAATCAAGTTGTAATTACAGTCAAACCTGTCTATAAAGGCCACCCTCGGGAAAGTCAATAAGTGGCCTTTGTTGGCAGATGGCCTCTCAATAGAGGGTTAAAATGCATTGAAAATGGCTCGACGGGAGAGAAAAATGGTGGTCTTTAGAGACAGGTTTTTCATATGCGGCCTTTATTCGGAGGTGACCTTTAGCACAGGTTTGACTGTATGTTGTTTTCAAAGTTAAAAAAACCCAATACAATTAAAATGAATAATTCTTACATAATGTCTGCTGAAAGTCAATATATTGACGTATTATCAACAGCCAATCACGCGTACACCCGTACTAGCGAGAATGAACACTCGGCATAAGAAATTAGGTACAGTCAAGTGGAATTGCGTCTCTTTGCGAAGGGAGATTGCTACGCTAATCAACTGTAGATTAGTACAAACTTGCTCAGTCTTCTACACACTCTTATTCAATACGGATGCACTTGACGTGTATCCCATTCAAAATACCAACAAAGCACAATATCTCTGTTTGCCGATAGCGACCCTGGCTATGAATTTATTGCGAGCGCTACACAGAAGATAGCATCCATTTTAATATACATCAATGCAGACTACAAAATCTTGATCTACATTTAGCAACCTTTGAACATGATAAATATGTACTTCTAAAGTATTTTATGTATGCGTCACAATGTAGACCACTTAACAGAATGATGGCGACGTATAGCCAATAAACCCCCAGATAATTTGCTCTGAAAGGCTAGGCCTCACACATGACCTCGCCAACTATCCCCTCAATGACGTGCGTGAGCCAAATTTCGCACCCGTAAACCTACAATTCAAATATGCACGTACTATAAACAATAAGAACGCTTTGAAACTACATACACAGCGGCGAAAGAATTTACCATAAGTATGCTAGTATGTTATGTAATATGGTGAAAATATAGCATACACTTCATTAAACGTCATTGAAAAATATCAAAACCATGTTTATACAAATTTCTGTTTGTTTGTACAACGTTAGATTAATCACTTTCGAGACCCCATTCCTGATCCATCGCCATAAGGGAGAGAGAAGAGACAATATGGAATTTAAATGCCTTGGCTAAGGGTTCAATCGTAACGGCTACAGCTTGATGGGAACTCCGGACCTTTCGCACCTGAAACGAACGCGCTATCACGACTGACACCATGAGAATTACGTCATCAATGCAACCACATGTCTTGTAAATATCTAAATATCTTTACTTATATCCCAATATAATGTTGTCAAAAAAGTTCAAAACGCATTTACACTGTCTGAAACGAAACGGTCAAACTAGAGCAACAACACGAAACGGGTCCAGCGATGTAAAAGGGCTCACTAAACAGCATACTAAACCATTTACCTCTGGTACACAATCTAGCAGAATTCTGCTTATTGGTTCTTCTATACTTCATGGTGTTGGTCCAATAGGGAACTCTTCGAACTGTTCAATCATGCTGTAGTGGAGAAATCGCACAAGGAGGTTCTCTAGAAGGTGTTATAATCACAACTCCGTGGAACAAATTGCCAGATACGTCTTAGTAAATAGGACATAGGCCGCAATGTCTGATCTGATCCGTGTATTTGTGTAACGATGGACTTTCAGAAAGCATTTGATTTGGTAAAACACATGACTTTGTCGATAACGTTATAACTTTAGAAATGTAATAAATAAAATGTTAAGTAGTTTAAATCTTCTTCATCAAACCGCAAGTAGATTGTACAAATTAAAAATTCACTGTCAAATAAGTGAAAACAAGATAATGTGCTGTGTGTCCCAATGGTCAACATTAGGTCCATTATTGCTTCTTGTGTTTTTTAATGACTTACAGATTACAGTAGGTAATATTGTTTCATGTGATCTTCAGCATGCACATGTCCCTACATTTGATGATATTTTTAAAAAAACCCATATTTTGTTAATAATTGTTTTATTTAATAAGTTTTCATCCAAACTATATATGCTAAGCGAAATGTTTGTTACCCACGATGCATTTCGAACGTAGTTTTTTCAACAGAAGTTTGCTATATTCTGATCTGATTGCTTGTGTTTATTCATCTTTTGAAGTAAAATCGTTTGAAATCGAACTGCCTGCAATTATTGACAATATGAAACATGTTATGGTTGTTATACCAACATGTTGATAGTGTATTATGGATAGTGATACTGTTACTTTTAGTCAGTTGTTAAACTATGATAAACACGTCATGATATTACACTTAAATTGTCTACAAGCCGGATGTGATGAATACATGTATAAACACAATGCAAAATTTATATGACATTTCGTTTCAACGTTTTGATGAAACGAGCTTAAAACGCACATCGCGTAAGGTTACAAACACGTGTTTATAATGACTGTCGTGATGCCAAAGACAATGTGTTGAATACTACTGTGGAAATTACGACGGTGTCCTCTTTAATCAGCTGACGTAGTTTTGCCAAACGCAAGCAAAAAGCCGAGTGTGTATTTTGTGCTAAGGAGAATTGTTAACATGAGTAGACAGTCACCAACACAATTATGGAAATATATTACAAAAGATAAACCTAAATATATATCAGCAAAATAAATAATGACAAGTATGTCTGATAACAATGACACACATTTTGAAACAGATACTGTTTACAGATACATTGCATATCGAACAGCTTGGTGGGGCTTTTCGCTATTGATGAAATCTGTAAATTTATTTGGCTCAAGAGAAATAAGTGGTTTGATCTCAACAATAATGACAATTTTATGAAACTGTTATTTACCCATGTGGTTGATGTAACGGGTACATTGTCCCTATTTGTAAAATGGAATATCTGAGTAATCCCTCAAACCATAGGAGAATTACTGTTTATAAATGTAAGCTAAACTATTTGCATCGTTGTTAAGAAATAGAATAAATAAATGGTGTGAGCATGGTGATCTTTTTGAAATAATCGATTCGGTTTTCGTGACTGTCGCTCTACATCTGATGCCGTATTCATACATGTAGGTGATTCAACTATTCAACAGATGTCACCTGTCAACACCAAATCGTGATGTTTATTTATAGATTACGAGAAGGCCTTTGATACACTTGGTGCATTATGGGTAACATTGGAAGAATCTGGCATTAGTTGCAAACTGATAGCTATTATTAAATATATTATAGCAATGTTAAAGCATGTATCTAAATTAGTCAAGATATGCCTGTCTGAATGATTTAATGTCATAATCGGAGCTCGATAACTGAACAATTGGACGGCGTTGACTGGCATGTAGACGCAGCGTTGTAGGCAACAATGTTAAAATATTTAAACTCGCACTAATAGGGTGCACTGTATTGTACCATAGATACACATATCTTATTACTGTCTGTTATAATCGTTACTGAATGTTCGGCAGTATCAAGTTGGAGTTGAACGATAACAACTCAGTAATGTACAGCAGCAGAATTATATGCCGCGGAAAAACTATATGTATTACACAAATCTATAATTTCCTGTGATACTCCCATCACCAATAAGTAATACATGTACTTCATAACTTCACCTGCACTTGGTAAGTTGCCGATCCCTCGACTAGGTAGTAGCAAACGATACATGTGTAGCGGACATGAATGTAAGCAGACCGCATGTCGAGGGCGTGTGTGTGTTTTACGTTTATTTACCGTCGCTACCGGTTGCCCATATGAGCGACGTCTCCTGAATAGATTAGTCATTTTAGATTTTTGGAGGACAGTGCATGATACAGACAGAGACCCATTCCAGAGTCTCCTCTGGTTCTTTTACGTGCACGGTGTAAAGCACCGACACGAGACCTCGGTTTAACGTCCCATCTGAGAGACTGTTAATTTTATTAGGGTCAGACGGGGAATCGAACCTGCGATCCCTGGATTACCAGTCCAGCGTGTTACCACTGGACTACAGATCCGTCTGTCGAGGGCAGACGATGTATTGCGTTATATAAAAAGGCAACGCGCTTGAACCGTGACGTCATAGGGATGTGTTCTTAAACGCTATCTATAGAGGACGACGCATTGCGCTATATTATATAAATAGGCGACGCGCTTGAACCGTGACGTCATAGGGATGTGTTCTTAAACGCTATCTATAGAGGACGACGCATTGCGCTATATTATATAAATAGGCGACGCGCTTGAACCGTGACGTCATAGGGATGTGTTCTTAAACGCTATCTATAGAGGACGACGCATTGCGCTATATTATATAAATAGGCGACGCGCTTGAACCGTGACGTCATAGGGATGTGTTCTTAAACGCTATCTATAGAGGACGACGCATTGCGCTATATTATATAAATAGGCGACGCGCTTGAACCGTGACGTCATAGGGATGTGTTCTTAAACGCTATCTATAGAGGACGACGCATTGCGCTATATTATATAAATAGGCGACGCGCTTGAACCGTGACGTCATAGGGATGTGTTCTTAAACGCTATCTATAGAGGACGACGCATTGCGCTATATTATATAAATAGGCGACGCGCTTGAACCGTGACGTCATAGGGATGTGTTCTTAAACGCTATCTATAGAGGACGACGCATTGCGCTATATTATATAAATAGGCGACGCGCTTGAACCGTGACGTCATAGAGATGTGTTCTTAAACGCTATCTATAGAGGACGACGCATTGCGCTATATTATATAAATAGGCGACACGCTTGAACCCACAGGCACCAGACACAAAAAAAGCGCGTCGCCTATTTATATAATAGCGCAATGCGCTCTATAGATAGCGTTTAAGAACACATCCCTATGAGTCACGGTTGCACCGCCAAATTTTTTGGCCTATGGTCATATAGTAAGTAATATATAATAAAGGCAACCAACGAAATTGAAACATGCATGCAGAAACATCGACGAGAAACTAGGTAAAAACGACCAGATCACTGATTTGCCCTCGTGGTCCCGACCGGAAGACCTTATTCTATCAACAAATACTTTTTATTTCATGGAGATCGGTCAAATAACACCAGAATGGCACATTGTTTCATCGTGAACAGCAGGGCATGAAATGTTGTCGTTTTGGCTGGGTGTTCGGTTTTTGATTTGGCGGAATGTTTTCTCAACGTTTTACCCAGTGTAATACTCATAACATCTAAAAATCACTCATACTTCGTTAAATGGAATCTTTATCTCGCGAATCATGTTGTTTGCAGCCTCGGCGTGCAGATCCAACAGCAATACAGGAATCAAATACAAAACAAAAGTAAAATTCAATAATTGTTCCATTTTGGATAAGATCCGCGGTGAATATACAGCGGCATTTCATTGGCTGCTGTTTATATATGTATTTACATGTTTCATTTTTGACCAATGAGAAAAAAGCATTCATTCACATCGTATGTTGCCAAAAACCGATCGCCCAGCCAAAACGACAACTTTTCGTTTCCTGCTGTTCCCGATGAAACAATGCGCCGTTCAGGTGTTATTTGATCGATCTCGATGAAATAAAAAGTATTTGTTGATAGAATAAGGTCTTCCGGTCGGGACCACGAGGGCAAATCAGTGATCTGGTCGTTTTTACCTAGTTTCTCGTCGATGT
The DNA here is from genome assembly GCA_014843695.1 of Archivesica marissinica. NCBI lineage: Eukaryota > Metazoa > Mollusca > Bivalvia > Venerida > Vesicomyidae > Archivesica > Archivesica marissinica. The sequence goes on from CM026387.1 coordinate 42,608,086, forward strand.
TTCTGCATGCATGTTTCAATTTCGTTGGTTGCCTTTATTATATATTACTTACTATATGACCATAGGCCAAAAATAAAAAATTTTTGGGTCTGGTGCCTGTGCTTGAACCGTGACGTCATAGGGATGTGTTCTTAAACGCTATCTATAGAGGACGACGCATTGCGCTATATTATATAAATAGGCGACGCGCTTGAACAGTGACGCCATTGGTAGTATGTCTGTTCCCGAAAGGATACCGCAGACTACCAAAGAATATATAGGGGGAAACTGTCCCAAAACCCGTAGTTTAACCACTAAGTACTGACATTGATAGCAACCGCATTGGCATCAATATGTTTTGGTTAACCATCTTATTGACTGACTTTTCTGGACGAATGGGAAGTAATGTGTTAAGAATTGATGCCATGTATTCGTCTCCAATGGTATTAGTTCAACAATCACTTGTGTCTGTATACGATTAGAAGCTGGTACCCAGTATTTGCGGGCGAAATTAGTCACATGTGTACTTCAAATTATGCGACAATTGGTTTCCATCGGATTAGGGGTTGTAAATACATGTACGATGGGAAGCTGGTGTCACGATTTAGCGCGAATTTGATCACTTGGTGTAGCGAATTGCGTTTTTGGTTCCAGGCTATTCCAGGCAGTACAATGCGTCGATTTGTCAAAGACATTGGCGGAAATTTGGTCACTTAAACATAATTGATGAAGAATTTATCATTCTTGGTTAGTATTCAGGTTGAGTGTCCGATAGTCCTTCTGTTACATATTCATATAGTTTTTCTTGCTCATATTAGAAACAATTAATGGTTAGCTAAAACCAAATCGTGTGATCTGCTTCGTGCGTACAGTACACATGCCCGTTAGTCCTTCATCCAAAATACAAGCAACTCTTTCCTATCAAAACTATAATCATATTGTGACGAGTTATTGTACTTAGAATCTCAATATGTTCCCGTGCATTGTCGCACTCAATCTGGAAACTAAATTGTGTGAGAACATTCTTGCTTAATTGATTGATAAAACCATTAACGTCCCAGTGATGGAAGCAGATGTTGAAGCCAAACCGAGTATATTTGGAATAAAAGAAACCTCATATTTACGTTCGAATGTATCAACAATAGTTCCCGTTGTTGTACACATAAGCTCAAATGTGTACGTGTGCGTACTTTCTTTTTTATGTAGGTTTACCAACGCGTTCGCACTTTAAGTGAGAGACCAACGGTTGCTTACTATTTGAGGCTTGAACCCGACATTGATCATTCACGTCTTGCATGCTGGTGAAAGCAGCTGTGTATATTTAATGTTCAATTGTGTTGACATTTAATTTTAAATCACACGATTGATGAATACAACCAGTCAGAGCATGCTTGCAGCTGTTATTGGTGGAGGAAGATGTCGGTGTCCCCTACGATATCAGTGACGTGTATAACTACCGACCATTATACAAAATTGTTTTAGTTCGATTGTGAAACAAGTTATTACAACTTATATTTATCAGTCTCGAGACCTCATTCCTGGTGGAATCCATCGCCATGAGGGAGAGAGAAAAGGCAATGTGGATTTTAAATGCCTTGCCTAAGGGCATAATCGTAACGGCTCCAGCGGGGCTCGAACTCCAGACCTTTCGCACCTGAAGCAAACGCGCATCCACTGCACTATCACGACTTCCGACCATTCAGCTGCATAGCGTCCTCACATGCAATAATTTGACTCCTACGATTACGGTTGGGATTAGAACTTCCAGTTCAGAGGGGCAACGACCGTAACCATTCCGCCAGGGACCGCCAATCCATTATTCTCGGTAAATAGCTATAATTCTAATGTCATGTGGTTGTAAACATTCCGACAATAAACAGAGTTTGAATTGAGTTGTGCCTTTGTGGGAGATATTTGAATGCCTCGCTTTGAGTTGTGCCTTTGTGTTAGATATTTGAATGCCTCGCTTTGAGTTGTGCCTTTGTGGGAGCTATTTGAATGCCTCGCCTTCAGTTGTGCCTTTGTGGGAGATATTTGAATGCCTCGCTGTGAGTTGTGCCTTTGTGGGAGATACTTGAATGCCTCGCCTTCAGTTGTGCCTTTATATGAGCTATTTCAACGCCTCGCCTTCAGTTGTGCCTCTATGGGAGCTATTTGAATGCCTCGCTTTGAGTTGTGCCTTTGTGGGAGATATTTGAATGCCTCACTTTGAGTTGTGCCTTTGTGGGAGATATTTGAATGCCTCGCTTTGAGTTGTGCCTTTGTTTTAGATATTTGATTGCCTTGCTTTGAGTTGTGCCTTTGTGGGAGATATTTGAATGCCTTGCTTTGAGTTGTGCCGTTATGGGAGATATTTGAATGCCTTGCTTTGAGTTGTGCCTTTGTGTGAGATATTTGAATGCTTCACATTGAGTTGTGGAGTTGTGGGAGATATTTGAATGCCTCGCTTTGAGTTGTGCCTTTGTGTTAGATAATTGAATGCCTTGCTTTGAGTTGTGCCTTTGTGGGAGATATTTGAATGCCTCGCCTTAAGTTGTGCCTTTGTGGGAGATATTTGAATGCCTCGCTTTGAGTTGTGCATTTGTGGGAGATATTTGAATGCCTTGCTTTGAGTTGTGCCTTTGTGTTAGATATTTGAATGCCTCGCTTTGAGTTGTGCCTTTGTGGGAGATATTTGAATGCCTTGCTTTGAGTTGTGCCTTTATGGGATATATTTGAATGCCTTGCTTTGAGTTGTGCCTTTGTGTTAGATATTTGAATGCCTTGCTTTGAGTTGTGCCTTTGTGTTAGATATTTGAATGCCTTGCTTTGAGTTGTGCCTTTGTGGGAGATATTTGAATGCCTTGCTTTGAGTTGTGTCTTTATGGGAGCTATTTGAATGCCTCGCTTTGAGTTGTGCCTTTGTGGGAGATATTTGAATGCTTCACTTTGAGTTGTGGAGTTGTGGGAGATATTTGAATGCCTCGCTTTGAGTTGTGACTTTGTGGGAGATATTTGAATGCCTCGCTTTGAGTTGTGCCTTTATGGGAGATATTTGAATGCCTCGCTTTGAGTTGTGCCTTTGTGGGAGATATTTGAATGTCTTGCTGTGAGTTGTGCCTTTGTGGGAGATATTTGAATGCCTCGCTTTGAGTTGTGCCTTTGTGGGAGATATTTGAATGCCTCGCTTTGAGTTGTGCCTTTGTGGGAGATATTTGAATGCCTCGCTTTGAGTTGTGCCTTTGTGGGAGATATTTGAATGCTTCACTTTGAGTTGTGCCTTTGTGTGAGATATTTGAATGCCTCGCCTTCAGTTGTGCCTTTGTGGGAGATATTAGAATGTCTCGCTTTGAGTTATGCCCTTGTGTGAGATACTTGAATGCCTCGCCTTCAGTTGTGCCTTTATATGAGCTATTTCAACGCCTCGCCTTCAGTTGTGCCTCTATGGGAGCTATTTGAATGCCTCGCTTTGAGTTGTGCCTTTGTGGGAGATATTTGAATGCCTCACTTTGAGTTGTGCCTTTGTGGGAGATATTTGAATGCCTCGCTTTGAGTTGTGCCTTTGTGTTAGATATTTGAATGCCTTGCTTTGAGTTGTGCCTTTGTGGGAGATATTTGAATGCCTCGCTTTGAGTTGTGCCTTTGTGTTAGATATTTGAATGCCTTGCTTTGAGTTGTGCCGTTATGGGAGATATTTGAATGCCTTGCTTTGAGTTGTGCCTTTGTGTGAGATATTTGAATGCTTCACTTTGAGTTGTGGAGTTGTGGGAGATATTTGAATGCCTCGCTTTGAGTTGTGCCTTTGTGTTAGATAATTGAATGCCTTGCTTTGAGTTGTGCCTTTGTGGGAGATATTTGAATGCCTCGCCTTAAGTTGTGCCTTTATGGGAGATATTTGAATGCCTCGCTTTGAGTTGTGCATTTGTGGGAGATATTTGAATGCCTTGCTTTGAGTTGTGCCTTTGTGTTAGATATTTGAATGCCTCGCTTTGAGTTGTGCCTTTGTGGGAGATATTTGAATGCCTTGCTTTGAGTTGTGCCTTTATGGGATATATTTGAATGCCTTGCTTTGAGTTGTGCCTTTGTGGGAGATATTTGAATGCCTTGCTTTGAGTTGTGCCTTTGTGTGAGATATTTGAATGCCTTGCTTTGAGTTGTGCCTTTGTGGGAGATATTTGAATGCCTCGCTTTGAGTTGTGCCTTTGTGTTAGATATTTGAATGCCTTGCTTTGAGTTGTGCCTTTGTGTTAGATATTTGAATGCCTTGCTTTGAGTTGTGCCTTTGTGGGAGATATTTGAATGCCTTGCTTTGAGTTGTGTCTTTATGGGAGCTATTTGAATGCCTCGCTTTGAGTTGTGCCTTTGTGGGAGATATTTGAATGCTTCACTTTGAGTTGTGGAATTGTGGGAGATATTTGAATGCCTCGCTTTGAGTTGTGCCTTTGTGGGAGATATTTGAATGCCTCGCTTTGAGTTGTGACTTTGTGGGAGATATTTGAATGCCTCGCTTTGAGTTGTGCCTTTATGGGAGATATTTGAATGCCTCGCTTTGAGTTGTGCCTTTGTGGGAGATATTTGAATGTCTTGCTGTGAGTTGTGCCTTTGTGGGAGATATTTGAATGCCTCGCTTTGAGTTGTGCCTTTGTGGGAGATATTTGAATGCCTCGCTTTGAGTTGTGCCTTTGTGGGAGATATTTGAATGCCTCGCTTTGAGTTGTGCCTTTGTTGGAGATATTTGAATGCTTCACTTTGAGTTGTGCCTTTGTGTGAGATATTTGAATGCCTCGCCTTCAGTTGTGCCTTTGTGGGAGATATTAGAATGTCTCGCTTTGAGTTATGCCCTTGTGTGAGATACTTGAATGCCTCGCCTTCAGTTGTGCCTTTATATGAGCTATTTCAACGCCTCGCCTTCAGTTGTGCCTCTATGGGAGCTATTTGAATGCCTCGCTTTGAGTTGTGCCTTTGTGGGAGATATTTGAATGCCTCACTTTGAGTTGTGCCTTTGTGGGAGATATTTGAATGCCTCGCTTTGAGTTGTGCCTTTGTGTTAGATATTTGAATGCCTTGCTTTGAGTTGTGCCTTTGTGGGAGATATTTGAATGCCTCGCTTTGAGTTGTGCCTTTGTGTTAGATATTTGAATGCCTTGCTTTGAGTTGTGCCTTTATGGGAGATATTTGAATGCCTTGCTTTGAGTTGTGCCTTTGTGTGAGATATTTGAATGCTTCACTTTGAGTTGTGGAGTTGTGGGAGATATTTGAATGCCTCGCTTTGAGTTGTGCCTTTGTGTTAGATAATTGAATGCCTTGCTTTGAGTTGTGCCTTTATGGGAGATATTTGAATGCCTTGCTTTGAGTTGTGCCTTTGTGTGAGATATTTGAATGCCTTGCTTTGAGTTGTGCCTTTATGGGAGATATTTGAATGCCTTGCTTTGAGTTGTGCCTTTATGTGATCTATTTCAACGCCTCGCCTTCAGTTGTGCCTTTATGTGATCTATTTCAACGCCTCGCCTTCAGTTGTGCCTTTATGGGAGCTATTTGAATGCCTTGCTTTGAGTTGTGCCTTTGTGTGAGATATTTGAATGCCTTGCTTTGAGTTGTGCCTTTGTGGGAGATATTTGAATGCCTCGCTTTGAGTTGTGCCTTTGTGTTAGATATTTGAATGCCTTGCTTTGAGTTGTGCCTTTGTGTTAGATATTTGAATGCCTTGCTTTGAGTTGTGCCTTTGTAGGAGATATTTGAATGCCTTGCTTTGAGTTGTGTCTTTATGGGAGCTATTTGAATGCCTCGCTTTGAGTTGTGCCTTTGTGGGAGATATTTGAATGCTTCACTTTGAGTTGTGGAGTTGTGGGAGATATTTGAATGCCTCGCTTTGAGTTGTGCCTTTGTGGGAGATATTTGAATGCCTCGCTTTGAGTTGTGACTTTGTGGGAGATATTTGAATGCCTCGCTTTGAGTTGTGCCTTTATGGGAGATATTTGAATGCCTCGCTTTGAGTTGTGCCTTTGTGGGAGATATTTGAATGTCTTGCTGTGAGTTGTGCCTTTGTGGGAGATATTTGAATGCCTCGCTTTGAGTTGTGCCTTTGTGGGAGATATTTGAATGCCTCGCTTTGAGTTGTGCCTTTGTGGGAGATATTTGAATGCCTCGCTTTGAGTTGTGCCTTTGTGGGAGATATTTGAATGCTTCACTTTGAGTTGTGCCTTTGTGTGAGATATTTGAATGCCTCGCCTTCAGTTGTGCCTTTGTGGGAGATATTAGAATGTCTCGCTTTGAGTTATGCCCTTGTGTGAGATACTTGAATGCCTCGCCTTCAGTTGTGCCTTTATATGAGCTATTTCAACGCCTCGCCTTCAGTTGTGCCTCTATGGGAGCTATTTGAATGCCTCGCTTTGAGTTGTGCCTTTGTGGGAGATATTTGAATGCCTCACTTTGAGTTGTGCCTTTGTGGGAGATATTTGAATGCCTCGCTTTGAGTTGTGCCTTTGTGTTAGATATTTGAATGCCTTGCTTTGAGTTGTGCCTTTGTGGGAGATATTTGAATGCCTCGCTTTGAGTTGTGCCTTTATGGGAGATATTTGAATGCCTTGCTTTGAGTTGTGCCTTTGTGTGAGATATTTGAATGCTTCACTTTGAGTTGTGGAGTTGTGGGAGATATTTGAATGCCTCGCTTTGAGTTGTGCCTTTGTGTTAGATAATTGAATGCCTTGCTTTGAGTTGTGCCTTTGTGGGAGATATTTGAATGCCTCGCCTTAAGTTGTGCCTTTGTGGGAGATATTTGAATGCCTCGCTTTGAGTTGTGCATTTGTGGGAGATATTTGAATGCCTTGCTTTGAGTTGTGCCTTTGTGTTAGATATTTGAATGCCTCGCTTTGAGTTGTGCCTTTGTGGGAGATATTTGAATGCCTTGCTTTGAGTTGTGCCTTTGTGTGAGATATTTGAATGCCTTGCTTTGAGTTGTGCCTTTGTGGGAGATATTTGAATGCCTTGCTTTGAGTTGTGCCTTTGTGTGAGATATTTGAATGCCTTGCTTTGAGTTGTGCCTTTGTGGGAGATATTTGAATGCCTTGCTTTGAGTTGTGCCTTTATGTGAGATATTTGAATGCCTTGCTTTGAGTTGTGCCTTTGTGTGATATATTTGAATGCCTTGCTTTGAGTTGTGCCTTTATGGGAGATATTTGAATGCCTTGCTTTGAGTTGTGCCTTTGTGTGATCTATTTCAACGCCTCGCCTTCAGTTGTGCCTTTATGTGATCTATTTCAACGCCTCGCCTTCAGTTGTGCCTTTATGGGAGCTATTTGAATGCCTTGCTTTGAGTTGTGCCTTTGTGGGAGATATTTGAATGCCTCGCTTTGAGTTGTGCCTTTGTGGGAGATATTTGAATGCCTTGCTTTGAGTTGTGCCTTTGTGGGAGATATTTGAATGCCTCGCTTTGAGTTGTGCCTTTGTGGGAGATATTTGAATGCCTCGCTTTGAGTTGTGCCTTTGTGGGAGATATTTGAATGCCTTGCTTTGAGTTGTGCCTTTGTGGGAGATATTTGAATGCCTCGCTTTGAGTTGTGCCTTTGTGGGAGATATTTGAATGCCTCGCTTTGAGTTGTGCCTTTGTGTTAGATATTTGAATGCCTTGCTTTGAGTTGTGCCTTTGTGTGAGATATTTGAATGCCTTGCTTTGAGTTGTGCATTTGTGTTAGATATTTGAATGCCTTGCTTTGAGTTGTGCCTTTGTGTTAGATATTTGAATGCCTTGCTTTGAGTTGTGCCTTTGTGTGAGATATTTGAATGCCTTGCTTTGAGTTGTGCCTTTGTGTTAGATATTTGAATGCCTTGCTTTGAGTTGTGGGTTTGTGTTAGATATTTGAATGCCTCGCTTTGAGTTGTGCCTCTATGGGAGATATTTGAATGCCTTGCTTTGAGTTGTGCCTTTGTGTTAGATATTTGAATGCCTTGCTTTGAGTTGTGCCTTTGTGGGAGATATTTGAATGCCTTGCTTTGAGTTGTGCCTTTGTGGGAGATATTTGAATGCCTTGCTTTGAGTTGTGCCTTTGTGTTAGATATTTGAATGTCTTGCTTTGAGTTGTGCCTTTGTGGGAGATATTTGAATGCCTTGCTTTGAGTTGTGCCTTTGTGTTAGATATTTGAATGCCTTGCTTTGAGTTGTGCCTTTGTGTGAGATATTTGAATGCCTTGCTTTGAGTTGTGTCTTTATGGGAGATATTTGAATGCCTTGCTTTGAGTTGTGCCTTTATGTGATCTATTTCAACGCCTCGCCTTCAGTTGTGCCTTTATGTGATCTATTTCAACGCCTCGCCTTCAGTTGTGCCTTTATGGGAGCTATTTGAATGCCTTGCTTTGAGTTGTGCCTTTGTGGGAGATATTTGAATGCCTCGCCTTCAGTTGTGCCTTTATGGGAGATATTTGAATGCCTTGCTTTGAGTTGTGCCTTTGTGGGAGATATTTGAATGCCTCGCCTTCAGTTGTGCCTTTGTGGGAGATATTTGAATGCCTCGCTTTGAGTTGTGCCTTTGTGGGAGATATTTGAATGCCTTGCTTTGAGTTGTGCCTTTGTGGGAGATATTTGAATGCCTTGCTTTGAGTTGTGCCTTTGTGGGAGATATTTGAATGCCTCGCTTTGAGTTGTGCCTTTGTGGGAGATATTTGAATGCCTCGCTTTGAGTTGTGCCTTTGTGGGAGATATTTGAATGCCTCGCTTTGAGTTGTGCCTTTGTGGGAGATATTTGAATGCCTCGCTTTGAGTTGTGCCTTTGTGGGAGATATTTGAATGCCTCGCTTTGAGTTGTGCCTTTGTGGGAGATATTTGAATGCCTCGCTTTGAGTTGTGCCTTTGTGGGAGATATTTGAATGCCTCGCTTTGAGTTGTGCCTTTGTGGGAGATATTTGAATGCCTCGCTTTGAGTTGTGCCTTTGTGGGAGATATTTGAATGCCTCGCTTTGAGTTGTGCCTTTGTGGGAGATATTTGAATGCCTCGCTTTGAGTTGTGCCTTTGTGGGAGATATTTGAATGCCTCGCTTTGAGTTGTGCCTTTGTGTTAGATATTTGAATGCCTTGCTTTGAGTTGTGCCTTTGTGTGAGATATTTGAATGCCTTGCTTTGAGTTGTGCCTTTGTGTTAGATATTTGAATGCCTTGCTTTGAGTTGTGCCTTTGTGTTAGATATTTGAATGCCTTGCTTTGAGTTGTGCCTTTGTGGGAGATATTTGAATGCCTTGCTTTGAGTTGTGCCTTTGTGTGAGATATTTGAATGCCTTGCTTTGAGTTGTGCCTTTGTGGGAGATATTTGAATGCCTTGCTTTGAGTTGTGCCTTTGTGTGAGATATTTGAATGCCTTGCTTTGAGTTGTGCCTTTGTGGGAGATATTTGAATGCCTTGCTTTGAGTTGTGCCTTTGTGTGAGATATTTGAATGCCTTGCTTTGAGTTGTGCCTTTGTGGGAGATATTTGAATGCCTTGCTTTGAGTTGTGCCTTTGTGTGAGATATTTGAATGCCTTGCTTTGAGTTGTGCCTTTATGGGAGATATTTGAATGCCTCGCTTTGAGTTGTGCCTTTGTGGGAGATATTTGAATGCCTCGCTTTGAGTTGTGCCTTTGTGGGAGATATTTGAATGCCTTGCTTTGAGTTGTGCCTTTGTGGGAGATATTTGAATGCCTTGCTTTGAGTTGTGCCTTTGTGGGAGATATTTGAATGCCTCGCTTTGAGTTGTGCCTTTGTGGGAGATATTTGAATGCCTCGCTTTGAGTTGTGCCTTTGTGGGAGATATTTGAATGCCTTGCTTTGAGTTGTGCCTTTGTGGGAGATATTTGAATGCCTTGCTTTGAGTTGTGCCTTTGTGGGAGATATTTGAATGCCTTGCTTTGAGTTGTGCCTTTGTGGGAGATATTTGAATGCCTTGCTTTGAGTTGTGCCTTTGTGTTAGATATTTGAATGCCTTGCTTTGAGTTGTGCTTTTGTGGGAGATATTTGAATGCCTCGCTTTGAGTTGTGCATTTGTGGGAGATATTTGAATGCCTTGCTTTGAGTTGTGCCTTTGTGTTAGATATTTGAATGCCTTGCTTTGAGTTGTGCCTTTGTGGGAGATATTTGAATGTCTCGCTTTGAGTTATGCCCTTGTGTGAGATATTTGAATGCCTCGCCTTCAGTTGTGCCTTTATGTGAGCTATTTCAACGGCTCGCCTTCAGTTGTGCCTTTGTGGGAGATATTTGAATGCCTCGCTTTGAGTTGTGCCTTTGTGGGAGATATTTGAATGCCTCGCTTTGAGTTGTGCCTTTGTGGGAGATATTTGAATGCCTCGCTTTGAGTTGTGCCTTTGTGGGAGATATTTGAATGCCTCGCTTTGAGTTGTGCCTTTGTGGGAGATATTTGAATGCCTTGCTTTGAGTTGTGCCTTTGTGGGAGATATTTGAATGCCTTGCTTTGAGTTGTGCCTTTGTGTGAGATATTTGAATGCCTTGCTTTGAGTTGTGCCTTTGTGTTAGATATTTGAATGCCTTGCTTTGAGTTGTGCCTTTGTGTTAGATATTTGAATGCCTCGCTTTGAGTTGTGCCTTTATGGGAGATATTTGAATGCCTTGCTTTGAGTTGTGCCTTTGTGTGAGATATTTGAATGCCTTGCTTTGAGTTGTGCCTTTGTGGGAGATATTTGAATGCCTTGCTTTGAGTTGTGCCTTTGTGGGAGATATTTGAATGCCTTGCTTTGAGTTGTGCCTTTGTGTTAGATATTTGAATGCCTTGCTTTGAGTTGTGCTTTGTGGGAGATATTTGAATGCCTCGCTTTGAGTTGTGCCTTTGGGAGATATTTGAATGCCTTGCTTTGAGTTGTGCCTTTGTGGGAGATATTTGAATGCCTTGCTTTGAGTTGTGCCTTTGTGGGAGATATTTGAATGCCTTGCTTTGAGTTGTGCCTTTGTGGGAGATATTTGAATGCCTTGCTTTGAGTTGTGCCTTTGTGTGAGATATTTGAATGCCTTGCTTTGAGTTGTGCCTTTGTGGGAGATATTTGAATGCCTTGCTTTGAGTTGTGCCTTTGTGTTAGATATTTGAATGCCTTGCTTTGAGTTGTGCCTTTGTGTGAGATATTTGAATGCCTTGCTTTGAGTTGTGCCTTTGTGTTAGATATTTGAATGCCTTGCTTTGAGTTGTGCCTTTGTGGGAGATATTTGAATGCCTTGCTTTGAGTTGTGTCTTTATGGGAGATATTTGAATGCCTCGCTTTGAGTTGTGCCTTTGTGGGAGATATTTGAATGCTTCACTTTGAGTTGTGGAGTTGTGGGAGATATTTGAATGCCTCGCTTTGAGTTGTGCCTTTGTGGGAGATATTTGAATGCCTCGCTTTGAGTTGTGACTTTGTGGGAGATATTTGAATGCCTCGCTTTGAGTTGTGCCTTTGTGGGAGATATTTGAATGCCTCGCTTTGAGTTGTGCCTTTGTGGGAGATATTTGAATGCCTCGCTTTGAGTTGTGCCTTTGTGGGAGATATTTGAATGCCTCGCTTTGAGTTGTGCCTTTGTGGGAGATATTTGAATGCCTCGCTTTGAGTTGTGCCTTTGTGGAGATATTTGAATGCTTCGCTTTGAGTTGTGCCTTTGTGTGAGATATTTGAATGCCTCGCCTTGAGTTGTGCCTTTGTGGGAGATATTTGAATGCCTCGCTTTGAGTTGTGCCTTGTGTGAGATACTTGAATGCCTCGCCTTCAGTTGTGCCTTGTGAGATATTTGAACGCCTCGCCTTGAGTTGTGCCTCTATGGGAGATATTTGAATGCCTCGCTTTGAGTTGTGCCTTTGTGGGAGATATTTGAATGCCTCACTTTGAGTTGTGCCTTTGTGGGAGATATTTGAATGCCTCGCTTTGAGTTGTGCCTTTGTGTTAGATATTTGAATGCCTTGCTTTGAGTTGTGCCTTTGTGGGAGATATTTGAATGCCTCGCTTTGAGTTGTGCCTTTGTGTTAGATATTTGAATGCCTTGCTTTGAGTTGTGCCTTTATGGGAGATATTTGAATGCCTTGCTTTGAGTTGTGCCTTTGTGTGAGATATTTGAATGCTTCACTTTGAGTTGTGGAGTTGTGGGAGATATTTGAATGCCTCGCTTTGAGTTGTGCCTTTGTGTTAGATAATTGAATGCCTTGCTTTGAGTTGTGCCTTTGTGTTAGATATTTGAATGCCTTGTGTTTATGGGATATATTTGAATGCCTTGCTTTGAGTTGTGCCTTTGTGGGAGATATTTGAATGCCTTGCTTTGAGTTGTGCCTTTGTGTGAGATATTTGAATGCCTTGCTTTGAGTTGTGCCTTTGTGGGAGATATTTGAATGCCTCGCTTTGAGTTGTGCCTTTGTGTTAGATATTTGAATGCCTTGCTTTGAGTTGTGCCTTTATGGGAGATATTTGAATGCCTTGCTTTGAGTTGTGCCTTTATGGGAGATATTTGAATGCCTTGCTTTGAGTTGTGCCTTTTGGATCTATTTCAACGCCTCGCCTTCAGTTGTGCCTTTATGTGATCTATTTCAACGCCTCGCCTTCAGTTGTGCCTTTATGGGAGCTATTTGAATGCCTTGCTTTGAGTTGTGCCTTTGTGGGAGATATTTGAATGCCTCGCCTTCAGTTGTGCCTTTATGGGAGATATTTGAATGCTTCACTTTGAGTTGTGCCTTTGTGTGAGATATTTGAATGCCTCGCCTTCAGTTGTGCCTTTGTGGGAGATATTAGAATGTCTCGCTTTGAGTTATGCCCTTGTGTGAGATATTTGAATGCCTCGCCTTCAGTTGTGCCTTTATATGAGCTATTTCAACGCCTCGCCTTCAGTTGTGCCTCTATGGGAGCTATTTGAATGCCTCGCTTTGAGTTGTGCCTTTGTGGGAGATATTTGAATGCCTCACTTTGAGTTGTGCCTTTGTGGGAGATATTTGAATGCCTCGCTTTGAGTTGTGCCTTTGTGTTAGATATTTGAATGCCTTGCTTTGAGTTGTGCCTTTGTGGGAGATATTTGAATGCCTCGCTTTGAGTTGTGCCTTTGTGTTAGATATTTGAATGCCTTGCTTTGAGTTGTGCCTTTATGGGAGATATTTGAATGCCTTGCTTTGAGTTGTGCCTTTGTGTGAGATATTTGAATGCTTCACTTTGAGTTGTGGAGTTGTGGGAGATATTTGAATGCCTCGCTTTGAGTTGTGCCTTTGTGTTAGATAATTGAATGCCTTGCTTTGAGTTGTGCCTTTGTGGGAGATATTTGAATGCCTCGCCTTAAGTTGTGCCTTTGTGGGAGATATTTGAATGCCTCGCTTTGAGTTGTGCATTTGTGGGAGATATTTGAATGCCTTGCTTTGAGTTGTGCCTTTGTGTTAGATATTTGAATGCCTCGCTTTGAGTTGTGCCTTTGTGTGAGATATTTGAATGCCTTGCTTTGAGTTGTGCCTTTGTGGGAGATATTTGAATGCCTTGCTTTGAGTTGTGCCTTTGTGTGAGATATTTGAATGCCTTGCTTTGAGTTGTGCCTTTGTGGGAGATATTTGAATGCCTTGCTTTGAGTTGTGCCTTTGTGTGAGATATTTGAATGCCTTGCTTTGAGTTGTGCCTTTGTGTGAGATATTTGAATGCCTTGCTTTGAGTTGTGCCTTTGTGGGAGATATTTGAATGCCTTGCTTTGAGTTGTGTCTTTATGGGAGCTATTTGAATGCCTCGCTTTGAGTTGTGCCTTTGTGGGAGATATTTGAATGCTTCACTTTGAGTTGTGGAGTTGTGGGAGATATTTGAATGCCTCGCTTTGAGTTGTGCCTTTGTGGGAGATATTTGAATGCCTCGCTTTGAGTTGTGCCTTTGTGGGAGATATTTGAATGCCTCGCTTTGAGTTGTGCCTTTATGGGAGATATTTGAATGCCTCGCTTTGAGTTGTGCCTTTGTGGGAGATATTTGAATGTCTTGCTGTGAGTTGTGCCTTTGTGGGAGATATTTGAATGCCTCGCTTTGAGTTGTGCCTTTGTGGGAGATATTTGAATGCCTCGCTTTGAGTTGTGCCTTTGTGGGAGATATTTGAATGCCTCGCTTTGAGTTGTGCCTTTGTGGGAGATATTTGAATGCTTCACTTTGAGTTGTGCCTTTGTGTGAGATATTTGAATGCCTCGCCTTCAGTTGTGCCTTTGTGGGAGATATTAGAATGTCTCGCTTTGAGTTATGCCCTTGTGTGAGATACTTGAATGCCTCGCCTTCAGTTGTGCCTTTATATGAGCTATTTCAACGCCTCGCCTTCAGTTGTGCCTCTATGGGAGCTATTTGAATGCCTCGCTTTGAGTTGTGCCTTTGTGGGAGATATTTGAATGCCTCGCTTTGAGTTGTGCCTTTGTGGGAGATATTTGAATGCCTCGCTTTGAGTTGTGCCTTTGTGTTAGATATTTGAATGCCTTGCTTTGAGTTGTGCCTTTGTGGGAGATATTTGAATGCCTCGCTTTGAGTTGTGCCTTTATGGGAGATATTTGAATGCCTTGCTTTGAGTTGTGCCTTTGTGTGAGATATTTGAATGCTTCACTTTGAGTTGTGGAGTTGTGGGAGATATTTGAATGCCTCGCTTTGAGTTGTGCCTTTGTGTTAGATAATTGAATGCCTTGCTTTGAGTTGTGCCTTTGTGGGAGATATTTGAATGCCTCGCCTTAAGTTGTGCCTTTGTGGGAGATATTTGAATGCCTTGCTTTGAGTTGTGCATTTGTGGGAGATATTTGAATGCCTTGCTTTGAGTTGTGCCTTTGTGTTAGATATTTGAATGCCTCGCTTTGAGTTGTGCCTTTGTGGGAGATATTTGAATGCCTTGCTTTGAGTTGTGCCTTTGTGTTAGATATTTGAATGCCTTGCTTTGAGTTGTGCCTTTATGGGAGATATTTGAATGCCTTGCTTTGAGTTGTGCCTTTGTGTGAGATATTTGAATGCCTTGCTTTGAGTTGTGCCTTTATGGGAGATATTTGAATGCCTTGCTTTGAGTTGTGCCTTTGTGTGATCTATTTGAATGCCTCGCCTTCAGTTGTGCCTTTATGTGAGCTATTTGAATGCCTCGCTTTGAGTTGTGCCTTTATGGGAGATATTTGAATGCCTTGCTTTGAGTTGTGCCTTTGTGGGAGATATTTGAATGCCTTGCTTTGAGTTGTGCCTTTGTGGGAGATATTTGAATGCCTCGCTTTGAGTTGTGCCTTTGTGGGAGATATTTGAATGCCTTGCTTTGAGTTGTGCCTTTGTGGGAGATATTTGAATGCCTCGCTTTGAGTTGTGCCTTTGTGGGAGATATTTGAATGCCTTGCTTTGAGTTGTGCCTTTGTGGGAGATATTTGAATGCCTCGCTTTGAGTTGTGCCTTTGTGGGAGATATTTGAATGCCTCGCTTTGAGTTGTGCCTTTGTGGGAGATATTTGAATGCCTCGCTTTGAGTTGTGCCTTTGTGGGAGATATTTGAATGCCTCGCTTTGAGTTGTGCCTTTGTGGGAGATATTTGAATGCCTCGCTTTGAGTTGTGCCTTTGTGGGAGATATTTGAATGCCTTGCTTTGAGTTGTGCCTTTGTGGGAGATATTTGAATGCCTTGCTTTGAGTTGTGCCTTTGTGGGAGATATTTGAATGCCTTGCTTTGAGTTGTGCCTTTGTGTGAGATATTTGAATGCCTCGCTTTGAGTTGTGCCTTTGTGGGAGATATTTGAATGCCTTGCTTTGAGTTGTGCCTTTGTGTTAGATATTTGAATGCCTTGCTTTGAGTTGTGCCTTTGTGGGAGATATTTGAATGCCTTGCTTTGAGTTGTGCCTTTGTGGGAGATATTTGAATGCCTTGCTTTGAGTTGTGCCTTTGTGTGAGATATTTGAATGCCTTGCTTTGAGTTGTGCCTTTGTGGGAGATATTTGAATGCCTTGCTTTGAGTTGTGCCTTTGTGTTAGATATTTGAATGCCTTGCTTTGAGTTGTGCCTTTGTGTGAGATATTTGAATGCCTTGCTTTGAGTTGTGCCTTTATGGGAGATATTTGAATGCCTTGCTTTGAGTTGTGCCTTTATGTGATATTTAAGCCTCGCTTAGTTGTGCCTTTTGGTATTTAAGCCTCGCCTTCAGTTGTGCCTTTATGGGAGATATTTGAATGCCTTGCTTTGAGTTGTGCCTTTGTGGGAGATATTTGAATGCCTCGCCTTCAGTTGTGCCTTTATGGGAGATATTTGAATGCCTTGCTTTGAGTTGTGCCTTTGTGGGAGATATTTGAATGCCTCGCTTTGAGTTGTGCCTTTGTGGGAGATATTTGAATGCCTTGCTTTGAGTTGTGCCTTTGTGGGAGATATTTGAATGCCTTGCTTTGAGTTGTGCCTTTGTGGGAGATATTTGAATGCCTTGCTTTGAGTTGTGCCTTTGTGGGAGATATTTGAATGCCTCGCTTTGAGTTGTGCCTTTGTGGGAGATATTTGAATGCCTCGCTTTGAGTTGTGCCTTTGTGGGAGATATTTGAATGCCTCGCTTTGAGTTGTGCCTTTGTGGGAGATATTTGAATGCCTCGCTTTGAGTTGTGCCTTTGTGGGAGATATTTGAATGCCTCGCTTTGAGTTGTGCCTTTGTGGGAGATATTTGAATGCCTCGCTTTGAGTTGTGCCTTTGTGGGAGATATTTGAATGCCTCGCTTTGAGTTGTGCCTTTGTGGGAGATATTTGAATGCCTCGCTTTGAGTTGTGCCTTTGTGGGAGATATTTGAATGCCTCGCTTTGAGTTGTGCCTTTGTGGGAGATATTTGAATGCCTTGCTTTGAGTTGTGCCTTTGTGGGAGATATTTGAATGCCTCGCTTTGAGTTGTGCCTTTGTGTGAGATATTTGAATGCCTTGCTTTGAGTTGTGCCTTTGTGTGAGATATTTGAATGCCTTGCTTTGAGTTGTGCATTTGTGTTAGATATTTGAATGCCTTGCTTTGAGTTGTGCCTTTGTGTTAGATATTTGAATGCCTCGCTTTGAGTTGTGCCTTTGTGGGAGATATTTGAATGCCTTGCTTTGAGTTGTGCCTTTGTGTGAGATATTTGAATGCCTTGCTTTGAGTTGTGCCTTTGTGGGAGATATTTGAATGCCTTGCTTTGAGTTGTGCCTTTGTGTGAGATATTTGAATGCCTTGCTTTGAGTTGTGCCTTTGTGTTAGATATTTGAATGCCTTGCTTTGAGTTGTGCCTTTGTGGGAGATATTTGAATGCCTTGCTTTGAGTTGTGCCTTTGTGTGAGATATTTGAATGCCTTGCTTTGAGTTGTGCCTTTGTGGGAGATATTTGAATGCCTTGCTTTGAGTTGTGCCTTTGTGGGAGATATTTGAATGCCTCGCTTTGAGTTGTGCCTTTGTGTGAGATATTTGAATGCCTCGCTTTGAGTTGTGCCTTTGTGGGAGATATTTGAATGCCTTGCTTTGAGTTGTGCCTTTGTGGGAGATATTTGAATGCCTCGCTTTGAGTTGTGCCTT
>CM026387.1:42626491-42766518 GCA_014843695.1 Archivesica marissinica
AGCAATGCAGGTACTATACATATATAACAGTAATCCAGAGCAAAGCAATGCAGGTCCTACATATATAGCAGTAATCCAGAGCAAAGCAATGCAGGTCCTATACATATATAGCAGTAATCCAGCACAAAGCATTGCAGGTCCTATACATATAGCAGTAATCCAGAGCAAAGCAATGCAGGTCCTATGCATATATAGCAGTAATCCAGAACAAAGCAATGCAGGTCCTATACATATATAACAGTAATCCAGAGCAAAGCAATGCAGGTCCTATACATATATAACAGTAATCCAGAACAAAGCAATGCAGGTCCTACATATATAACATTAATCCAGAGCAAAGCAATGCAGGTACTATACATATATAACAGTAATCCAGAGCAAAGCAATGCAGGTCCTACATATATAGCAGTAATCCAGAGCAAAGCAATGCAGGTCCTATACATATATAGCAGTAATCCAGCACAGAGCATTGCAGGTCCTATACATATAGCAGTAATCCAGAGCAAAGCAATGCAGGTCCTATGCATATATAGCAGTAATCCAGAACAAAGCAATGCAGGTCCTACATATATAACATTAATCCAGAGCAAAGCAATGCAGGTACTATACATATATAACAGTAATCCAGAGCAAAGCAATGCAAGTCCTACATATATAACAGTAATCCAGAGCAAAGCAATGCAGGTCCTACATATATAGCAGTAATCCAGAGCAAAGCAATGCAGGTCCTACATATATAACAGTAATCCAGCACAAAGCAATGCAGGTCCTATTCATATATAACAGTAATCCAGAGCAAAGCAATGCAGGTCCTACATATATAACAGTAATCCTGAGCAAAGCAATGCAGGTCCTACATATATAGCAGTAATCCAGAGCAAAGCAATGCAGGTCCTACATATATAACAGTAATCCATAGCAAAGCAATGCAGGTCCAATACATATATAACAGTAATCCAGAGCAAAGCAATGCAGGTCCTATACATATATAACAGTAATCCAATACAAAGCAATGCAGGTCCTACACATATAACAGTAATCCAGAGCAAAGCAATGCAGGTCCTATACATATATAACAGTAATACATAGCAAAGCAATGCAGGTCCTATTCATATATAACAGTAATCCAGAGCAAAGCAATGCAGGTCCTACATATATAACAGTAATCCAGCACAAAGCAATGCAGGTCCTATACATATATAACAGTAATCCAGAGCAAAGCAATGCAGGTCCTACATATATAACAGTAATTCAGAGCAAAGCAATGCAGGTCCTATACATATATAACAGTAATCCAGCGCAAAGCAATGCAGGTCCAATACATATATAACAGTAATCCAGAGTAAAGCAATGCAGGTCATACATATATAACAGTAATCCAGAGCAAAGCAATGCAGGTTCTACATATATAACATTAATCCAGAGCAAAGCAATGCAGGTCCAATACATATATAACAGTAATCCAGAGCAAAGCAATGCAGGTCCTACATATATAACAGTAATCCAGAGCAAAGCAATGCAGGTCCTACATATATAACAGTAATCCAGAGCAAAGCAATGCAGGTCCTATACATATATAACAGTAGTCCAGCGCAAAGCAATGCAGGTCCTATGCATATATAACAGTAATCCAGAGCAAAGCAATGCAGGTCCTATGCATATATATCAGTAATCCAGAGCAAAGCAATGCAGGTCCTATACATATATAACAGTAATCCAGCGCAAAGCAATGCAGGTCCTATACATATATAACAGTAATCCAGAGCAAAGCAATGCAGGTCCTATACATATATAACAGTAATCCAGAGCAAAGCAATGCAGGTCCTACATATATAACAGTAATCCAGAGCAAAGCAATGCGGGTCCGATACATATATATATAACAGTAATCCAGAGCAAAGCAATGCAGGTCCTATACATATATAACAGTAATCCAGCGCAAAGCAATGCAGGTCCTACACATATATAACAGTAATCCAGAGCAAAGCAATGCAGGTCCTATACATATATAACAGTAATCCAGAGCAAAGCAATGCAGGTCCTATACATATATAACAGTAATCCAGCATAAATCAATTCAGGTCCTATACATATATAACAGTAATCCAGAGCAAAGCAATGCAGGTCCTATGCATATATAACAGTAATCCAGAGCAAAGCAATGCAGGTCCTACATATATAGCAGTAATCCAGAGCAAAGCAATGCAGGTCCTAAACATATATAGCAGTAATCCAGCACAAAGCATTGCAGGTCCTATACATATAGCAGTAATCCAGAGCAAAGCAATGCAGGTCCTATGTATATATAGCAGTAATCCAGAACAAAGCAATGCAGGTCCTATACATATATAACAGTAATCCAGAGCAAAGCAATGCAGGTCCTATACATATATAACAGTAATCCAGAACAAAGCAATGCAGGTCCTACATATATAACATTAATCCAGAGCAAAGCAATGCAGGTACTATACATATATAACAGTAATCCAGAGCAAAGCAATGCAGGTCCTACATATATAGCAGTAATCCAGAGCAAAGCAATGCAGGTCCTATACATATATAGCAGTAATCCAGCACAAAGCATTGCAGGTCCTATGCATATATAGCAGTAATCCAGAACAAAGCAATGCAGGTCCTATACATATATAACAGTAATCCAGAGCAAAGCAATGCAGGTCCTATACATATATAACAGTAATCCAGAACAAAGCAATGCAGGTCCTACATATATAACATTAATCCAGAGCAAAGCAATGCAGGTACTATACATATATAACAGTAATCCAGAGCAAAGCAATGCAGGTCCTACATATATAACAGTAATCCAGAGCAAAGCAATGCAGGTCCTACATATATAGCAGTAATCCAGAGCAAAGCAATGCAGGTCCTACATATATAACAGTAATCCAGCACAAAGCAATGCAGGTCCTATTCATATATAACAGTAATCCAGAGCAAAGCAATGCAGGTCCTACATATATAACAGTAATCCAGAGCAAAGCAATGCAGGTCCTACATATATAGCAGTAATCCAGAGCAAAGCAATGCAGGTCCTACATATATATCAGTAATCCATAGCAAAGCAATGCAGGTCCAATACATATATAACAGTAATCCAGAGCAAAGCAATGCAGGTCCTATACATATATAACAGTAATCCAGTACAAAGCAATGCAGGTCCTACATATATAACAGTAATCCAGAGCAAAGCAATGCTGGTCCTATACATATATAACAATAACAGTAATCCAGGGCAAAGCAATGCAGGTCCTATACATATATAACAGTAATCCAGAGCAAAGCAATGCAGGTCCTACATATATAACAGTAATCCAGAGCAAAGCAATGCAGGTCCTACATATATCAGTAATCCAGAGCAAAGCAATGCTGGTCCTATACATATATAACAGTAATCCAGAGCAAAGCAATGCAGGTCCTACATATATAACAGTAATCCAGCACAAAGCAATGCAGGTCCTATACATATAGCAGTAATCCAGAGCAAAGCAATGCAGGTCCTATGCATATATAGCAGTAATCCAGAACAAAGCAATGCAGGTCCTATTCATATATAACAGTAATCCAGAGCAAAGCAATGCAGGTCCTATACATATATAACAGTAATCCAGAACAAAGCAATGCAGGTCCTACATATACAACATTAATCCAGAGCAAAGCAATGCAGGTCCTATACATATATAACAATAATCCAGGGCAAAGCAATGCAGGTCCTATACATATATAACAGTAAGCCAGAGCAGAGCAATGCAGGTCCTACATATATAACAGTAATCCAGCGCAAAGCAATGCAGGTCCTACATATATAACAGTAATACAGAGCAATGCAATGCAGGTCCTACATATATAACAGTAATCCAGAGCAAAGCAATGCAGGTCCTATACATATATAACAGTAATCCAGAGCAAAGCAATGCCGGTCCTATACATATATAACAGTAATCCAGCACAACGCAATGCAGGTCCTATACATATATAACAGTAATCCAGCACAACGCAATGCAGGTCCTATACATATATAACAGTAATCCAGCACAAAGCAATGCCGGTCCTATACATATATAACAGTAATCCAGCACAACGCAATGCAGGTCCTATACATATATAACAGTAATCCAGCACAACGCAATGCAGGTCCTATTCATATATAACAGTAATCCAGAGCAAAGCAATGCAGGTCCTATACATATATAACAGTAATCCAGAGCAAAGCAATGCAGGTCCTACATATATAACATTAATTCAGAGCAAAGCAATGCAGGTCCTATACATATATAACAGTAATTCAGCGCAAAGCAATGCAGGTCCAATACATATATAACAGTAATCCAGAGTAAAGCAATGCAGGTCCGTCCTATATAACAGTAATCCAGAGCAAAGCAATGCAGGTTCTACATATATAACATTAATCCACAGCAAAGCAATGCAGGTCCTATACATATATAACAGTAATCCAGAGCAAAGCAATGCAGGTCCTACATATATAACAGTAATCCAGAGCAAAGCAATGCAGGTCCTACATATATAACAGTAATCCAGAGCAAAGCAATGCAGGTCTTATACATATATAACAGTAATCCAGCGCAAATCAATGCAGGTCCTATACATATAGTAGTAATCCTGAGCAAAGCAATGCAGGTCCTATACATATAGCAGTAATCCAGAGCAAAGCAATGCAGGTCCTATACATATAGCAGTAATCCAGAGCAAATCAATGCAGGTCCTATACATATAGCAGTAATCCAGAGCAAAGCAATGCAGGTCCTATACATATATAACAGTAATCCAGCGCAAAGCAATGCAGGTCCTATACATATATAACAGTAATCCAGAGCAAAGCAATGCAGGTCCTATACATATATAACAGTAATCCAGAGCAAAGCAATGCAGGTCCTACATATATAACAGTAATCCAGAGCAAAGCAATGCAGGTCCTACATATATAACAGTAATCCAGAGCAAAGCAATGCGGGTCCTATGCATATATAACAGTAATCCAGAGCAAAGCAATGCAGGTCCTATTCATATATAACAGTAATCCAGCGCAAAGCAATGCAGGTCCTATACATATATAACAGTAATCCAGCGCAAAGCAATGCAGGTCCTATACATATATAACAGTAATCCAGAGCAAAGCAATGCAGGTCCTATGCATATATAACAGTAATCCAGAGCAAAGCAATGCAGGTCCTATACATATATAACAGTAATCCAGCACAAAGCAATGCATGTCATATACATATATAACAGTAATCCAGAGCAAAGCAATGCAGGTCCTATGCATATATAACAGTAATCCCGAGCAAAGCAATGCAGGTCCTACATATATAGCAGTAATCCAGAGCAAAGCAATGCAGTCCTATACATATATAGCAGTAATCCAGCACAAAGCAATGCAGGTCCTATACATATAGCAGTAATCCAGAGCAAAGCAATGCAGGTCCTATGCATATATAGCAGTAATCCAGAACAAAGCAATGCAGGTCCTATACATATATAACAGTAATCCAGAGCAAAGCAATGCAGGTCCTATGCATATATAACAGTAATCCAGAACAAAGCAATGCAGGTCCTACATATATAACATTAATCCAGAGCAAAGCAATGCAGGTCCTATACATATATAACAGTAATCCAGAGCAAAGCAATGCAGGTCCTATATATATAACAGTAATCCAGCGCAAAGCAATGCAGGTCCTACACATATATAACAGTAATCCATAGCAAAGCAATGCAGGTCCTATACCTATATAGCAGTAATCCAGAACAAAGCAATGCAGGTCCAATACATATATAACAGTAATCCAGAGCAAAGCAATGCAGGTCCTATACATATATAACAGTAATCCAGCCCAAAGCAATGCAGGTCCTATACATATATAACAGTAATCCATAACAAAGCAATGCAGGTCCAATACATATATAACAGTAATCCAGCACAAAGCAATGCAGGTCCTATACATATAGCAGTAATCCAGAGCAAAGCAATGCAGGTCCTATACATATATAGCAGTAATCCAGCACAAAGCAATGCAGGTCCTATACATATATAACAGTAATCCAGAGCAAAGCAATGCAGGTCCTATACATATATAATAGTAATCCAGAGCAAAGCAATGCAGGTCCTATACATATATAACAGTAATCCAGAGCAAAGCAATGCAGGTCCTATACATATATAACAGTAATCCAGAGCAAAGCAATGCAGGTCCTATACATATATAGCAGTAATCCAGAGCAAAGCAATGCAGGTCCTATGCATATATAACAGTAATCCAGCGCAAAGCAATGCAGGTCCTATACATATATAACAGTAATCCAGAGCAAAGCAATGCAGGTCCTATACATATATAACAGTAATCCAGAGCAAAGCAATGCAGGTCCTATACATATATAGCAGTAATCCAGAGCAAAGCAATGCAGGTCCTATACATATATAACAGTAATCCAGCGCAAAGCAATGCAGGTCCTACATATATAACAGTAATCCACAACAAAGCAATGCAGGTCCTATACATATATAACAGTAATCCAGCGCAAAGCAATGCAGGTCCTATACATATATAACAGTAATCCAGAGCAAAGCAATGCAGGTCCTACATATATAACAGTAATCCAGCACAAAGCAATGCAGGTCCTACATATATAACAGTAATCCAGAGCAAAGCAATGCAGGTCCTACATATATAACAGTAATCCAGCGCAAAGCAATGCAGGTCCTATTCATATATAACAGTAATCCAGCGGAAAGCAATGCAGGTCCTATGCATATATAACAGTAATCTAGTGCAAATCTCAGTGAAAACCACATGTTAAAGAACAGAACAGAACAGAACATAAGTTTATTCATGACGTATACATAAGTACATAGTCATAATATATACATATAATTACATATAAATAAATAAGTGATCAATAAAGCTATCGTATAGCTACTGTAATCTAATTTAATATAGAGGATGAACATTCTAGTTAGTTGTTATGTGTAATTAAGAAGACAAAACGTTCAATATTGAGTTCCTGTGGTTTAAAGCATTCTTAATAAATCGAGCCACGTTTAATAACACCTTTCTATTATCACTGTTCATTAAAGAACAAAATGTATACATACTTGGTCTCGTGTAGTAGTACTTTTTAATAAGTTCTTTCCTCAAATATGAGTAACACGGACAAATTAAAATAAAGTGATACTCATCTTCAATATCTCTAACATTACAACATTGACAATGAAGCTCATTTCTCTGTATTCACTGTTCATTAAAGAACAAAATTAAAATTTAGTACAACTTACTCACTTAGAAAATCCCATTTTCATGAATATAGAATCTATTCATATTTCAATTATAGTATTCACTAATTTTCACAATTTGTCACATTTTAAAACGATTTAGAGTGCATGTGACATCGGTTTGTTCAAGAAACTTGAAGGAAGGACTACGGTCAGGGGTGCGATTCTCAGCGAGGCATGATTGTAGTGTACGATTACTGCGCTACGTCACAACAGTCTAGGATCTCAAATTAATAAGAGGCATAACATGACATTTCCATTCCACCATTTTGACACATTTTGACACTGCTAACATTTTGTAAATTAACTCTGACATTAATAATAATAATAATAATAATACAGTATTTATTTAATAGAGATCTCATTTAACAAAAGCTAATATCCCATGAGACCCTCAACATATACATAACATTATAACCGTTAAGGCCTTAGCATCCACTAGGGGGGAACGAAATGATGTTTTATGGCCCTAGCTACCAGACTAATCACCGGATACATTGGCCGGCATCGTTTATTTATGAGTCACCGTAATTGTTTCACATTGTCGCATATTGACAAACTGTACGGAACACTACGGAGAACAGTGGGGTAACCACATCAGCCGTTCTATTAGACTGTCCGCCTGTCTGTGCACATGTGATCACCGAAATGAAACGATGTACATGGTAGGGTGTGAAATACAGTGAGTGATCTTATGTGTCACTCTACTAGTATTTTATAACGTTTTTTGTGTGTGTTTGCATGTATGAAAGAACGTGGTCTAGAAGTGGTTCAGCATAGGTTAATTCAACATGCCACTGATACCACTCTAGGCTCCCGAGAGTTCGATACATGTTAATATGTGACTTCTAATTCGTACACATGCACTGAGCAGGCACACCGAGGCAGCTGCCCCGGTTAAATTTCCAAAGCAAAACAACCTATGAAAAATGTAATAAATAAAATGCAAAATGTTGACTGCTAGAGAGCTGAAAGGTCAGAACATACGTCTAAACTCATTAAATCAGAAGGCACAGGAAATCGCTATACCCAACACTTTAAAGCAGCATTACATCGTATGAAATAAAATATATTTGAAAAAAAATTACGTATTGGTAGCAATGCTGCTACACATTCTAACATTATACTTTGTATGCTTATGTTCATTTGGTAAACAGTGTTTTTTTTCGATAAAACAAACTCGAAACCGAAAGTAGGACTTTCCGAGTCGATCGGTCACGCACTTGTTTACAACCGGAACGCATCGTCCGCACTTGTTTACATTCGGAATGCATCGTCCCCATTTGTCCCACGTTGTCTTTTTAATTAAATCACTTGATATATTGATTCATACCTCTGTTAGCTAAGTCTTTAGGGATATTTTTACATCCCCGCGAGGCGTTCGACATTAGAGCAAGATAGATAGATAGTTTTTTTTTTACGTTTATTTATCGTCGCTACCGGTTGCCCATATGAGCGACGCCTCCTGAAGAGATTAGTTATTTTAGATTTTGGAGGATAGTGCATGATACAGACAGAGACCCATTCCAGAATCTCCTCTGGTTCTTTTACGTGCACGGTGTAAAGCACCGACACGAGACCTCGGTTTAACGTCCCATCTGAAAGACTGTTAATTTTATTAGGGTCAGACGGGGGATCGAACCTGCGATCCCTGGATTACCAGTCCAGCGTGTTGCCACTGGACTACATATCCGTCTGTAGATAGATAGTATTTCATGTTCAAAATATATACGTTGTTTTCTACATCCTCTGTTGTTTCACGCATGCGTGCTGTGCGTGTTTACATTTCGTGTGTTGATAAACAAATGCGCGTTTACGACGGTTTAAATTTATTGGAATTTTATCGTTTCTGAGCGACTATTTCGATTTTTGTAAACACACACACATTAGTATTTATATTTTACCCAAAACATCCTTTATTACGATGTAATACTGCTTTAAAGGGGACCATGTCCCCAGAACCCATAGATTGCCTCGGTTGAAATTTACATCGGGCTACGGTACTGGTACAGCGTTACTCATCGTTAGGTATTTAAATGCGAACTATTCATAAACTGTAATGCAGACGGATCTGTAGTCCAGTGGTACCACGCTGGACTTGTAATCCAGGGATCACAGATTCGACCCCCCGTCTGACCCTACTAAAATTAACAGTCTTTCAGATGGGACTTTAAACCGAGGTCTCGTGTCGGTGCTTTACACCGCGCACGTAAAAGAACCAGAGGATATTCTGGAATGGGTCTCTGTCTGTATCATGCACTATCCTCCAAAAATCTAAAATGACTAATCTCTTCAGGAGGCGTCGCTCAGATGGGCAACCGGTAGCGACGATAAATAAACGTAAAACACACAGCGTTACTCATCGTTAGGTATTTAAATGCGAACTATTCATAAACTGTAATGCAGACGGATCTGTAGTCCAGTGGTACCACGCTGGACTTGTAATCCAGGGATCACAGATTCGATCCCCCGTCTGACCCTACTAAAATTAACAGTCTTTCAGATGGGACTTTAAACCGAGGTCTCGTGTCGGTGCTTTACACCGCGCACGTAAAAGAACCAGAGGATATTCTGGAATGGGTCTCTGTCTGTATCATGCACTATCCTCCAAAAATCTAAAATGACTAATCTCTTCAGGAGGCGTCGCTCAGATGGGCAACCGGTAGCGACGATAAATAAACGTAAAACACACAGCGTTACTCATCGTTAGGTATTTAAATGCGAACTATTCATAAACTGTAATGCAGACGGATCTGTAGTCCAGTGGTACCACGCTGGACTTGTAATCCAGGGATCACAGATTCGATCCCCCGTCTGACCCTACTAAAATTAACAGTCTTTCAGATGGGACTTTAAACCGAGGTCTCGTGTCGGTGCTTTACACCGCGCACGTAAAAGAACCAGAGGATATTCTGGAATGGGTCTCTGTCTGTATCATGCACTATCCTCCAAAAATCTAAAATGACTAATCTCTTCATGCAGGAGGCGTCGCTCATATGGGAAACCGGTAGCGATGATAAATAAACGTAAAACACACACACACACACACTGTAATATATTATACACGATCCGCAACGCCGGAAACATGAATTGGTATTGTTAATAAGTTGTGTTTGAAAGCTTCAGATGTATTGGAATTAGTATATTGTTTTATATTTAAGGAATAAAAGCAACCTGTATTTTTTCATATATTTTACCACATTAATTTTTAAAACTTAGGCGTTCATTGTACATTTATTATTGACTTCCCCATAGCAACTACACGTCAAACCAGCATGTTTAAATCATACGATGACGAATGCATGAGTTCCATTTCCCCGTTATGCAGTCTATGCAGACATCTTTGGGGGCAGCTGTTTAACCAATTTCCACAGCTTTACGTGCGTTGCATCGCACACTTCCTTCTGTCCGGCTCGTAATATGTCCGCCTATTGTCTTTACCGTGTCATAAACGCAACAGACGGACCGGGGATTTGACATTAAAAACTAAATAGTGATGTAAATATTTATGTATATACATGTGCGTAAACTGTCATTGCGAATGTAATATTGTTAATATAACATGCGATTTATGAAATGTAGTTGGAAGACGTAGTAGAGACGTTAAATTTCAAAAAACGTAGTAGAGACGTTAAGTATTTGTTCGGTATTCGGTACAGTAACTTCCATTTCGGCTGTTCGATTAGCGCAGTGGTTATCGCGCTCGCTTCTCATCAATGCAACCCGGGTTCGATCCTCGGACCGGGAAGTATGTGAGCTGGTACGGTAGTCGCCAGCTCGGACAGGTGGGTTTTCTCCGTCCGGGTTCTCCGGTTTCCTCCCACACGAATGACCACATATACGCTTTCATCCGCGCCAACGAGAGTGATTAACATATCTATCTGCCTTTTATGTCGAACCCCTCGCGGTGACGTAGACATGTTGCGCGTCAAAAACCGCAAAGAAGTTAAACGTATGAGTAGTTATTTACTAATTTATGAGTGTGGTGAAAATAAGTTATTGTAAAAGTTTAAAAGCAGCTGCACAGAACAACTAGGGACTGGCATGATCAATATGGCAAACTGCCGTATTGAATTGCTCTATGGTAGGGAGATGGACAATGTCAGGAGGGAGATGGTTCCAATGGTAGATTGTTCTTGGAAAAAAGGAAAACTTGTAGTAGTCTGTAGTTGCTGTAATTAACCTATAGCTTAAGGAATGGCAATGGCGAGCAGGACGGGAGAGGGGAACTAGGTAATTTTCAATGGGAATAGCAACAAGATCATTTTGAAGTAACTTCCACTTGTGGATATTTTGCCGCTCACAATTACAATCACATTACTTTCTCGAAATATGTGTACACAACATGGAAATGTACGAACTATGTGTACACAACATAGAAATGTACGAACTATGTGTACACAACATGGAAATGTACGAACTATGTGTACACAACATGGAAATGGAGGAAATATGTGTACATAACATGGAAATGTACGAAATATGTGTACATAACATGGAAATGTACGAACTATGTGTACACAACATGGAAATGTACGAACTATGTGTACACAACATGGAAATGTACGAACTATGTGTACACAACATGGAAATGTTCGAACTATGTGTACACAACATGGAAATGTACGAACTATGTGTACACAGCATGGACATGTACGAACTATGTGTACACAACATGGAAATGTACGAACTATGTGTACACAACATGGAAATGTACGAACTATGTGTACACAACATGGAAATGTACGAACTATGTGTACACAACATGGAAATGTACGAACTATGTGTACACAACATGGAAATGTACGAACTATGTGTACACAACATGGAAATGTACGAACTATGTGTACACAACATGGAAATGGAGGAAATATGTGTACATAACATGGAAATGTACGAAATATGTGTACACAACATGGAAATGTACGAACTATGTGTACACAACATGGAAATGTACGAACTATGTGTACACAACATGGAAATGTACGAACTATGTGTACACAACATGGAAATGTACGAAATATGTGTACACAACATGGAAATGTACGAACTATGTGTACACAACATGGAAATGTACGAACTATGTGTACACAACATGGAAATGTACGAACTATGTGTACACAACATGGAAATGTACGAACTATGTGTACACAACATGGAAATGTACGAACTATGTGTACACAACATGGAAATGTACGAACTATGTGTACACAACATGGAAATGTACGAACTATGTGTACACAACATGGAAATGTACGAACTATGTGTACAAACATGGAAATGTACGAAATATGTGTACACAACATGGAAATGTACGAACTATGTGTACACAACATGGAAATGTACGAACTATGTGTACACAACATGGAAATGTACGAACTATGTGTACACAACATGGAAATGTACGAACTATGTGTACACAACATGGAAATGTACGAACTATGTGTACACAACATGGAAATGTACGAACTATGTGTACACAACATGGAAATGTACGAACTATGTGTACACAACATGGAAATGTACGAACTATGTGTACACAACATGGAAATGTACGAACTATGTGTACACAACATGGAAATGTACGAACTATGTGTACACAACATGGAAATGTACGAACTATGTGTACACAACATGGAAATGTACGAACTATGTGTACACAACATGGAAATGTACGAACTATGTGTACACAACATGGAAATGTACGAAATATGTGTACACAACATGGAAATGGAGGAAATATGTGTACACACCATGGAAATGGAGGAAATATGTGTACATAACATGGAAATGTACGAAATATGTGTACACAACATGGACATGTACGAAATATGTGTACACAACATGGAAATGTACGAACTATGTGTACACAACATGGAAATGTACGAACTATGTTTACACAACATGGAAATGTACGAACTATGTGTACACAACATGGAAATGGAGGAAATATGTGTACACAACATGGAAATGTACGAACTATGTGTACACAACATGGAAATGTACGAACTATGTGTACACAACATGGAAATGTACGAAATATGTGTACACAACATGGAAATGTACGAACTATGTGTACACAACATGGAAATGTACGAACTATGTGTACACAACATGGAAATGTACGAAATATGTGTACACAACATGGAAATGTACGAACTATGTGTACACAACATGGAAATGTACGAAATATGTGTACACAACATGGAAATGTACGAAATATGTGTACACAACATGGAAATGTACGAACTATGTGTACACAACATGGAAATGTACGAACTATGTGTACACAACATGGAAATGTACGAACTATGTGTACACAACATGGAAATGTACGAACTATGTGTACACACCATGGAAATGTACGAACTATGTGTACACACCATGGAAATGTACGAACTATGTGTACACAACATGGAAATGTACGAAATATGTGTACACAACATGGAAATGTACGAACTATGTGTACACAACATGGAAATGTACGACATATGTGTACACAACATGGAAATGTACGACATATGTGTACACAACATGGAAATGTACGAACTATGTGTACACAACATGGAAAGTACGACATATGTGTACACAACATGGAAATGTATGAAATATGTGTACACAACATGGAAAGTACGACATATGTGTACACAACATGGAAATGTACGAACTATGTGTACACAACATGGAAAGTACGACATATGTGTACACAACATGGAAATGTACGAAATATGTGTACACAACATGCTTTCCATTTGTTTGTCAACATGTTCCGATTTGATAAGAGTTCGTGCATTAAGCTTGACAGATGTAGAAAAGGGGTACCTGCTTTCCATTTGTTTGTCAACATGTTCCGGTTTGATAAGAGTTCGTGCATTAAGCTTGCCAGATGTAGAAGAGGGGTACTTGCTTTCCATTTGTTTGTCAACATGTTCCGGTTTGATAAGAGTTCGTGAATTAAGCTTGACATATGTAGAAAAGGTGATTTACAAAAAATGACTATGTGGTAAAACTGGGGCGAAATATTGCTCGATATGTCTTTTTGTGACGTACACAAATGAAAGTAATCGCTATAGCGCTATTTATATATTACCCATGTTTGCCCATATCGGTCCAAAACAGTTGTCCATGATACAGATTCATATTATTTCATCGATTGTTGATACGTTTTCTAGTTTTATCTTACATTCAGCATATCGGTTCCATTATCTCATTATTGACACCGAATTTGATCTCGTAACAGCGGTCACTTCCGTAACAGCGGTCACTTCCGCAACAGCGGTCACTTCCGCTGTGCCTTGTCACATACATATGGCAAGTGCCCTGACTGTAATAACGCACACACGTCATAGCTATCGGTGCCAGTACTACAATCAATTTCACTTATAGTCAAGGCATCGGTAAGCTGATAGATTAGCTACAGACGATGGAAGGTTTAGAAATATTGAAAGAAGCCAACGATTATGTACTAAATGTAATATGCGAGTTGTTGAGTCTGAATATCACTTTTTAATGATTTGTCCATTTTATTCCAGCTTATGATCGCTTTACATAAAATTATATTATTATATATGGTCTGATGTAGGTATATTTAGAACTATTATGAAGTCAGCTCAGTCAGGGGTGATTAAAAGGTACATTTAAAAGGGAAACTATAATCATTCCTATGTAATCACATTATTGTATTATGAGTACTGTACAACTATTACTGTACACCTTACATGTAAACGAAACCGTGTATACTCTGGAATGGGTCTCTGTCTGTATCATTGCACTATCCTCAAACATTATAATTACCAATCTCTCCAGAAGACGTCGCTCAGAAGGCGACGGTAAATCAGCGTCAAGTCATTATTAAGAGTATATATTCTGATTCCCCGTCCCCATATCTACATTACACACATTTATTTTGGCTCGATTACGAAATTAGCTCTGCCTGTCCAGGGTAAAACAGTTTAGTTTATACTAATTTATTTAGCTCGATTGCGAAACAAGTTCTTACAACTTATATTAATCATTCTCGATACCTCATTCCTGATGGATACCATCGCCACGAGGGAGAGAGAAGAGGCAATGTGGAATATAACGTATATTGTCTAATGGAACAATCGCAGCAGCTACAACTGGACGCGAATTCCGGGTCTTTCACACTGAAGCGAACGCGCTTCACAGCGCTATCACGACTTCCCCATAGCTACTACACGTCATAACGTGTGTCCGATATTGATGGAGGATTTAGCGGCTGAAACCTGTATACACTCTACCGTAGAATCATTGTCCAGCGCGGAATTCGGATAAATCTCCACTTAGCGCAAACATGTTGTAGACGGGTCAGTAGGCCAGTGGGTAACTCATTGGCTTGCGAATCAGGGTATCGTAGGTTCGATCACCCGTCTGACCGAGGTATTGTGTCGGTACTTTACACCGTGCACGTAAAAGAACCAGAGGGTAATCTGTAGTTGGTCTATTTCTCTAGCATTGCACTATCCGACAAAATCTAAAGTGACTAATCTCATCAGGAAGCGTCGCTCCTATGGCAACCGGTAGCGATGACAAATAAACGTAAAACACACACAAGCAGATATATTGTTTGTGCTTTCACACATAGTCTGGAATTGGAGGCACGTGATAATAGCCGGCGTGCAGAAGGTGTAGCACAAACAAATCCATTGTATAATATGAAATTATAATATACTTTATTATATTGAAATGCTTGGAAACTGTATTATTATATATGAAATATTAACAAGTATAAAGATATGTATAGCAGAAAGAGAATGTACAGAGATCCAAGATTAGGAAAGCATGTGGTATGAGCTAAGTAATGAATTCAATAAAACACTATGTACATACATGGCCTCCCTGTACGAGGCGTTAACGCCGTGTAGGCCCGTACCCACAATCACACGCCCGTCACCACTGTAGGTACAGAATGCAATACGACTATATTTATATACATGGCCTCCCTATACGAGGCGTTAACGCCGTGCAGGTCCGTACCCACTGTAGGTGGAGCATGCAATAAGACTCAATGTACATACATGGCCTCCCTGTACGAGGCGTTAACGCCATGCAGGTCCGTACCCACTGTAGGTGGAGCATGCAATAAGATTCAATGTACATACATGGCCTCCCTGTACGAGGCGTTAACGCCGTGTAGGCCCGTACCCACAATCACACGCCCGTCACCATGGGTAGGTACAGAATGCAATAAGACTATATTTACATACATGGCCTCCCTATACGAGGCGTTAACGCCGTGTAGGTCCATACCCACAATCACACGCGCCCGTCACCACTGTAGGTAAGGAATGCAATAAGACTATATTCACATACATGCCCCCCCCCCCCTGTACGAGGCGTTAACGCCATGCAGGTCCGTACCCACAATCACACGCGCCCGTCACCACTGTAGGTAAGGAATGCAATAAGACTATATTCACACACATGGCCCCCTGTACGAGGCGTTAGCGACGCGTAGGCCCGTACCCACAATCACACGCGCCCGTCACCATGGGTAGGTACAGAATGCAATAAGACTATATTCACATACATGGCCTCCCTATACGAGGCGTTAACGCCGTGTAGGCTCGTACCCACAATCACACACCCGTCACCACTGTAGGTAAGGAATGCAATAAGACTATATTTACATACATGACCTCCCTATACGAGGCGTTAGCGCCATGTAGGCTCGTACCCACAATCACACGCCCGTTACCACTGTAGGTACCGATGCTACTATGTGTCGGATTCGGTCAAGTGATGAAGCTGTCCAGATGGGGTTCAGAAGGTGGCTGACCGCACTGATGCAAATAGTTCCAGGAGAGGCATATCAAGGAGTCATTACTATTTAGATAAGTCAGAATGTATAGGGGTTTAGCAAATTATTGAAAACCAGTGACGGTTGATTAATGGTAATCCTCTTCCAGTTGTTTTGTTCAACTCATTGGCCCGTCTTAGCGAAATATACACCTCGCTTCGCTGTGGTGTATATTTCGTTAAGACGGGGCACCAATTCGTGATATATCTTATACCCCATCGCCGATTAGAGCGGAAGAGCATGCGACAACAAGCTATCGCCTACCATTGTTACTCGTGTCTATGAAATCAAAATCACCCCTCCCTCACAATTCCATGCACTAAACAAGGTAAAACAATGACAGATGTGGCGCCTATAATATATAATAAACCTAGAAAAAGACAATACAAAATCACATATAGAACATACTTTACTAGAACACTACATCACTAACTTTTAATAGCAATACAGCCAAACCTGTGTTAGTGGTAACCTCTATTAAGCAGCCAACATGTATTAAGCAGCCAGTGTCCAGATTCCCAATATGGTGTTTTATTATACCTTGACCGTTATTAAGCAGACAATTGTGCTAAGAAGCCACTTTCTGCAATTCCATTGGCTGGCTGCTTAACACATGGGTGACTGTATGCTATATATAGATCTATGAAGATGATACTTTCTGCAATTCCATTGGCTGGCTGCTTAACACATGGGTAACTGTATGCTAAATATAGATCTATGAAGATGATACTTTCTGCGATTCCATTGAATGGCTGCTTAACACAGGGTTGACTGTATGCTATATATATATAGATATATGAAGATAATACAACATTATTATTATAATTATTATTTATTACAGACGGATCTGTAGTCCAGTGGTAACACGCTGGACTGGTAATCCAGGGATCGTAGGTTCGATCCCCCGTCTGACCATAATAAAATTAACAGTCTTTCAGACGGGACTTTAAACCGAGGTCTCGTGTCGGTGCTTTACATCGTACACGTAAAAGAACCAGAGGAGACTCTGGAATGGGTCTCTGTCTGTATCATTGCACTATGCTCCAAAAATCTAAAATTACCAATCTCTTCAGGAGGCGTCGCTCATATGGGAAACCGGTAGCGACAATAAATAAACGTAAAAAACCCACACATACAACATTATAACAGTTCGTATAACAGCATGGACACGATGATCCAGTATGACACATTTATAACAGTAATAACCATTACACAAGCGACGATATAGATCAACGGCGTATTGACAATAGGTCATCCCTTATGTATAAAATTCATAATGATCTTGTTGCTAATCCCATTGAAAATTACCTAGTTCCCCTCTCCCGTCCTGCTCGCCATTTCCATTCCTTAAGCAATAGGTTAATTACAGCAACTACAGACTACTACAAGTTTTCCTTTTTTCCAAGAACAATCTACCATTGGAACCACCTCCCTCCTGACATTGTCCATCTCCCTACCATAGAGCAATTCAATACGGCAGTTTGCCATATTGAACATGCCAGTCCCTAGTTGTTCTGCGCAGCTGCTTTTAAACTTTTACCACAACTTATTTTCATTACCTTCTTAAATTATACTTTTAACTACTCATAACTTCTTTGCGGTTTTTGATGCGCAACATGTCTACGTCCCCGCGAGGGGTTCGACATTAGCGGAAGATAGATAGATATATAGATATAATTACGTAGCCTGGGAACAGGCGTGGATATATTTTGCCTGGTCAGTCAAATAAATATATTTTAACACTGAGACCATTAATTGGGCCGTATTGAGTTTCTAATAATGTCATTTTGCCAGAAGTTAAAAAGTGAAAAATCGACAGACTGGAACCCAGGCTAATATGTACACGAATTGCTTTATTTCCACCACATACAGACGGATCTGTAGTCTAGTGGTAGCACGCTGGACTAGTAATCCAGGGATCGCAGGTTCGATCCCCCGTCTGACCCTAATACAATTAACAGTCATTCAGATGGGACTTTAAACCGAGGTCTCGTGTCGGTGCTGTACACCGTGCACGTAAAAGAACCAGAGGAGACTCTGGAACGGGTCTCTGTCTGTATCATTGCACTATCCTCCAACAATTTAAAATGACTAATCTCTTCAGGAGGCGTCGCTCATATGGGTAACCTGTAGCGACGATAAATAAACGTAAAACCCACAGCACGGGCGATGTTATGGGTACTAATCAGTACAGTGAATTAAGATATATATAGTATTGAGGGCATTTCATATGATCATAGAAACCATCAACAAGGAAACTACACCTGTTAATGATCATGCAAATGTTCAGGCAGAGGTAACGACTAAGTTAAGTTAACACTTGGAGAACTAGAATCTGCCTCTTTAATGTAGTTAGGCACAGACGGATCTATAGTCCAGTTGTTAACACGCTGGACTGGTAATCCAGGGATCGTAGGTTCGATTTCCCATCTGACCGAGGTATCATGGCGGTACTTTGCACCATGCACGTAAAAGAATCAGATGAGACTGGTCTATGCATGTATCATTGCACTGTCTGTATCATTGCACTGTCTGTATCATTGCTCTGCCTGTATCATTGCACTGCCTGTATCATTGCACTGCCTGTATCATTGCACTGCCTGTATCATTGCACTGCCTGTATCATTGCACTGTCTGTATCATTGCAATGCCTGTATCATTGCACTGCCTGTATCATTGCACTGCCTGCATCATTGCACTGCCTGTATCATTGCACTGCCTGTATCATTGCACTGCCTGTATCATTGCACTGCCTGTATCATTGCACTGCCTGTATCATTACACTGCCTGCATCATTGCACTGCCTGCATCATTGCACTGCCTGTATCATTGCACTGCCTGCATCATTGCACTGCCTGTATCATTGCACTGCCTGTATCATTGCACTGCCAGTACCATTGCACTGCCTGTATCATTGCACTGCCTGCATCATTGCACTGCCTGTATCATTGCACTGCCTGTATCATTGCACTGCCTGCATCATTGCACTGCCTGCATCATTGCACTGCCTGTATCATTGCACTGCCTGCATCATTGCACTGCCTGTATCATTGCACTGCCTGTATCATTGCACTGCCTGTATCATTGCACTGCCTGTATCATTGCTGTATCATTGCACTGCCTGTATCATTGCACTGCCTGTATCATTGCACTATACTCCAAAAATAAAAGTATTTCAGTTAGTCAGCTACTGACCCTCCCACGCAGTGGGCAATTCTGATATTACGACATCGCCAATCTTCCAAATCCTGGTCTGAACGTTTTACCGAGCTATTTGCACACTGCGACATGCCCTGCTTGGAGGGAATCTTGCTATATCAACTGTGCTTGATGCAAGAGTGGACATTGAAATGACGCCATCACATTTAGATTTTAGCAGTACCTCATCAACGCTGTCATACTTTCCACTGATTGCACAAACAAGCTTCTCTAAGCAATTACTGAGGATTGCGTCATCTCCCACTCATCTCCTACAGCTCGTAATGCCTCACAATAAGTAGGTGATTTCAACAGCAACTGGATGGGTTTCACATTGCCAATACTCTTGAGGCAGCTAACTAAATCACATCCTGTTATAGCATGCATGCTCATCATAGCCTAACACATGGGCTGAGAATAGCGTTCAGATAGTTCTGTGGCTCTAATGAGGCATTTCTTATTTCCATGATAAATGGCAAAGAAAATGAGTATGGGATGTTTCTAGTATGGTTGATCAGAATCCAGAATATGTCAATGCATGGGCTTCGCACCCTCACACAGTTGCATTCCTGCCGAGCAGCATCCATGCAGTAAAGACCACCATCGAGTCAGTCTCCTCCTGGTTGTAATCCACGTCATTGATACGCTCGTCTTCTTTATCATTTGCAGACACAACAAATGTTTCTCCCTCTTTGATCAGGACTACTATGAGGCCATGTTCAAATTATGTCCAGCTGGCATGCATCAGATGAACAAGCTGTTGATTGTTCTCTTCATTACTGAGAAAATGTTTCCAATCCCGTGGTTTCTGTAAGGGCTTTGACAGACGAATCGCTGTGTATATATCTGTACTCAAAAAGGATGTCTCCCCTGCTAACATTCATGTTTTACAGTTTCTGTGTGATTTGCTGGAAATTATCAGGAATTTCATTAATGTAATAGAAAATAGCATTTCCGTCCTCACTGGAAAGAACATTCACATTCGGCAATTGTGCATCCACGACACTCTTATCAGTTGTTGCTAGGAATCCGTCTGTTCTTCCAATACAGATATGTACAGGAGTAAGACAGAATCTCATTAGCTCTACCATGCCCAGGCATATATCAACACCTTGTGACTTAGCAAGCAGCTTCGTTACGATGTTTCCATGGTGTCTATATTATACTACCTTACCCTTGTAATTCGTCATCTTGACCTTCATTTTCACATTTGCCATTGTTTTGTTTCATTCTCTTGTTGGGCTCAAAGAATATTTCCCCTTTCTTCCGCCTGTGTTCCATAGATGCTGTTCTTGTTTCTGTCCCCTTCATTTCGACATTGAGAAGGTCTGTCTCAATACCGACATGGACTGCGACACCAGCTGATATGCTTTAGAGTTTTGATTTGTCAAATCTCAGAATCAAATGGGTTCAGAAAGTTGCAAAATGCATCTACGGTTTTGTTCACAAATTCTTGAATAACAAACATATTGACTATTGGGTTCATCGAAAACAAACGTCGCAATGTGGAAATAATTTAGCCGTTTTTAAACGAAATGGAGGATTTTGATTGGATTACAAACTACAGCAATATGATACTATACGAATTTGAAACAGCCAGTCCACATTGTTATTTCATTATTCTAATCTACCCGTTTCCTCATTTGAGAGTAATTCTTTCTGTAGCCTAGATACAAACATTAGCTCCATTGCCCACACGTATTGTTTATACACATTTATTTTAGCTCGATTGCGAAACAAGTTCTTTCAACTTATATTAATCACTCTCGAGACCTCATTCCTGATGGAAACCATCGCCATGAGGGAGAGAGACAAGGCAATGTGGAATTTAAATGCCTTGTCTAAGGACACACTCGTAATGGCCCCAGCAGGGCTCGTGTTGGATAATTATATTTATTATTATTTAGAATACGGTCACAATTTGCAACTCGTCGAATGTAAATACTTCTGCAGCTCATTTCTAAATATGTAGTGGAGGTCGTGATGGTGAAGTGGTAGC
The DNA here is from genome assembly GCA_014843695.1 of Archivesica marissinica. NCBI lineage: Eukaryota > Metazoa > Mollusca > Bivalvia > Venerida > Vesicomyidae > Archivesica > Archivesica marissinica. Next base: position 42,648,815 of record CM026387.1, read on the forward strand.
GCGTTCGCTTTAGGTGCGAACGGCCCGGAGTTGGAGCCTCACTGGAGCCGTTACGATTGTGCCCTTAGTTTAAACACTATTTTATTTCAATGAATGTACATAGTCTAATGATCACAATATGAAAATACATGTAGGATTGAGGAGAAAGCAACTTGCTTATATGGTTACCTCTTTCCTTAGGCAGGGCATTTAAATTCCACATTACCTCCTCTCTCTCTCCTTCATGGCGATGGATTCCATCAGGAATGAGGTCTCGAGAGTGATTAATATAGGTTGAAAGAATTTGTTACGCAATCGAGCTAAAATAAATTTGTATAACCTAAATATGTAGACAATACATGGGTCTGCACTAAATAAGCTTCCTACCAGAAAATACGTAACGAGAACATAACATGGTTGCGAAGGAGGTTTAACCCATTCAACACCAAGTAACTGACATGGACTGGTCCATGATATTTTTAGACCAATAAATTAATAACAAAATTACATTTGGATCAGTTCATTTATCAAAATGGGTAATGTTTTTTCTAAAAATAGTTATATTACTTGAAAAAAGTGCAGATCCTGATGAGACGGCTCGTCACGAGCCGGCTCATCTGGATCTACACTTTTTTGTAAGCCAATTTAGAGGTATGTGGTGTTGAAAGGGTTAATCTGTCCACGTGTTCCTATCTGGAACAACAGGGTGGAAATACTACGGTCAAATTGCCACTCATTATTGTATTAAAAAGTAACGAGAGACATTACTGGTTTTTCTATTACCTCCCTTGATGGATAAAGTCAGATTTATCCCTAATTGTATATTGGTCGTTTTAGTTGGAATCCTTTGTTTTTACTGTTGTTGTCTAAACAGATGTTGCGTTAGGATAAATGCAATTTTATCAACATCATGTTAATTAATTGAACCACTTTTTACAGTAAGGTATCCATTGGACGTTAAACCGAGGTCTCGTCTCGGTGCTTTACACCGTGCACGTAAAAGAACCAGAGGAGACTCTGGAATCAGTCTCTCTCGGATAGTATCATTGCAATATCCTCCAAAAATCTAAAATAACTAATCTCTTCAGGAGGCGGCGCTCATATGGGCAACCGGTAGCGACGATAAATAAACGTAAAAACACACACAGGACATGCTAAAGGATATCTGTCGAGATTTAATAATTTCACAATTATAAGACGAGAATATGGATAATAATGGAAAACATGTGGTGCAAAGGAAACAGCGATAAAAACAGAGGAAACCAATTAAGAGGACCACTATACTATTATGAGTATTCAGGGGCAGTAACTGACTAATGTTTCTCATTCACTTATTCATTGTTCGTAACAAAGTCTAACCACATTAACATCAACATACTGACGCGGTTTCTAATGTGTTTATTCTGGTTGCTAAGGGAAATAACGAATTAGCATTGTAAATATTTACCAAGAACTGATGGTATGGTACTGTCGGAACATTTGGTGAATATTGGGTTCATGTTAATGGGAATAGCTTATGTAACTTATTACATATTACAATGACCCCACGTGTGAAAGAGGGGCGTTGCTGATGTGGTTGCTAGGAAACAAGGTTGGTGATACTTTATTTTTGGGAACATTGGCTAATTATCTTACATATACCTCAATGAGTTGGACAATCTCAAAGGTGGTGGATCCTGAGGGGGACATGGGGAGTTACCCCGGGCCCCCGCCTATTGGTAACTTTTATTGTATAGCTGGTGTTGATATATTTCACTGTGTGTCTTCGCTGCATGTGGATTCCGTAGTAGTCTGGCGGTACCGGAAGCAACCTCTCCCCCCATTGCTCTTGTACTCCGTGTATTGAACGTGCTCCTGTAGCGTGTACCACTGAGCCACGGGCCTCCTCGTGTTCTCGAGCATTTCATACCAGTGGTCACGGCCGATACCGACATATCGCGGACCAACGGCACAACATCCCATTATTTCGTTTCGGCCGATTCTGTAAACACGTAATAAAATAATATTAATACTGTTATTTAGGTAAGATCATATATTTGGTGATATAACAGTGGTGGTCTATCAGGATATAGTACACGATGCATATATTTGGTGATATAACAGTGGTGGTCTATCAGGATATAGTACACGATGCATATATTTGGTGATATAACAGTGGTGGTCTATCAGGATATAGTACACGATGCATATATTTGGTGATATAACAGTGGTGGTCTATCAGGATATAGTACACGATGCAGAAGACGCCTCAATTCCAGAAGCATTCCTGGTTCTTTTACATGCCCAGTGATTAGCATCGATACATGAACCCTCTATGTATAGTCCCACATAAAAGAATGTCAATTAACAGACGGATCTGTAGTCCAGTGGTATCACGCTGGACTGGTAATCCAGTGATCGCAGGTTCGATCCCCCGTCTGACTCTAATAAAATTAACAGTTTTTCAGATGGGACTTTAAATCGAGGTCTCGTGTCGGTGCTTTACACCGTGCACGTAAGAGAACCAGAAGAGACACTGGAATGGGTATATGCCTGTACCATTGCACTATCCTCCAACAATCTCTCTTCAGGAGGCGCCGCTCATACGGGCAACCGGTAGCGACGATAAATAAACGTAAAACACACATACTGTCAAATTAAATATAGGGTCAGACCTGGTGGGTCGGATCTGCGATCAACCGAATTAGCCAAACGTGTTGACCAATGCATCACTGACCGGTCTATTTAATAAATCTGTTGACAAAATAATTTAGTATGGTACTTATAATGACCATATTTGGAAAACTAATGATTCAACAAATACCATATTAAAAGTGTTCTCAGATTACAGTACGTTATTGCTAATGCATATAATAATAAATCATGTCCATATCAGATTTCTACGCATGTAGCTTCACAATAGGAACCGCTCATTAAATGTGTTTAGATATTGGTTTCCAGTAACTATGTAACTCCACAATGTAAAACAGATGCTACAGAATCCTATGCATTCGATAATTATTGTGAAACAGCATCCAGATTGTCCTGTACTGTAGCGCATCAAGTTCAAATCAGTACGCCTACCATCGATCGTTTCCCGAGCTTCACCTATGTATGTTCCACTAATGTCAAACCCCTTGTGGGCACGTAGACACGTTTTCCTGTGCAAGCTTAGCCGACCTAAGTGGTTAACCAGTACTAAGCAATGTGTGTGAGGTGCCTTGCTCAATGACACTACATACATGGCCTGACCGAGTATCGAACCAGGGACCGATCGATTCCAAATCCGATGCTCTACCACTGGACCACGGATACCACTCTAGACTGGGTACATGTATATTTTGCCTTGTCCGTCATATATATATATATATATATATATATATATAGTTATGCTGAACATACATGCTGCATGTCGGTGTCCACACAAGCATTGTTTGAAAGGGTACACTAAATTCAAATACGCACATATATATAATTTATCAGATGCTGAAATGAATAACATGTTAATTGAGCCGTAATGAGGTTCTGATACTAATGTTGTTTTGCCAGAAATAAATAATGTGAACAATCGGCACACTGGAACCCATGCTAAGCTTCATCGAATGGCAAATGAAATATAAACTTTGCCACTTGGGTCCAATTTCACCAGCTTGGCAAATCACAATAGCAAATACAATTAATGTTCGCAAATCACTTTTGGTGTGTTTTATCCAAATTGCTGTTATATAAATGAGACAATGGTCTACAATGCAATTTCGTCGTTATGGACACGAATATGACGTATGCAAAAATAGCCACAATCTATGTACATGTATGTTTATTGTTCGGGTCCTTTTTCTATTGGTGGCAATACGGGTGTCAGTTCGTGTGTTAGTGTGTCTGGGTCCAGGAACATTGTAGCCAAATATATCCATTTTAAGGATTGCGAGGTCGTCAGGCAACGGGCCAACACATCCTTGAGAGGCACTGCTTATTTCATCTTTGAGCAGTATCCAAAGGAAATCGCAGATCAACGTAGATCCTTGCTTCCGCATCTGCTGTTAGGCTATATACGTGATGACAAGCGAGCATGGTTTAGCTACGACACTGTGATTGTGAATGGTCGACGGTACGTGGCAATTCGCAGTAGTCTGCTGTGGGGTCTGAACTGAACATTCTGTCATCGAATAGCCATGGCCTTATCAGGCATACACTGGAAGACGTCAGTTTTACTGATATTGTGTGTACAAATGCCATTATCTTTGTGCATGAAAGTTGAACAAATATAATAATAATAATAATAATAATAAAGACTTTATTTAGTTGAACAAATATAATAATAATACATGTATTACAGTGGAACCTCCCAAAACCGGACCCTCTCTAAATCGGAATACTACATGTAATAATAATATAGACTTTATTTAACGAGACAACTCATTTGACCGTGTTTTACACCGTGCACGTAAAAGAACCAGAGGAGACTCTGGAATGGCTCTCTGTCTGTATCATTGCACTATCCTCCAAAAATATAAAATTACCAATCTCTTGAGGAGGCGTCGCTCATATGGGCAACCGGTAGCGACGATAAATAAACGTAAAACACAGACACACACTATTCCGCTGATATGCTGATTATAATAAATTCAATGCATAAACATGTATTTGTTATGGACTAAATTGTTAGACCTTTGTAAATCTAGTCGATACGCATAGGTAATGGTAGATTATTTGATGACAATGGGTCGTGTAGATTATTTGATGACAATGGGTCGTGTACATATGTGATTGCGTATATATTTAATGCCCACGTTAATGTAGATGTAAAACGTTTCTTGTGTATGTTTAAGAAGCGCATCATTGATTTTTGTCTTCAGCAATGGCATGTTTCTGTAGATAATAGTCCTGTTCAGGAAACATATCGACATTTTTAAGATCGATTTTGGTTACGAAATTTACTTGGATTTGTTAAATAATTGTTCGAGATCTGAAATAACCAACATTAGAGTATCTTCTCATTCGCTTAGAATTCAAACATGTCGGTTTCCTAGAAATAGAATCGAAAGAAATGAAAGATATTGTTCATGTTGTAATACTCAAGATATTGAAGATGAGTACCATTGTATATGCATATGTTCTTGTTTTAATGAGCTCAACAAAAAAATACATTAAAAATACGCCAATCAGACTCCAATAATAAATAAACGTAAAAGCTGCAACATGAAATCATACTTTCACTTTTAAGAATTTGTAGACCTCAACCTCATTGTTTATTGATTACAAGTTAGTGGTCGAATCATAGTATCATATATATCGAAGAATTTGTATACGTATAGATGTATTTATTGGCTTTTTGCGATGTAATGTTGCTTTAAACGTTTGTAAAAGCATTCTTATAATTGTTAAATGTTCAACCTGCATAGTGTGTCTCGGGAGGCCGATTTCACCTGTACATTAATTGTTTTACACGTATCATATTAAAGTTGTTGTGCACTAAAGCTAAATTCCAAGTGTTTGATACATTTGTGGATTCAATACTCGGTTATGGATGTGAAATCTGGGATTTTGGTAAATCAAAAGAAATAGAGAGTATTCATTTAATCCATTTTCAGTTTTAAAATCTTCAACCTGCAATGCATTTCCTTATGGTGGGTTCGGCCGATTTCCCTGTACATTAATCGTTTTACACGTATGATCAAATATTGGGGCAAAATTGTGCAAATTGCCAATATTATTATAAAGTCCTTGCAGCATAGTAGTAGGTTAAGAACTGGGTTTATAATGTGAACTGTTTACTTGCTTAACTATGGTATACGTATGTAATCGACAATCCGCCGAATGTAGTAGATTTAAGTTAAGTTAGGATATAAGTTGTACCTGCTTTTCAAAGAAAGAGTTTTAGATGATTACAAACAGTCCTGGTATTGAAAATAGCGGATCTTTGTGATGAGCCTTATTTAAATAATTTATAATCAAAATATAGATATGCCGTATCTACATTTAGACTTTCTTCGGATGAAATGGATCGCTATGGTGGAAACCGGGTAGATCTGTGAATTGCGTTATTGTGTATACTGTGGGTCAAATGATATATAGAAGATGAATATCACTTTGTCCTGATTTGTTCAGCTTACAATAACATTAGAAAGAAATATACTTAAATGTATTACTAAAATAGACCTAGTGTTTTCAAATTTGCAGCTGTAATGCAATCTCTCAACAATAATATTATAGCCAAATTGGGAAAATATCTTTATGAAGCATTTGTTTATAATTATAGTACTACTTAGATTGAGTTCAACCTCCTTTATTTGGATTGCTACACTATACATTAAATCAGATTACATAGTGTCGTACTAATATACTTAAAGCGACATTACATCGCAAAAAGTAAATAAAATGCATTTTTGTCACGTATAAATTGCTACTGCACTACAAATTCGTCTGAATACATCGAACACTAACATTGAATCAATTTAACAGTGTTTTTGTGGTATACAAACTTTCAAACGTGACATTAGGATTTCATATAACGGTCATCGAGGCTCCTGAATTGACGTTTGTTGTCATTGAAGTCAACATTAAACACGCGATACTTTCCTTTAGAGATACTAGTAATGTAAATAAGATTAGTCTACATATAAATATACATATGCACACATTTGAGATATCACGGTAAATATGTAGCATAACAGGATAAACGCTTTGTATTACGTATGCATGTCGACCCTATTTACATTATTTTGTTATGGTCAACAAAACACATATACGATTATATGTAAACGACTAATCGGAGGCGCACTCGGGATCTTCCGCCACCAATAGCAGCATACTAGCCGGAGAGTCGCCATATGACACAAGCTGTCGATGCAATTGTAGGCCCAATGACAAACCTAAATCAACGAATGCTCAGAATTTAGCTAAATCTGACGTCGATGCAACTGTAGGCCCAAAGACAAAACCTAAATCAACGAACGCTCAGAATTTAGTTAAATCTGACGTCGATGCAATTGTAGGCCCAAAGACAAACCTAAATCAACGAATGCTCAGAATTTAGTTAAATCTGACGTCGATGCAATTGTAGGCCCAAAGACAAACCTAAATCAACGAATGCTCAGAATTTAGTTAAATCTGACGTCGATGCAATTGTAGGCCCAAAGACAAACCTAAATCAACGAATGGTCAGACTTTAGTTAAACCTGAAGTAATTAATGGATAAATATGGAAATCACAATGCAATGAAAATTGAAGAGTTCGCTAATAATGACAAATACCATTGCAAAATATGGAGACACTAGACAAACACACTTATGTCCAAAGCCTAAATGCACTTTCATGATACTATTAACTGTAAGAGATATACTCTGAAAGAGATTTGGAATATTCTTATCGGATCATGTGGTTTTAGTTTCAATCGCACATTCAGACAAACTCTCTTGAAAACGACAATGATATGAATATGATCACATTCGCGTAAGAAACAGTGAACGAGATAAACAGACATTTCACATATATTTATGATGTTATCCTTGTACGTAACACTCCTATCACTAGCTATTTAATTTGTTGTCTCTGTAGACTTGTAAATGGAGTTCAGACACATTACCATGTATTACGGTTTCCCCTGACATTACATTCACAAGCTCAATCACATTCATATTTCAAACTCGACATGATTTGAGAATATTTGACCCACATACGTGAACATGTGTGACTCAGTGACACATCCTTTTCCTGACAAAATGTTTTTAACCCAAGTATAATAGTAAATCAATAACTAGGACTTCATAAACAGGAAACTGTTCTCATATACAAAATATGATAGAAGGATATCTATCGCACTGTGCGCGTGTGTGTGTGTGTGTGTGTGTGTGTGTGTGTGCGCGCGCGCGCGTGCGTGCGTGCGTGCGTGCGTGCGTGCGTGAGGTTTTTCATTACTTGCTGCACATATATTAACAATTCAAACTGGACGATATTTTCAAAACAGAATACCACGTATTGGGAGATATAGTTTATGTTGTAGCACTTTGGATATTGAAGACGAGTATCATTTCATTTGTATATGACCATGCTATGATGTCATTAAAACAAATATAACAAAGGATACAATCAGTACCGGTGTCTTAAGAGAATTGACATCCCCGTAAGAACTGAAAGTTGCGCATGCGCATAATGGTCCATAATGGTACATCTTAGCGGCCGTGAGGAATGAGAGACATTCGCTTTATGTTCAATAGTTGTGCTAATTATTAACACTAAACAAAAACACTGTTGTAGAAGCCATTGTATTTAGAAGTACTATTTCAATGCTGATAATTAATTATCATAGGTTGTGCCAATAAAAGCACATACATGTACTATCTATTACTGAGCAAGCATTGCATGTAGGTACTACATTTATCGCCATATACGATCGTACATGTATTAGAATCAGTATTATATACACTCGTACATGTACTATCTATTACTGAGCAAGCATTGCATGTAGGTACTACATTTATCGCCATATACGCTCGTACATGTATTAGAATCAGTATTATATACGCTCGTACATGTACTATCTATTACTGAGCAAGCATTGCATGTAGGTACTACATTTATCGCCATATACGATCGTACATGTATTAGAATCAGTATTATATACACTCGTACATGTACTATCTATTACTGAGCAAGCATTGCATGTAGGTACTACATTTATCGCCATATACGCTCGTACATGTATTAGAATCAGTATTATACGCTCGTACATGTATTAGAATCAGCATTATATACGCTCGTACATGTATTAGAATCAGTAGTATATATAAAGGCGTGAACGGGAGTAGATTGATAGCATACAGTGTTCATAAAATATAAGCAAGTAATGCTCATCCTCTGTGCCGTTAATTGAATCATTATTGTTATAATACTACATGTATCTCGATTTACCATCCTGAGCATACGCATACTAAATATAGTGTGTACTTGATGTAGTATCAAGTACTTACTCCAGTACACCATCAGTATCCAGTACTCAGTACTTACTCCAGTATTCCATCAGTATCCAGTACTCAGTACTTACTCCATCAGTATCCAGTACTCAGTACTTACTCCAGTACTCCATCAGTATCAAGTACTCAGTACTTACTCCAGTACTCCATCAGTATCCAGTACTCAGTACTTATTCCAGTACTCCATCAGTATCCAGTACTCAGTACTTATTCCAGTACTCCATCAGTATCCAGTACTCAGTACATACTCCAGTACTCCATCAGCATCCAGTACTCCATCAGTATCCAGTACTCGGTACTTACTCCAGTACTCCAACAGTATCCAGTACTCAGTACTTACTCCAGTACTCCATCAGTATCCAGTACTCAATACTTACTCCAGTATTCCATCAGTATCCAGTACTTAGTACTTACTCCAGTATTCCATCAGTATCCAGTACTCAGTACTTACTCCACCAGTATCCAGTACTCAGTACTTACTCCAGTACTCCATCAGTATCCAGTACTCAGTACTTACTCCAGTACTCCATCAAGTACTCAGTACTTACTCCAGTACTCCATCAGTATCCAGTACTCAGTACTTACTCCAGTACTCCATCAGTATCCAGTACTCAGTACATACTCCAGTAATTCATCAAGTACTCAGTACTTACTCCAGTATTCCATCAGTATCCAGTACTCAATACTTACTCCAGTACTCCATCAGTATCATGTACTCAGTACTTACTCCAGTACACCGTCAGCATCAAGTACTCAGTACTTACTCCAGTACTCCATCCGTATCCAGTACTCAGTACTTACTCCATCAGCATCCAGTACTCAGTACTTACTCCAGTACTCCATCAGTATCCAGTACTCAGTACTTACTCCAGTACTCCATCAGTATCCAGTACTCAGTACTTACTCCAGTACTCCATCAGTATCCAGTACTCAGTACGTACTCCATCAGTATACAGTACTTACTCCATCAGTATCCAGTACTCAGTACTTACTCCAGTACACCTTCAGCATCAAGTACTCAATACTTACTCCAGTACTCCATCCGTATCCAGTACTCAGTACTTACTCCATCAGTATCCAGTACTCAGTACTTACTCCAGTACTCCATCAGTATCCAGTACTCAGTACTTACTCCAGTACTCCATCAGTATCCAGTACTCAGTACTTACTCCAGTACTCCATCAGCATCAAGTACTCAGTACTTACTCCAGTACTCCATCAGTATCCAGTACTCAGTACTTACTCCAGTACACCATCAGTATCAAGTACTCAGTACTTACTCCAGTACTCCATCAGTATCCAGTACTCAGTACTTACTCCAGTACTCCATCAGTATCCAGTACTCAGTACTTACTCCAGTACTCCATCAGTATCCAGTACTCAGTACTTACTCCATTACTCCATCAGCATCAAGTACTCAGTACTTACTCCAGTATTCCATCAGTATCCAGTACTCAGTACTTATTCCAGTACTCCATCAGTATCCAGTACTCAGTACTTACTCCAGTACTCCATCAGTATCCAGTACTCAGTACTTACTCCAGTACTCCATCAGCATCAAGTACTCAGTACTTACTCCAGTACTCCATCGGTATCCAGTACTCAGTACTTACTCCAGTACACCATCAGTATCAAGTACTCAGTACTTACTCCAGTACTCCATCAGTATCCAGTACTCAGTACTTACTCCAATACTCCATCAGCACCAAGTACTCAATACTTACTCCAGTACTCCATCAGCATCAAGTACTCAGTACTTACTCCATTACTCCATCAGTATCAAGTACTCAGTACTTACTCCAGTACTCTATCAGTATCCAGTACTCAGTACTTACTCCAGTACTCCATCAGCATCCAGTACTCAGTACTTACTCCAGTACTCCATCAGTATCCAGTACTCAGTACTTACTCCAGTACTCCATCAGCATCCAGTACTCAGTACTTACCCCAGTATTCCATCAGCATCCAGTACTCAGTACTTACTCCAGTACCTCATCAGTATCCAGTATCCAGTACTTACTCCAGTACTCCATCAGTATCCAGTAATCAGTACTTACTTCAGTACTCCATCAGTATCCAGTATTCAGTACTTACTCCAGTACTCCATCAGTATCCAGTACTCAGTACTTACTCCAGTACTCCATCAGTATCCAGTACTCAGTACTTACTCCAGTACTCCATCAGTATCCAGTACTCAGTACTTACTCCAGTACTCCATCAGTATCCAGTACTCAGTACATACTCCAGTACTCCATCAGTATCCAGTACTCAGTACTTACTCCAGTACCACATCAGCATCCAGTACTCAGTACTTACTCCAGTACTACATCAGTATCCAGTACTCAGTACTTACTCCAGTATTCCATCAGCATCCAGTACTTACTCCAGTACTACATCAGCATTCAGTACTCAGTCAGTACTTACTCCAGTACTCCATCAGCATCAAGTACTCAGTACTTACTCCAGTACTCCATCAGTATCCAGTACTCAGTACTTACTCCAGTACTCCATCAGCATCAAGTACTCAGTACTTACTCCAGTACTCCATCAGTATCCAGTACTCAGTACTTACTCCAGTACTCCATCAGTATCAGTACTCAGTACTTACTCCAGTACTCCATCAGTATCCAGTACTCAGTACTTACTCCAGTACTCCATCAGTATCCAGTACTCAGTACTTACTCCAGTACTCCATCAGTATCCAGTACTCAGTACTTACTCCAGTACTCCATCAGTATCCAGTACTCAGTACTTACTCCATTACTCCATCAGCATCAAGTACTCAGTACTTACGCCAGTACTCCATCAGTATCCAGTACCCAGTACTTATTCCAGTACTCCATCAGTATCCAGTACTCAGTACTTACTCCAGTACTCCATCAGTATCCAGTACTCAGTACTTACTCCAGTACTCCATCAGTATCCAATACTCAGTACTTACTCCAGTACTCCATCAGTATCCAGTACTTAATCCAGTACTCCATCAGTATCCAGTACTCAGTACTTACTCAAGTACTCCATCAGTATCCAGTACTCAGTACTTACTCCAGTACTCCATCAGTATCCAGTACTCAGTACTTACTCCAGTACTCCATCAGTATCCAGTACTCAGTACTTACTCCAGTACTCCATCAGTATCCAGTACTCAGTACTTACTTCAGTACTCCATCAGCATCCAGTACTCAGTACTTACTCCAGTACTCCATCAGTATCCAGTACTCCATCAGTATCCAGTACTCCATCAGCATCCAGTACTCAGTACTTACTCCAGTACTCCATCAGTATCCAGTACTCCATCAGTATCCAGTACTCCATCAGTATCCAGTACTCAGTACTTACTCCAGTACTCCATCAGTATCCAGTACTCAGTACTTACTCCAGTACTCCATCAGTATCCAGTACTCCATCAGTATCCAGTACTCAGTACTTACTTCAGTACTCCATCAGCATCCAGTACTCAGTACTTACTCTAGTACTCCATCAGTATCCAGTACTCCATCAGCATCCAGTACTCCATCAGTATCCAGTACTCAGTACTTACTCCAGTACTCCATCAGTATCCAGTACTCAGTACTTACTTCAGTACTTCATCAGCATCCAGTACTCAGTACTTACTCCAGTACTCCATCAGTATCCAGTACTCAGTACTTACTCCAGTACTCCATCAGTATCCAGTACTCAGTACTTATTCCAGTACTCCATCAGTATCCAGTACTCAGTACTTACTCCAGTACTCCATCAGTATCCAGTACTCAGTACTTACTCCAGTACTCCATCAGTATCCAGTACTCAGTACTTACTCCAGTACTCCATCAGTATCCAGTACTCAGTACTTACTCCAGTACTCCATCAGTATCCAGTACTCCATCAGTATCCAGTACTCCATCAGCATCCAGTACTCCATCAGTATCAAGTACTCCATCAGTATCCAGTACTCCATCAGTATCCAGTACTCCATCAGTATCCAGTACTCAGTACTTACTCCACTACTCCATCAGTATCCAGTACTCCATCAGTATCCAGTACTCCATCAGCATCCAGTACTCCATCAGTATCAAGTGCTCCATCAGTATCCAGTACTCCATCAGTATCCAGTACTCCATCAGTATAAAGTACTCCATCAGCATACAGTACTCCATTAGTATCCAGTACTCCATCAGTATCCAGTACTCAGTACTTACTCCAGTACTCCATCAGTATCCAGTACTCCATCAGTATCCAGTACTCCATCAGCATCCAGTACTCCATCAGTATCCAGTACTCAGTACTTACTCCAGTACTCCATCAGTATCCAGTACTCCATCAGTATCCAGTACTCAGTACTTACTCCAGTACTCCATCAGTATCCAGTACTCAGTACTTACTCCAGTACTCCATCAGTATCCAGTACTCAGTACTTACTCCAGTACTCCATCAGCATCCAGTACTCCATCAGTATCCAGTACTCAGTACTTACTCCAGTACTCCATCAGTATCCAGTACTCAGTACTTACTCCAGTACTCCATCAGCATCAAGTACTCAGTACTTACTCTAGTACTCCATCAGCATCAAGTACTCAGTACTTACTCCAGTAAGTATCAGCATCCAGTACTCCATCAGTATCCAGTACTCAGTACTTACTTCAGTACTGAGCGCCAGTGCTTCAACCATCCCTAGACTTTATTGTGGGATATTGTTGTTTCAAGGTTACTTTGTTGAAGGTCTCGTGGTAGATTGAGATGTAAACAAATGTGTTCTCTCGTTACATGATCATGTTTATTATTTTATTACATGCCAGCTTTCAATCTAATATCGATAACTTGCTGTTATCCTATTTTCAAACAATATCAAGATCTTAACATGCTCTTAAATGGTAAATATCAACAGGGCTACTATCTGATCATTCATTAGTAAAGATGAATATAGATTTAACACGAAATGTATTTGCTCATGGATTTTACAAATAAAATGACTTTATATATGTGTGTTTGTTTACTATGCGTGTACGCCTTCATCAGCACCATGTTAGCTATATCGCCGGTGTATAGTTTACCTAACAACACCTTTCCTGGACAGGCTCCTGCGTTAATCCAGTACTTGGTGCCCAAACTTCCATAAGAAACTGCCAACGTTTTCATATATATAATTTTATGAAAAGCATAAACTGTTTTATGTACGAGAGTCATTATTTACAGAGGCTGGGACGTTCCCACCCTGGGGATTATGTAAGGGAATTAGGCATGACCACGTTCCATCCAATCAAATGCAATTGCGGTCACATGACACGTCCAGGCCAATCACCATCTAGGTGGGCCATTAATTATTATATTTTGAAGAAGACACACTTACTGCGTGAAACAAAATAGTTATATTGTAATTCTAGATGAATCAAATCAAATAGAAATAAGGACACATCAACTGTAAATAGTTTAACAAGGGAGCGAATCCAGCAGCACTGTGTGTATTGAATACGAGCACATTCAAATGTTAGCATACTTTTTTTAAATTATTTAAAAAAAATTATTTATAAAAAATTTATTTATTTATTTATACTTTATTTTTTTACAACCATTGCGAAGCAAGTTTTAACAACTTATATTAATCACTCTCGTTAGCATACAGTATTGTAGTATGAAAAAGAAATGTGAACTTCAAGTTGAAAACGCTTTAACTACATATGTTTATGAATTAGAGCAGGACATTTCAGAAAACCCAGATGGAAATGGGTATCCATCTCAGTTGCAGAAACTTAATTTAATATTTAAAAAACGATAGCGATTTAAATAATTTGAGACCAATTTCCCTGTTGAATACGGATTATAAAATTACAACTAAATCAGTAGCTAATAAAATAAAAACTGTTCTACCAAAGATACTTTACAAATCGCAGACAGGGTTGATCAAACATAGATATATAGGTGAAAATGTTAGGCTAGACCATTTAAATGCAAATAATTTACCAGGTGTACTGTTCTTTGTAGATTTTGAGAAAGAACATGGGTTCTGCACGTCATCTCGATGAGGTGAACATTTGACCCAGGTTTCGTGAAAATCCTTCAAGAGGTTTAGGAGATATGGACCGGGCACGATGGGATGGGCGAACGGAATGACGGATGGACATCGACCAATCCTATAGTCCCCATTACCGGGTCTTCGACCAGTAGGGGCCTAACAAGCTTTTAATAAAGTGAAAATGGGACATAATTCAGTAAGTACAACACATATAGTTATGGTGCTTGCGCTCTGCACTCCGCCTCATTGCCCTCTACCAATGCTTCAAGTTTCTTTTTATTACCTTCAATACTTTTCGAGTTATGCTCCGGACAAGCACATAATAAGGTGAAAAGGGGAGATAATTCGTAGGTACATCACAGATTTATTGTTCTCGCGCTCTATACACCGCCTCATTTCCCTCTATCACCATTTCAAGTTTCATTAGATTTCATTCAATACTTTTACGAGTTATGCTACAGCAAGCGTTTAATAAAGTGAAAAGGGAGATAATTCATCAATGACAACACAGAGAGTTATGGTTCTTGCGCTCTGCTCTCCATCTCATTGCCCTCCATCACAGATTCAAGTTTCATTTGATTTCCTTCTATGCTTTTCGAGTTATGCTCCGGACAAGAAGTACCCGGACGAACGAACGGACGGACGAACAGACAAAGTGGCAACTATATGCTCTCCCTTTGGGGAGCATAACAATAGTCAGTAGTTTAATATGTTTTAGTAGTTGACAACAGAGGAGCTCAATGCGGGACGATCGGGCATATTAACGCATTGAAGCTCTATCGGACATGAGCTCTATGCGGTTCTTTAACGACGCATAGAGCTCCTCGAAGCGTTCTATGGGTTAGGAGCTGAAGAGTTATATGGGTTAGGAGCTCTATGCAACGTAACACAGCTTAGATTATAATTTTATCGACAGTACACTATCTACTTTAATTGTTGAGAATATGTGATCTAATGGACAAAAACGTTATATACGTTATATACTGATATAGGTTGATTCAATATCGAATAATGGGTATTGATCTCGGCCATCGTAAGTTATTGATTCGTCGCCGGCCAGGACGTCTATAGTTCGCTCTATTATATATTGTATGATATGGCTAAGGCGTACCATTAAACATCACCAACAATATATTTCCGGCTATTTAATGGTGAACCAATGGGTCATTCTTGTGTTCTTTGACCGATCTCCGTCAAATAAAAAGTATTTGTTGTTAGAACATGGTCTTCAGGTCGCGACAACAAGGACATAGCAGTGATCTGGTCGTGTTTGCCTAGTTTCTCGTTGATGTTTCAGCATGATTGTGTTATTTGCGTTGTTAGCTTTGATTCATTATTACTACTATAATACTATAAGACAATAGGGCACAACACAATGACAGTAGTGTGTCTTGTTCCTGTGGGCATACATAATGAAGCATTTAAATATGTTTTTCTATATACGGCTAATTGTGTTCACGTGTATATTTGTTATTCTTTCTTTTGATTATTTTACAAATAAATGTGTTACTCTTAGTAATATATCCCCGTACTTGAATATAGCTACTACTCATCTACTTCGTATCCTTGCGGTAGTTTACGTGTTTTAATTATTTATTAATGTATTATTCAATTAGTTTAATGAATAATTACCGCACTTATCCACTATAATTGATTGATGAAACTCATAATGTTGTTCTTTCCAAATTGCAATTACTGGCACGGAATAGCAGGAACACTAAGGCAGTGTGGTACCATAATACCTGGTATGGGTATTAGACTAATAGCTGCTTGTAATTTGGATATTATATTACCGGAACTATAATTATAATGACGATCCTTGCAGCTTCCGGCTTTCTTTGATGATGATTATGTAATATTTCGGGTTTTACGCCTGCATCAGCACCATTTTGGGCTATATCGCCGGCGGGCAGTTTACTTTAACAACACATTTCCTGGGCAGGCTCCAGCGGTTAACCAGTACTTGGGTGCACCAACCTCCGTAAGAAACTGCCAACTTGTTCATATAAATGAGACACGGTCTGAGCGGGGCTCGAACCCGTGACCATCAGTGATGATAGGTTACAGTGGTATACAAGTCAGCGACCTTAACCACTCGACCACGGAGGCGGATCTTTGATGATGAATCTATTAGTAATGGCGTGTGTTTGATGTTCGTATGTATGAATCTATTAGTAATGGCGTGTGTTTGATGTTCGTATGTATGCATCTATTAGTAATGGCGTGTGTTTGATGTTCATATGCACGAATATATTAGTAATTGCGTGTGTTTGATGTTCATATGCACGAATATATTAGTAATTGCGTGTGTTTGATGTTCGTATGTATGAATCTATTAGTAATGGCGTGTGTTTGATATTCGTATGTATGAATCTATTAGTAATGGCGTATGTTTGATGTTCGTATGTATGAATCTATTAGTAATGATGTGTGTTTGATGTTCGTATGTATGAATCTATTAGTAATGGCGTATGTTTGATGTTCGTATGTATGAATATATTAGTAATGGCGTATGTTTGATGTTCGTATGTATGAATCTATTAGTAATGGTGCTTGATGTTCGTATGTATGAATCTATTAGTAATGGCGCGTGTTTGATGTTCGTATGTATGAATCTATTAGTAATGGCGTGTGTTTGATGTTCGTATGTATGAATCTATTAGTAATGGCGCGTGTTTGATGTTCGTATGTATGAATCTATTAGTAATGGCGTGTGTTTGATGTTCGTATGTATGAATCTATTAGTAATGGCGTGTGTTTGATGTTCGTATGTATGAATCTATTAGTAATGGCGTGTCTTTGATGTTCGTATGTATGAATCTATTAGTAATGGCGTATGTTTGATGTTCGTATGTATGAATATATTAGTAATGGCGTGTGTTTGATGTTGGTATGTATGAATATATTAGTAATGGCGTGTGTTTGATGTTGGTATGTATGAATCTATTAGTAATGATGTTTGATGTTGGTATGTATGAATCTATTAGTAATGATGTTTGATGTTCGTATGTATGAATCTATTAGTAATGGCGTGTGTTTGATGTTCGTATGTATGAATCTATTTGTAATGGCGTGTCTTTGATGTTCGTATGTATGAATCTATTAGTAATGGCGTATGTTTAATGTTCGTATGCATGAATCTATTAGTAATGGCGTGTGTTTAATGTTGGTATGTATGAATCTATTAGTAATGGTGCATGTTTGATGTTCGTATGTATGAATATATTAGTAATGGTGCGTGTTTGATGTTCGTATGTATGAATCTATTAGTAATGGCGTATGTTTGATGCTCGTATGTATGAATCTATTAGTAATGGCGCGTGTTTGATGTTCGTATGTATGAATCTATTAGTATTGGCGCATGTTTGATGTTCGTATGTATGCATCTATTAGTAATGGCGTGTGTTTGATGTTCGTATGTATGAATCTATTAGTATTGGCGCGTGTTTGATGTTCGTATGTATGAATCTATTAGTAATGGCGTGTGTTTGATGTTGGTATGTATGAATCTATTAGTAATGGTGCATGTTTGATGTTCGTATGTATGAATCTATTAGTAATGGTGCGTGTTTGATGTTCGTATGTATGAATCTATTAGTAATGGCGTATGTTTGATGCTCGTATGTATGAATCTATTAGTAATGGCGCATGTTTGATGTTCGTATGTATGAATCTATTAGTATTGGCGCATGTTTGATGTTCGTATGTATGCATCTATTAGTAATGGCGTGTGTTTGATGTTCGTATGTATGAATCTATTAGTAATGGCGCGTGTTTGATGTTCGTATGTATGAATCTATTAGTAATGGCGTGTGTTTGATGTTCGTATGTATGAATCTATTAGTAATGGCGCGTGTTTGATGTTCGTATGTATGAATCTATTAGTAATGGCGTATGTTTGATGTTCGTATGTATGAATATATTAGTAATGGCGTGTGTTTGATGTTGGTATGTATGAATATATTAGTAATGGCGTGTGTTTGATGTTGGTATGTATGAATCTATTAGTAATGATGTTTGATGTTGGTATGTATGAATCTATTAGTAATGATGTTTGATGTTCGTATGTATGAATCTATTAGTAATGGCGTGTGTTTGATGTTCGTATGTATGAATCTATTTGTAATGGCGTGTCTTTGATGTTCGTATGTATGAATCTATTAGTAATGGCGTATGTTTAATGTTCGTATGCATGAATCTATTAGTAATGGCGTGTGTTTAATGTTGGTATGTATGAATCTATTAGTAATGGTGCATGTTTGATGTTCGTATGTATGAATCTATTAGTAATGGTGCGTGTTTGATGTTCGTATGTATGAATCTATTAGTAATGGCGTATGTTTGATGCTCGTATGTATGAATCTATTAGTAATGGCGCGTGTTTGATGTTCGTATGTATGAATCTATTAGTATTGGCGCATGTTTGATGTTCGTATGTATGCATCTATTAGTAATGGCGTGTGTTTGATGTTCGTATGTATGAATCTATTAGTATTGGCGCGTGTTTGATGTTCGTATGTATGAATCTATTAGTAATGGCGTGTGTTTGATGTTGGTATGTATGAATCTATTAGTAATGGTGCATGTTTGATGTTCGTATGTATGAATCTATTAGTAATGGTGCGTGTTTGATGTTCGTATGTATGAATCTATTAGTAATGGCGTATGTTTGATGCTCGTATGTATGAATCTATTAGTAATGGCGCGTGTTTGATGTTGGTATGTATGAATCTATTAGTATTGGCGCATGTTTGATGTTCGTATGTATGCATCTATTAGTAATGGCGTGTGTTTGATGTTCGTATGTATGAATCTATTAGTAATGGCGCGTGTTTGATGTTCGTATGTATGAATCTATTAGTAATGGCGTGTGTTTGATGTTCGTATGTATGAATCTATTAGTAATGGCGCGTGTTTGATGTTCGTATGTATGAATCTATTAGTAATGGCGCGTGTTTGATGTTCGTATGTATGAATCTATTAGTAATGGCGTGTGTTTGATGTTCGTATGTATGAATCTATTAGTAATGGCGCGTGTTTGATGTTCGTATGTATGAATCTATTAGTAATGGCGTATGTTTGATGCTCGTATGTATGAATCTATTAGTAATGGCGCGTGTTTGATGTTGGTATGTATGAATCTATTAGTAATGGCGTGTGTTTGATGTTCGTATGTATACATCTATTTGTAACCGCGCGTGTTTGATATTCGTATGTATGAATCTATTAGTAATGGCGTGTGTTTGATGTTCGTATGTATGCATCTATTAGTAATGGCGTGTGTTTGATGTTCGTATGCATACATCTATTTGTAATGGCGTGTGTTTGATGTTCGTATGTATGTGTTTGATGTACTTACATATGAATTAGTAACGGTACCCAGGAACGTGTTGTTGTTACGTAAATTGCCTGTCGCTGGGCAACCGTTCAATACGCTTAAAGAGGAAACTGGTTGCTGACCTAGACACCTGTATGAACATTGGTAACGGCTTTGATCTGCACAATCACCATGAAAGTTTGAACAAAATCACCAGGAAAGTTTGAACAAAATCACCATGAAAGTTTGAACAAAATCACCAGGAAAGTTTGAACAAAATCACCATGAAAGTTTGAACAAAATCACCAGGAAAGTTTGAACAAAATCACAATTTCCGAAATACATCTCCGTCACACACCCGATATCTGTCTAGCTCGAACGGGGGTGTAGGCGCGAAATGGGATGTTCGGGAGTGTGCATGTGTTTTATGTTGGATGTCATGGTTGTCTCCCTAGTGCTAAGGATGGGTGTTTATGTTTATATGTTTTGTTTAATTCTTTCAGCGCCGAATAAATTCAGAGCATGTGCAAACAACATAGATCCAGATCAGCCGCGGCGTAACGCCGCGTCTGATCAGGATCTATGTTGTTTGCTATTCGGACAGGTGCTTCAGCTCCATTGTCTGAAGAGCAATCAGCATATAGCCTGATCAGACGGCATGTTCTATTCTGTCCGATCGGGTTCTCTACTTTTTTACAAAGTCGATTTTATGCGACATTGGCGCTGAAAGAGTTAAGCTAGAAATAAACTGAATTTTGATTCTTACTTGAACGGAATGGGTGGACATGGATGCTTATTAATGGTATGTCCCGGGGAGGCGGTCGGGTGTTTTTGTAGTATCACAAATGGGCAAGTGTTTGGTTCGCGTTTGCTTTTCTGTTCGAAGTTGTAAGCGCTATTAACCCTTTCCTTCATAGAGATTTAAGTTTATATACTATTATATCTCCCTACAAACGACAGCCATTTAACCCTTTCCTTCATAGAGATTTAGGTTAATATACTATTATATCTCCATACAAACGACAGCCATTTAACCCTTTCCTTCATAGAGATTTAGGTTAATATACTATTATATCTCCATACAAACGACAGCCATTTAACCCATTCCTTCATAGAGATTTAGGTTAATATACTATTATATCTCCATACAAACGACAGCCATTTAACCCTTTCCTTCATAGAGATTTAGGTTAGTATACTATTATATCTCCATACAAACGACAGCCATTTAGCTATCATGCAGTGGATAAGTAGTCGCCATATCTATCCCATCTCCATAGATATTACTGGGACTACATAGAGATTTAGGTTAGTATACTATTATATCTCCATACAAACGACAGCCATTTAGCTATCATGCAGTGGATAAATAGTCGCCATATCTATCCCATCTCCATAGATATTACTGGGACTACATAGAGATTTAGGTTAGTATACTATTATATCTCCATACAAACGACAGCCATTTAGCTATCATGCAGTGGATAAGTAGTCGCCATATATATCCCACCTCCATAGATATTACTGGGACTACATAGAGATTTAGGTTAATATACTATTATATCTCCATACAAACGACAGCCATTTAGCGATCATGCAGTGGATAAGTAGTCGCCATATCTATCCCACCTCCATAGATATTACTGGGACTACATAGATATTTAAGTTAATATACTATTATATCTCCATACAAACGACAGCCATTTAGCTATCATGCAGTGGATAAGTAGTCGCCATATCTATCCCACCTCCATAGATATTACTGGGACTACATAGAGATTTAGGTTAATATACTATTATATCTCCATACAAACGACAGCCATTTAGCTATCATGTAGTGGATAAGTAGTCGCCATATCTATCCCACCTCCATAGATATTACTGGGACTACATAGAGATTTAGGTTAATATACTATTATATCTCCATACAAACGACAGCCATTTAGCTATCATGCAGTGGATAAGTAGTCGCCATATCTATCCCACCTCCATAGATATTACTGGGACTACATAGAGATTTAGGTTAATATACTATTATATCTCCATACAAACGACAGCCATTTAGCTATCATGCAGTGGATAAGTAGTCGCCATATCTATCCCACCTCCATAGATATTACTGGGACTACATAGAGATTTAGGTTAATATACTATTATATCTCCATACAAACGACAGCCATTTAGCTATCATGCAGTGGATACGTAGTCGCCATATCTATCCCATCTCCATAGATATTACTGGGACTACATAGAGATTTAGGTTAATATACTATTATATCTCCATACAAACGACAGCCATTTAGCTATCATGCAGTGGATAAGTAGTCGCCATATCTATCCCATCTCCATAGATATTACTGGGACTACATAGAGATTTAGGTTAATATACTATTATATCTCCATACAAACGACAGCCATTTAGCTATCATGCAGTGGATAAGTAGTCGCCATATCTATCCCACCTCCATAGATATTACTGGGACTACATAGAGATTTAGGTTAATATACTATTATATCTCCATACAAACGACAGCCATTTAGCTATCATGCAGTGGATAAGTAGTCGCCATATCTATCCCTTCCATAGATATTACTGGGACTACATAGAGATTTAGGTTAATATACTATTATATCTCCATACAACCAGCCATTTACTATCATGCAGTGGATAAGTAGTCGCCATATCTATCCCACCTCCATAGATATTACTGGGACTACATAGAGATTTAGGTTAATATACTATTATATCTCCATACAAACGACAGCCATTTAGCTATCATGCAGTGGATAAGTAGTCGCCATATCTATCCCACCTCCATAGATATTACTGGGACTACATAGAGATTTAGGTTAATATACTATTATATCTCCATACAAACGACAGCCATTTAGCTATCATGCAGTGGATAAGTAGTCGCCATATCTATCCCACCTCCATAGATATTACTGGGACTACATATAGATTTAGGTTAATATACTATTATATCTCCATACAAACGACAGCCATTTAGCTATCATGCAGTGGATACGTAGTCGCCATATCTATCCCATCTCCATAGATATTACTGGGACTACATAGAGATTTAGGTTAATATACTATTATATCTCCATACAAACGACAGCCATTTAGCTATCATGCAGTGGATAAGTAGTCGCCATATCTATCCCATCTCCATAGATATTACTGGGACTACATAGAGATTTAGGTTAATATACTATTATATCTCCATACAAACGACAGCCATTTAGCTATCATGCAGTGGATAAGTAGTCGCCATATCTATCCCACCTCCATAGATATTACTGGGACTACATAGAGATTTAGGTTAATATACTATTATATCTCCATACAAACGACAGCCATTTAGCTATCATGCAGTGGATAAGTAGTCGCCATATCTATCCCACCTCCATAGATATTACTGGGACTACATAGAGATTTAGGTTAATATACTATTATATCTCCATACAAACGACAGCCATTTAGCTATCATGCAGTGGATAAGTAGTCGCCATATCTATCCCACCTCAATAGATATTACTGGGACTACATAGAGATTTAGGTTAATATACTATTATATCTCCATACAAACGACAGCCATTTAGCTATCATGCAGTGGATAAGTAGTCGCCATATCTATCCCACCCCCATAGATATTACTGGGACTACATAAAGATTTAGGTTAATATACTATTATATCTCCATACAAACGACAGCCATTTAGCTATCATGCAGTGGATAAGTAGTCGCCATATCTATCCCATCTCCATAGATATTACTGGGACTACATAGAGATTTAGGTTAATATACTTTTATATTTCCATACAAACGACAGCCATTTAGCTATCATGCAGTGGATAAGTAGTCGACATATCTATCCCATCTCCATAGATATTACTGGGACTACATAGAGATTTAGGTTAATATACTTTTATATTTCCATACAAACGACAGCCATTTAGCTATCATGCAGTGGATAAGTAGTCGACATATCTATCCCATCTCCATAGATATTACTGGGACTACATAGAGATTTAGGTTAATATACTATTATATCTCCATACAAACGACAGCCATTTAGCTATCATGCAGTGGATAAGTAGTCGCCATATCTATCCCATCTCCATAGATATTACTGGGACTACATAGAGATTTAGGTTAATATACTATTATATTTCCATACAAACGACAGCCATTTAGCTATCATGCAGTGGATAAGTAGTCGCCATATCTATCCCACCTCCATAGATATTACTGGGACTACATAGAGATTTAGGTTAATATACTATTATTTCTCCATACAAACGACAGCCATTTAGCTATCATGCAGTGGATAAGTAGTCGCCATATCTATCCCACCTCCATAGATATTACTGGGACTACATAGAGATTTAGGTTAATATACTATTATATCTCCATACAAACGACAGCCATTTAGCTATCATGCAGTGGATAAGTAGTCGCCATATCTATCCCAACTCCATAGATATTACTGGGACTACATAGAGATTTAGGTTAATATACTATTATATCTCCATACAAACGACAGCCATTTAGCTATCATGCAGTGGGTAAGTAGTCGCCATATCTATCCCACCTCCATAGATATTACTGGGACTACATAGAGATTTAGGTTAATATACTATTATATCTCCATACAAACGACAGCCATTTAGCTATCATGCAGTGGATAAGTAGTCGCCATATCTATCCCACCTCAATAGATATTACTGGGACTACATAGAGATTTAGGTTAATATACTATTATATCTCCATACAAACGACAGCCATTTAGCTATTATGCAGTGGATAAGTAGTCGCCATATCTATCCCACCTCCATAGATATTACTGGGACTACATATAGATTTAGGTTAATATACTATTATATCTCCATACAAACGACAGCCATTTAGCTATCATGCAGTGGATAAGTAGTCGCCATATCTATCCCATCTCCATAGATATTACTGGGACTACATAGAGATTTAGGTTAATATACTATTATATCTCCATACAAACGACAGCCATTTAGCTATCATGCAGTGGATAAGTAGTCGCCATATCTATCCCATCTCCATAGATATTACTGGGACTACATAGAGATTTAGATTAATATACTATTATATCTCCATACAAACGACAGCCATTTAGCTATCATGCAGTGGATAAGTAGTCGCCATGTCTATCCCACCTACATAGATATTACTGGGACTACATGACATTCTGACCTTTATTATGAACATTGGTTTGGCTACTACATTGTCAATGTATGTTGTTTTGGTAATGGTTTCAAGAGGTGCTTCTATGAGGGAAAGGGTTAAGAATTATAAATACTGCTATTGTCTCTTATAACCTTACCAGAGTGTATCCTGTATACATCGTTTTTATTGACAGTTTATGTATTATAATGTATATGTTTAAGTACATTGATGAGACTAAGATACACATAAAAAACTCGATTCTTGTCTCAATTAAATTCCGTATGTCAGTGCTCCTATTTAACACTGTTATTGATTCCGTTTTCTTACTGGCGGATTATATATCCAATTACCACAGCATGAATACCTCCTAGTCCCCGAATATAGACATAATCCATTAATTCAATGAAACTCATTTAATTTCCTATTGTACAGAATTCTTGCATTTTCTCTGCAGATTCATCGAACGGCATTAAACATTAAGTATATTTGGTTAGTACTAGATGATGTGTGGATATGTTTTAAGCTGCTGTGATGAAATGGAGAGCAAGCCGATAAGTGCAAACGACGCAGAGATCTTCAATGGATGACACTGGTGACGGGATATTGCCACAATAATAACAATTTAGCGTAACTTTGTTAAACGTCCATATGCACCCAAAACACAACTACTTATGTGCTATGTAAAATGTATAAAACACAACTACTTATGTGCTATGTAAAATGTATAAAACACAACTACTTATGTGCTATGTAAAATGTATAAAACACAACTACTTATGTGCTATGTAAAATGTATAAAACACAACTACTTATGTGCTATGTAAAATGTATAAAACACAACTACTTATGTGCTATGTAAAATGTATAAAACACAACTACTTATGTGCTATGTAAAATGTATAAAACACAACTACTTATGTGCTATGTAAAATGTATAAAACACAACTACTTATGTGCTATGTAAAATGTATAAAACACAACTACTTATGTGCTATGTAAAATGTATAAAACACAACTACTTATGTGCTATGTAAAATGTATAAAACACAACTACTTATGTGCTATGTAAAATGTATAAAACACAACTACTTATGTGCTATGTAAAATGTATAAAACACAACTACTTATGTGCTATGTAAAATGTATAAAACACAACTACTTATGTGCTATGTAAAATGTATAAAACACAACTACTTATGTGCTATGTAAAATGTATAAAAGAAATGTATAAAAATTACAATTTCGTTCTTCTAACAGTTAATAACATTAATATTTCTTCCTATTTCTCCTTGTCTACCCGGTTAGACAGATTTATCTCACACCCCAAATCGATGTCAAAACTATGTATATAGGTAAGAAAACAAGATCCAGCCATATATTGCAAAGTTATTGCGAGGAAACAGATTGACCCTCTAGTTTTAAGAACAGTAACATTGCTCTTAAAGCTGCAGACCGTCGATCATATTATGGCGATCACTTTATATCAATATTGAACAAGTAAATTCCCAAAATTGATATTCCCGAACTTGAGCCTATCTATCTGCCTACGTCTGCATGAAATAGCATATTCTGGCAACTCATGCCACATCCACAGTGTATGTATGTATGGATGTATGTATGTTCCATTAATGTCAAACCCCTTGCGGGAACCTATGCATGTTTCCTGGACAATCTTAGCCGACCTAAGCGGTTAATCAGTACTAAGCAATGTGTGTGAGGTGCCGCCATGCTCAATGGCACTACGTACGTGACCTGATTGAGTATCGAACCACCCGGGACCATTCGATTCCAACTCCGACGCTCAACTACTGGACTACGAACGCCACAATGTCATAGAATTATGGAAGTAACTGCACGAGCATGGTTCTTTAATAACAAACGTACCTGTCATAATCGATGAGTTTAATAATGAGTTCAATATCATCCACATTTTCTTGTGGAACATCAAACACCATTGCCTCGTTATAGACAGGGTTGAGAGTGCTTCGTTTCACTGACGTCTTCTTCTTTTTTATCCGCTTGTTCTGACACACCAATGACACTTTCACGAACGGATCTATACACAAGAACACATGCATGCAGTATATCAATCTTATCCATTTTCATTCATTTATTTAAAGTTTGCATAAGATGAATATTTGCTGCAAATAATTTATGTATAAAGTATCAAAGGGTTGAGTAGAACTGATTGTATTTACATTATTTGTAAATGTTACCATTTGGCCAGCAGGTTGCTCTAATGTGTAACAACAATAATAAAAACTGTATTTACTTTACAAGTGAAACAAGCTTTAACTACTTATATTAATCACTCTCGTTGGCGCGGATGAAAGCGTAAATGTGGTCATTCGTGTGGAAGGAAACCGGAGTACCCGGAGAAAATCCACCTGTCTGATCTGGAGACCACTGTATCATCTCACACACTTCCCGATCCGAGGATCGAACCCGGGTTGCATTGGTGAGAAGTGAGCGCGTTAACCACAGCGCTAATCGTAACAACAATAGTAAGTAAGGATTATTATGTTCAATATATTCATTTTATTTTAAATGTTATACATACACTCAACAAAATTCCCAATCGGTCACCTGGTATTTTATAATATTTGGAGCCAATTAATAATCATACAATATAAATATTTTCATATTGTTATTTCATGCATTTATCCGAAATGAGTATACAGAAAAGCATGCATAACGATCTGTAATAATATACAACAATCAAGATGATATGCATATTGATATTATTTGTTTATTAGTTTTTGCTCCAAATATTGTAAAACACCGCATGACCGGTTAGAAATTTTGTTGAGTGTGTATATGTCAGTGGGTTGTTAAAATTCGTCTTTTTCAATTATATATTATATCAGAATTGAAAATATGTACAAGTCATAATTAATTATAACATCATTGTACCATTGAACAACACGCACGCACGCACGCACGCACGCACGCACGCACGCACGCACGCACGCACGCACGCACGCACGCACGCACGCACGCACGCACGCACGCACGCACGCACGCACGCACGCACGCACGCACGCACGCACGCACGCACGCACGCACGCACGCACGCACGCACGCACGCACGCACGCACGCACGCACGCACGCACGCACGCACGCACGCACGCACGCACGCACGCACGCACGCACGCACGCACGCACGCACGCACGCACGCACGCACGCACGCACGCACGCACGCACGCACGCACGCACGCACGCACGCACGCACGCACGCACGCACGCACGCACGCACGCACGCACGCACGCACGCACGCACGCACGCACGCACGCACGCACGCACGCACGCACGCACGCACGCACGCACGCACGCACGCACGCACGCACGCACGCACGCACGCACGCACGCACGCACGCACGCACGCACGCACGCACGCACGCACGCACGCACGCACGCACGCACGCACGCACGCACGCACGCACGCACGCACGCACGCACGCACGCACGCACGCACGCACGCACGCACGCACGCACGCACGCACGCACGCACGCACGCACGCACGCACGCACGCACGCACGCACGCACGCACGCACGCACGCACGCACGCACGCACGCACGCACGCACGCACGCACGCACGCACGCACGCACGCACGCACGCACGCACGCACGCACGCCGCAGCACGCACGCACGCACGCACGCACGCACGCACGCACGCACGCACGCACGCACGCACGCACGCACGCACGCACGCACGCACGCACGCACGCACGCACGCACGCACGCACGCACGCACCACACACACACACACACACACACACACACACACACACCACCTATGCCAGCAGTTACAGACGGATCTGTAGCCCAGTGGTAAAACGCTGGACTGGTAATCCAGGGATCGCAGGTTCGATCCCCCGTCTGACCCTAATAAAATTAACAGTCTTTCAGGTGGGACGTTAAACCGAGGTCTCGTGTATGTGCTTTACACCGTGTACGTAAAAGAACCAGAGGAGACTCTGGAATGGGTCTCTGTCATTGCACTATCCTCCAAAATCTAAAATTACTAATCTCTTCAGGAGGCGTCGCTCATATGGGCAACCTGTATCGACGATAAATAAACGTAAAACACACATGCCAGCAGTTGTTTTTGAGCAATGAAAAATACCGTGCGCCAAAATATGATCTTTAGTTTAAACAATATTTATTTAACCCTTTCAACACCACAGGCCTCCCAATAGGCTTACAAAACGTGTAGATCCAGATGAACTGGCTCGTGACGAGCCGTCTCATCAGGATCTGCACTTTTTGCCAGTAATATTACTATTTTTAGACAAAAATTACCCATTTTGATAAATGAACTGGTCCAAATGTAATTTTCTTATTAATTAATTGGTCTGAAAATATCCTGTGGGAGCGGGCGTGGTGGCGGACGGATGGATGGATAAATAAGGATGGATGGGGATAAGGATGGGGATGAATGGATAGACGAATAGATGGATTGATGGATGGGGAGGGACGGACGAATGATGGATGGATAGATGGATGGGGATGGATGGATGGGGACGGGCGGATGTATGAATGGATAGGGACGGGCAGGCGGACGGACGGATGGGGATGGATGGATGGGGACGGGCGGATGTATGAATGGATAGGGACGGGCAGGCGGACGGAGGGAAGGGTATGGATGGACGGACACTGACATACCTGAGGATCCGGTTATATCCATGGCTTTAAGGTTCCTGGCTTTAACGATGGTAAGTGTAAGACGACCCGCCGTCGGTAAATAACACAATGTGAACATCAGTTCTCCCAGGTCAAACTTTTCCTGTTAAAATAGGATATATACATAAATCCAAGAATTGTATTATGTCTGAATTTGGGTTGACATATTCTTAATATTTTCAGTTTGAGTCCAATATTATTGTGTAGTTAATTTGTCTGTGCCTGAAATACACAGGGGCACTCGGGATCGGGGCCTTATCCCAACAAGCTGGAGAGTCCCCATAGGATAATCTGTTGGTGCGACATGAAATCCCCAAAACAGGTAAACAAACTCACCAAATTAGGTAAATCAGTCAGAAAATAACTTAAAGCGACATTGCATCGCAAAAAGCCAAACACGCATTTTTTTTCCACGTATAAATAGCATTGCTACTTCACATTCTTCCGAAATAATTATTTTTGAGTAATACATTTTCATCGTTGAAGGAGGTTTATGCAATCTAACACTCGCATCAGTGAAAGTATGAATTCCCGATGATGATGATGATTGAGCTTATTTACCCTCGCCTCCGGCGAACCATATGGGCGAGCGTATGCATTTCCGAAACGGTTAACACGACCCTGAATGGATATCTGCGTATTACTCAATCACTACTATACGTGTGCGTAGCGCCGGTCACAGTGCCAATATTTTACATATTGGATGTGTTTGAGGCTTATATTGTCTTACTTAAAACACACACACTTATATAACAGGATCTTACTATATAAAATTGATAATTTCATTCATTTATGTATAGGCGGATATAAGCTGAAAACGATCCAATATTTTACATACTGTGTGAGGCGCGTAGCACCGAAGACAGTTCCAATATTTTACATATTGATCCGTTTGAGGCTTATATCTTACTTATAACACATACTTATATAACAACTTAAACACACACTTATATAACAAGACGTTATTAATTAAAATTGTTTAAATTTCGTACATTTACGCATATGATTTGATAAAATACATTGGCTTTTTGAAAGTCCAGTATTAATAATAATGGACGGCCAGTACAAAGGAATGACGCCACAACCGTGTTTTAAGATTTGATATAATACGCTGGCCTATTGAGAGCAGTCAAATATTAAAAATAACGTATAGCAAGTATCAAGGTATGACGCCGTGATCGTGTTTTAAATGCAGTTAACCCTTTCAACACCAAGTAACTGACATGGACTGGTCCATGATATTTTTAGACCAATAAATTAATAACAAAATTACATTTGGATCAGTTCATTTATCAAAATGGGTAATTTTTTTCTAAAAATAGTTATATTACTTGAAAAAAGTGCAGATCCTGATGAGACGGCTCGTCACGAGCCGGCTCATCTGGATCTACACTTTTTTGTAAGCCAATTTAGACGTCTGTGGTGTTGAAAGGGTTAATTAAGATTACTCCGAAAATAATAATGTACAGGTGCAAAGGGTGAGCATTAAAGCGACACTACATCGCAAAAATAAAATAAAATGCATTTTGTCACGTATAAATGCATTGTTACTACAAAATCTTCCGTATACATTCGAACACTAACATTGAATCAATAAACAGTGTTTCTGTGATATACAGACTTTCAAGAGTGAAAGTAGGATTTATATAACGGTCATCCAGGCTCCTGAAATGACGTTTGTTGTCATTGAAGTCAATACTAAACACGCGATACTTTCGCTTAGAGATAATTTAACTAAGATTAGTCTACAAATAAATATGCATAGGCGCACATGTGAGATATAACGGTAAATATGTACAATAACTCGTGTTATTCAAGATACACATTTTGTAATACGCATGAATGTCGACCCTATTTACATTATTTTGTTATGTCAACAAACTGCGTATACGACGTTTGTTTATTTGTTGAAATACTCAGTTTTTGAGGCAAATATTTGGGGGGAAAATTACACCATATTGTAGCAAATTACATTCTACAGACATTTGCGTTTTCACCGATGTAGTGTCGCTTTAACGGTAAATGTGTACGAACACTCGTTGTGATCATTGACAACACACCTATATCCATGATACACGTGCTGTGTCTTAGAACTTGTTTATATAAAATTGTTATGTCAACGATGTTTGTCTTATTAGTTGAAAAAGCTAATATTTTGAACAGAAAATCAGTTCCTATAGCTAATATTTTGGGAAAAAACTCAGTTCCTGTAGCTAATAAAAATTATTTTGAAAAAAAACTCAGTTCCTGTAGCTAATATTTTGAAAAACACTAAGTTCCTATAGCTAATATTTTGGGGAAAAACTCAGTTCCTGTAGCTAATAAAAATTATTTTGAAAAAAAACTCAGTTCCTGTAGCTAATATTTTGAAAAACACTAAGTTCCTATAGCTAATATTTTGGGGAAAAACTCAGTTCCTGTAGCTAATATTTTGATAAAAATTTTTTTTATTTAATACGAAATTACATTCTGAAAAAATGGTTACCGATTTAACGTCGCTTAAATGAAGCCCTATGAAAATAATTATAATTTAATTAATCTTGACATAAAGCATCATTCGTCCCGCTGTAGGTTCGAACCCCACTCGGCTGTCGAACCATGTCATGTGAGGAAGCTAGTTGGCTGGCCAGTGAAAGGTCTCTTGTTTTACGAGAGTAGGTACATGCTGGGGGGGGGGGCATCCGGGGTCTTCCTCCACCAGTTGGAGAGTCACCATACAACCTAAGCTGTAGGCGCCACTGTAATAAACCCCCAAAAATAAAACAGCTGAGTGATTCAAAACTGAGGTATTGGCAAGCAGCAATATGCACTAAATATGACAGCTTATGCTCATTCACGTACAATCCATACATATTGATTCGATATTTGAGTATTGATATACGAGTATTTTTGCCAATGTTGCAATGTGACAGATATTGAAGATGAGTATCATCGGTTAAATATAATAAAAGCTGTTTAACTATGGCACTGATCTATACTAAGTTTGCTCATATCAGGTCAGTACCAGTGGAAACCTTGATAGCGCAGTGGGTGCGCGTTCGCTTCAGGTACGAAAGGCCCGGGATTCGAGCCCCGCTGGAGCCGTTACGATTGTGCCTTAGGCAGCAAGGCATCTAAATTCCACATGCCTCTTCTCTCTCCCTCGTTGCGATGGATTCCATCAGGAATGAGGTCTCGAGAGTGATTAATATAAGTTGT
The DNA here is from genome assembly GCA_014843695.1 of Archivesica marissinica. Taxonomy (NCBI): domain Eukaryota; kingdom Metazoa; phylum Mollusca; class Bivalvia; order Venerida; family Vesicomyidae; genus Archivesica; species Archivesica marissinica. The sequence goes on from CM026387.1 coordinate 42,682,144, forward strand.
AAGAACTTGTTTCACAATCGAGCTAAAATAAATCAGGTCAGTCCATAAGAGTAAATAAAAACTATATTAATAGAGCATTGGACTTATACGTCTTAAAGATCTATACAAAACAGTACCAGACCCACACTAGAAATCACATCCACCAAATTTTCGATGAAGCATTCTGGCAATGACCTCTACAGATTTTGTCCAAATTTAGTCAATTTGTATAAAGAAATCTAGGTCAATAGTTGTGTTGTGATAAGTTCATATGGTCAAATTACAAATGTAGTCATGAGAGAGACGCAATGCCCCTTGGTCGTATTGTTATATTCAGTAGCTACAGGTACCAGTTGGTGGCAGTTTTCGTGGAAGTTGTGATAGCGCAGTGGTAGCGCGTTCCCTTCATGTGTGAACTGGCCAGAGTTCGAGCCCCGCTGGAGCCGTTACGATTGTGCTCCTAGGAAAGGTATTTAAGTTCCACATTGCCTCTTCTCTCTTCCACGTTGCCTCTTCTCTCTTCCACGTTTCCTATTCTCTCTTCCATGTTGCCTCTTCTCTCTTCCACGTTACCTCTTCTCTCTTCCACGTTGCCTTTTCTCTCTTCCACGTTGCCTCTTCTCTCTTCCACGTTGCCTCTTCTCTCTTCCACGTTGCCTCTTCTCTCTTCCACGTTGCCTCTTCTCTCTTCCACGTTGCCTCTTCTCTCTTCCACGTTGCCTCTTCTCTCTTCCACATTGCCTCTTCTCTCTTCCACATTTCCTCTTCTCTCTTCCACATTTCCTCTTCTCTCTTCCACAATTCCTCTTCTCTATTCCACGTTGCGATGCATTCCACCAGGAATAAGGTATTGAGAGTGATTAATATAAGTTGTAAAAACTTGCTTCGCAATCGAGCTAAAGTAAATTTGCATAAGCCAGTTTGTCACATGATGTCTCCCTTCCCTTTCTTCAATCTGAAGTTGATATTCGAGCTCTATAGCATATGAGAACTTACATGACATTATTAACTTCCTATAATTATCTTCTTAGACAATTTGCTACCTTATTTGCTTGATATCATAATTAGTTATTACGCCACATATCCTGTTTTCGTCTAGCTTTCAAGACGATATATTACATATCAAGGAAGTATATAATAAAACTGCCCTACCTGATATGATGAGAGTATATCTCGGACAAAAAATGTTTCTGTCGTTAGTCGGCACCCCTCGGGTGCAATATCTGGTATCGTTACTGTTCCGATCAAGTCATGGCGCGAAAAACGGTCAAAGTCATAAATGTTGAATTGCAGTAAACGCTCCGCAAGCTCCGTGAATGGAACACTAAATATATATTTCTCATGAAATTCAGGATTTAATGTCTTTCTGTGAACTTTTGATTGAAATTTTTGTCTCCGATCTGGGAGAAGATATGTTTTGATGTATGGATCCGAGGTTCCGGAAAAGTCTTTGGGTGGCAGATTGTCCGCTTGTATTATGCCAACTGATATCTGTTCCAGTTCATAATCATACTGCAAACTGTACCTTAACTGACCACATATCGCATGCTCCGACCTCACACTCTCAATAGAAGCCTGTTTGTATAGCTCTGGTTTTATCATACCTAGTTTTGGCTGTTCCGTGTGTTTTGCACTCTGCACAGAAAACTCAATTTTGGAAAGATCAATCTGGTGTGATAGCTGTCGGTGAAATATTTGGTGTCGTGTTGAGACTGTCGGCAATGTCGACTGTCGTAGCGAAGTGAAGAACAATTTTGCTTTAGAATACCTCGACAATTGTGAGTCGTTCTTGTTACTTGTGGTGGTAGCGAGTTCAGGGTTACTCTGGCTTATCTTCAAGTTACGATCAAGTACAGACTCCGGTGAGCTATCTGCTTCATCGAACGTTTTCTTCCATGTTACTGTGTGTTTTTGCCGTCGGCGACATAATATCCAGGTGACATAGCCGACGACGGTGGTGATCAAAGTGACAGATATGCACAGGGCAATAACCATGTACAGCACAGGGATATCTGAAAACAAAAATGAAAGATATAATTTTCTATGCATTATTAAGAATTGTAGACTTTGGTTTTGCTCCGAATAAAACCCAGGTGCCAACACTATAGCACACCCATATATCAGTAATTGAGTTCTTAGAACTGGATAGAAACACGGTACGTGAGTCCGTTTCCAATGTGAAATTGCTGGTAAATGTATATGCAATATGTCTGCAGTATAAATGGCGAGGGAGGGCCAATCACTTATATATTTATATTTCGGGTTTTACGCCTGCATCAGCACCATTTTGGGCTATATCGCCGGCGGGAAGTTTACCTAACACCTTTCCTGGGCAGGCTCCAGTGGTTAACCAGTACTTGGGTGCACCAACCTCCGTAAGAAACTGCCAACTTTTTCATATAAATGAGACACGGCCTGAGCGGGGCTCGAACCTGTGACCATCAGTGATGATAGGTTACAGTGGTATACAAGTCACCGACCTTAACCACTCGACCACGGAGGCGGACGGCCAATCACTAACGTTGTTGTTATATGTCTGCAGTATAAATGGCGAGGGAGGGCCAATCACTAACGTAACAGACGGATCTATAGCCCAGTGGTAACACGCTGGACTGGTAATCCAGGGATCACAGGTTCGATCCCCCGTCTGACCCTAATAAAATTAACAGTCTTTCAGATGGGACGTTAAACCGAGGTCTCGTGTCGGTGCTTTACACCGTGCACGTAAAAGAACCAGAGGAGATTCTGGAATGGGTCTCTGTCTGTATCATGCACTATCCTCCAACATCTAAAATAGCTAATCTCTTCAGGAGGCGTCGCTCATATGGGAAACCGGTAGCGACGATAAATACACGTAAAAAACAAACAATCACTAACGTTGTTGTAATTTGTGGCCCAACACATTTGCTAATTATATATTTGTAGTTTAATTTAGTTTAATCATATTTTATTGCTCGATTCGTTTTACATATACATGTGAATACAAAACATGACAAATTAAATAAAGGCAAACGGGTCATGCCACAAGTTCTAGCAAACATTAGTTACGGCCCTTCCCGAAAATTATTTGTAATATGAATGTGATTGTTTATTGTAATTGTTACATACATGTATATATACCAATAAATTCTATAAAATCAAATTCATAAATGGATGGCGAAAAGTTGGACTTGTTATGAGATCCTTGCATAGTATGTATATATATTTTATCGAACAAAGTTTTACAAACCCGTATTGGTGATAACCAGCTTTGCCAGAATATCGGTTACTTCTTGTTCACATATATTAAACCGATGTAAAGAATGTTTGATTTAAGCGTGAACATTGGTAAGTGTGCATTTGAGTCATCAATGATCGAAATGGAGACGAAATAAAATCATTAAGTGCATTGTCTTTAACTTCGTCTGTGAATGCTAATGAGTCTGCGCTATCCACACGAGGTGGGCTGGAATCGCAACTTGTAGCATTTTCTTTGACAAGTAATTTACGATTTTCCAGTATTCACATGGGTTGTTGGAACTAGTATCATTTAGTGAAGTCTTGAGATTATTAAAGAATAGTTTTTTAGCATGCGTGTTCATGTAATTAACCTTGTTGCTAAGCGACTTGTATGATTTTCAGCCAATTAGTTTTCCGCTAGATATGGCTAGTTACTTCCGTCTGTGACGTTATCTGGATGATTTCCTTGTATCGGAGTTATACCACGGTTTATCATTTGTTCTTACAGTAACTAATTTTGAAGGAATACAAGATTTGCATAACTCAATAAATGTATTAGTAAAATGAGAGGCGGCTGTGTTAATGTCCTCATGACAAACCAGTATTGTGAATATGTTCATTTAGCTTATTAAAGTTTGCTCTTTTGTAATTCCAAACTATACATGTAAAACGGGGCATTAGGACGAATATTAATCTGAATGAATATATATGTTCCGTAGTGGTCACTGATATCTGTTTCAAACACTCCCGAATGAAGGCATTGTATAGTATTAGAAACTGCAATTGGATCAATCAAAGTACTCGAAAGTTGACTTACACGTGTTGGTTCTTTGATTATAGTCTGCATATTGTTCATTAATAAAATATCTCAACATTTATTATTGATTAAGGTCAACTGATCTTCATTAATGTCTGCGACTGTCATTAAGTTTTTGGATAAATCAAGGGCACCATCAATACAAATATTAAATCTTTCCCAAAATTCAACAGGCGTATTTGGTGTCGATCGACAAGTATGGGTATGACTGTGTTTCATCTTTAAATTCAATCCATATTGATTCTGGGAGTATATTTTCCAAGTGTAATATACGCCTAGAATGGTACACAAGAATATCTCCAGAATGAGAATTCTTATCTTTCCTATAACATGACGCAAACCCGTCCAGTTTTAGACTTTCATCATTAATTTCAAACGATAATTTTGTTTCAGTAAAACCAGAATTCCAAGTCAAGAAAGTTATTCTAACATAATCCAGCTTATTTCTAATACTACGGATATTTTGGTGGCGTATGGATATTGTAGCAGAACTAAATTCGGGCCCCGGATTTTCTTCAACGTGTGTGATAGTATATTGCAGTGAAACTAGGCAGTTAAAATGAATAACACATTGGATAGCAACTATTAGTTTAAATATTTAGCCAACATTTGAAATCATAAAAGAAAATAGAGATTTGTGTTTATAGCGAAAGTGAGGATTTTATTTCATCTCATGATCACCGAAACCTCACCGAAAAAGCTTTCGCTGATCACTCGATGAAATAAATTACAATGTTTCACTAGTAAACAGAAAAGTGTGGCGTCCGTGGTCCAATGGTAGAGCGTCGGATTTGGAATCGAACGCTCCGGGTTCGATACTCAGTCAGGCCACGTATGTAGTGTCATTGAGCAAGGCACCTCACACACATTACTTAGTAATGGTTAACCGCTATATGGTCGGCTAAGCTTGCCCAGGAAACATGCATAGGTCCCCGCAAGGGGTTTGACATTAATGGAACATACATACAAACATTCTATATTTTTCGTTCTGCTCTCGTCTCCGTAGCAAATCGGAGCACAGTAATGAATGTGCATAAATAACTGTTAGCATATATTATTAACATTTCCAATATAAAAAACGGGACACTCGCATACAGACTGAAAGTAATGTAGTGTTTTTGTGTCAGGAGCATTTTCGTCACCTTCAATACAGCCACACCTATTTACAATGTGCTTAGTGTTTTCAAATATAACTTTAGTACATACGTGTGCAAACTGTATTTTCCGAGGGAAAACACGAGGATGAACGGCACTCTAGTAAATTGACAAGAAGTCAGGCCGTTATCAAATTACATGTGTTGAGCAAAATCCCCTTGGAGTAATTAATTCAGCAAAATAAGCAGACAACCACTATATGGAAGCCAGTATCTGAGCAAATAGTGTCGCCTGGGAATGCTGAAAAAGTGAACTAAATGTATATTGTCAGGATGGTAGCAACGTTATTGGCACTCACATCCAGTTGGAATACAGCAATTAAAACATAAGTATGTATACATTACATGCGTACAACTGCGACTATGAAGCAGAAGTAATTTAATAAAATCCAAGATCATCTATTGGAACATCTATAAGTCGTGATAGCGCAGTGGGTGTGAGTTCGCTTCAGGTGCGCAAGGTCCGGAGCCGTTACGAGTGTGACCTTAGGCAAGGCATTTAATTTCCATGTTGCCTCTTCTCTCTCCCTCGTGGCGATGGATTACATCAGGAATGAGGTCTCGAGAGTGATTAATATAAGTTATAAGAACTTGTTTCGCAATCGAGTTAAAATAAATTTGTATAACTTAAGACCATCTACTGATATTTAATTGTAATTTCTGGCTCCCGTTTTGGGTAATGTGTATACACTATACACTGTATATTGATACAATACTAGAGGACATAGAAAACGCACACTTCGGATAAGTGTGTATTTACATGAAAAACAATAACTATATAAATACATAGTTTTAAACATTTTGGAATATTTTTAAGTTACTAATACTAATCATATAATGTAGGTGTGCGTTTTCTATGTCCTCTAGTATATAATGTAGGTGTGCGTTTTCTATGTCCTCTAGTATATAATGTAGGTGTGAGTTTTCTATGTCCTCTAGTATATAATGTAGGTGTGCGTTTTCTAGTCCTCTAGAAATAATGTGTGTGCGTTTTCTATGTCCTCTAGTATATAATGTAGGTGTGCGTTTTCTATGTCCTCTAGTATATAATGTAGGTGTGCGTTTTCTATGTCCTCTAGTATATAATGTAGGTGTGCGTTTTCTATGTCCTCTAGTATATAATGTAGGTGTGCGTTTTCTATGTCCTCTAGTATATAATGTAGGTGTGCGTTTTCTATGTCCTCTAGTATATAATGTAGGTGTGCGTTTTCTATGTCCTCTAGTATATAATGTAGGTGTGCGTTTTCTATGTCCTCTAGTATATAATGTAGGTGTGCGTTTTCTATGTCCTCTAGTATATAATGTAGGTGTGCGTTTTCTATGTCCTCTAGTATATAATGTAGGTGTGCGTTTTCTATGTCCTCTAGTATATAATGTAGGTGTGCGTTTTCTATGTCCTCTAGTATATAATGTAGGTGTGCGTTTTCTATGTCCTCTAGTATATAATGTAGGTGTGCGTTTTCTATGTCCTCTAGTATATAATGTAGGTGTGCGTTTTCTATGTCCTCTAGTATATAATGTAGGTGTGCGTTTTCTATGTCCTCTAGTATATAATGTAGGTGTGCGTTTTCTATGTCCTCTAGTATATAATGTAGGTGTGCGTTTTCTATGTCCACTAGTATATACTGTAGGTGTGCGTTTTCTATGTCCTCTAGTATATAATGTAGGTGTGCGTTTTCTATGTCCTGTAGTATATAATGTAGGTGTGCGTTTTCTATGTCCTCTAGTATATAACGTAGGTGTGCGTTTTCTATGTCCTCTAGTATATAATGTAGATGCGCGTTTTCTATGTCCTCTAGTATGCATGGCCTACATACACATATAAATTCATATTATATAGATATATATCATTGAACATAGACCATCAATGGTACACTTTGATGAGATGGTTTTTTCAAAAATGATATCAAACTGAGTCTACAATTGCTATGCAGAGATGCAATATCATATATATCACTATATATATGTATTTATACATGATGACGTGGTGAGTGGTCTATATATAGCTGTATATGGAACACAACATCATATAGGAATACCAGTTTACACTGCAGAATGTCTCAATTGAATTACACGGCACCTAGCACCAGACGAGCGGGCGGTTGGATTTCGGGCTTGGGCGGACGGGTGGACGGACCAACACTGAGGTTGATGAGATACGACATTGGTCCATACAGTGATTAAGCGCTACTAATTATGACGCAGGAGCTTTTCAACAGTTTTCAACTTTTAAAGCGAGCCCCTAATCCTCAAATATTTGCGCGTAAGGACGGGTTGGCCTATATTTGAATGGGCTACACTAAATGTACTGGTCAGCACAAGTAAAACAGTCAGAATTGGACTAAAATGGGTGATTTCCATCATTTTGCTGGATCTTTACTACATCTACCGACGAATGTCTGCCGAGGCATTACTAACACCTTTTCAGTTGGGAGTTTAATCCGAGGTCCGAGGTCTCGTAACGGTGCTTTACACCGTGCACGTAATATAATGTAATTTAAAAACGCATAGTATACATGAATCAATCGTCATTATTTGCATTAATTGTATGAAGTTTTCTCGGAATTATATCCTAGCCACAGTCGTAATTGTAGATATAATGTATTATCAATTCCTTCTTTGAATGGCAATTCTAGACGGAACCTCGACACAACGCGTGCCTTATCAGAACTATAGTGCTAGATAATTATGTATGCGCGCGCACGTATCGAGAGCCTAAGTTCTAAGAAATGTCAGCGGAAACAGAGAAACAGCCGACAGAACTTTGATTGAAATACGATAATAATTACTCTGACCTAATTGAAATACAAAACTGGTAACTAAGAATTAATAAAATTGCTCTTACCGCGAGATCAACAACATAAAAGGAGGCTCTAGCGTGAACATAAACAATACTACTGTAACAATGATCGCATACTAATACAATGTAAGTTATACTAGAGTGAACGCGTGTGTGTTTTACGTTTATTTATCGTCGCTACCGGTTGCCCATATGAGCGACGCCTCCTGAAGATATTAGTCGTTTTAGATTTTGGAGGATAGTGCATGATACAGACAGAGACCCATTTCAGCAGAGTATCCTCTGGTTCTTTTACGTGCACGATGTAAAGCATCGACACGAGACCTCGGATTAACGTCCCATCTGAAAGACTGTTAATTTTATTAGGGTCAGACGGGGGATCGAACCTGCGATCCCTGGATTACCAGTCCAGCATGTTACCACTGGACTACAGATCCGTCTGTAGAGTGAACGCAAAAGAAGCGGACCCTACATATGTATTGGCATGACGTCATGTACAAACTCCAACTTCCCAAATGGATATTTATATCAAACTTACGGTTCTAAAATTTAGTTACTGATTTCGTTGTAATTTTATAGTTTAAAGTTTAAAAAAGTTGAAACTTCATTTATTTTACAACGATTGTGAAGCAAATTTGAACAACTTATATTAATCACTCTCGTTGGGGGGGGGGGGTGAAAGCGTATATGTGGTCATTCGTGTGGAAGGAAACCGGAGTACCCGGAGAAAACCCACCTGTCCGATCTGGCGACTACCTTACCACCTCACATACTTCTCAGTCCGCGGATCAAACCCGGGTTGCATTGGTGAGAAGCGAGCGCGCTAACCAATGCGTTAATCGTACAGCCAAATTATGATTATGTTCATGTACCCATCCATATCTTTATCCTTACCAAACCGGAAGTAATGTTTACAATGAACATTCTTTAAGATTATTGAAACGGAAATAACTACTGGCGTCCTATTTATAAATAAGTGGGAATGATATAATGGATGTCCGATTAGCGCAGTGGTTAGCACGCTCGTTTCTCACCATTGCAACTCGGGTTCGAAGATCGGACCGGGAAGTATGTGAGCTTGTACAGTGGTCGCCAGATCGGATATGTGGTTTATCTCCGGGCACTTTCATCAGCGACAACGAGAGTGATTAATATAAGTTGTTAAAGCTTGTTTCGCAATCGTTGTAAAATAAGTTTAAACTAAGAGCAGCAATGAGTAGAGTATTTCATTGATCCAGTGTCGCAGCGCAGCACAATGCTTTTAAATCCTCTCCGAGATACAGCATCACTATACATTCCGCTATCCATTGTTTTATGACAAGAACGGACTCAAGTCAAATTGGTTCACTATATGTATCTTCAAATGTGGAACACAATGTAAGCGTACATTGACCTACTTATTCAGTGCAAAGTAGATACACGCTGTTTTACGGTGGATTGTGTACCAGCTCTGCAGTGGCGATTATGGCACGGCTATACATATGAGAACGGTTTATATATTTATTGTTATTCCCATATTTCCCCAACTATTCATTGGAAGTTCTTTATATAATGTTCTTTTCCCATATTTAGGCATCATTTTACTGTCGCTAAACTATTTGACTTTCCGTTAGAAACAAATAGTGTGCTTTTACGTTTATTTATCGTCGCTACCGGTTGCCCATATGAGCGACGCCTCCTGAAGAGATTAGTAATTTTAGAATTTGGAGGATAGTGCAATGATACAGACAGAGACCCATTCCAGAATCTCCTCTGGTTCTTTTACGTGCACAGTGTAAAGCACCGACACAAGACCTCGGTTTAACGTCCCATCTGAAAGACTGTTAATTTTGTTAGGGTCAGACGGAGGATCGAACCTGCGATCCCTGGATTACCAGTCCAGCGTGTTACCACTGGGCTACATATCCGTCAGAAACAAATAGCCATTGACAGTTCTTTATATAATATTCTTTCCCATATTTAGGCATCATTGTACTGTCGCTAATCTAGTTGACTTTCCGTTAGAAACAAATAGCCATTGACAGTTCTTTATATAATGTGTCGTTGCCATATTTAGGCAGCTTGGTATTGTCGCTAATCGATTTGACGTTCCATTAGAAACAGATATCCATTAACAGTTTTTTATATAATGTGTCGTTGCCATATGTAGGCATCTGTGTACTGTCGATATAATCATTTGGACTTTCCGTTAGAAAGAAATCCATTGACCGTTCTTTATAGAATATGTCGTTGCCATACTTAGGCATCATTGTACTGTCGCTTATCTATTGGACTTTCCGTTAGAAACACATATCCATTTACCGTTTGTTATATATTGTGCGTCTGAACAATGAGGTATCTGTGTGCTGTTTGTAATCTATTGCGATTCGATATTGGACTTTCCGCTAGAAAGAGGCTGCACAATGGCATAATCTCGTGAAAGCTAGCATGTGGTCTTCCTTGTCACATCAGTGACTGGTTGTGTTAGGAGATATTCCTGTGACACATTAACCTTAGTACTAATGGAGAACCGGTGGCTACAAACTGTAATGTAAACACTGTGAATGCGTATCGACAAATACTGCTATTGGAATTGCCCTCTGTGAATCTGATGATTAACACTGCAGTATTCAGTTATTGTGTAAGGGTATTTAACCTAGTATCTGCTTGCGGTGGTAAACTATATGTGAGCCGTGCCGCGCGATTTCCAACAATGTGCAGACATTGTCGTCATTGAGAAAACCCCGATTGAAACTGCCGTTAAAAAGTATCACGCATTGTTTTACTTACCGTATGCCCGTAGTACGACGTTTAGCATACATCGTAGTGATTTTCGGATAATGTGCGTTTCTACGGAGCACCGTAAACAAACAGCAGAACTGATAAACTGTTAAAATACATCATGAGAGAAGGAACCAGAGACAACATAAGATGGAGCAATCAATATGCAAAGAACAAAGGTCATACATGTATATATATATTATAAAGTAGACACATTTATTCAAGTTTCATCAATGTACATCCTATTGATAAAACATATATCAGTGTATATAGTCATTCTCTGTAGAATTATAAGAGACTATAGCCATATTTATACCATGATAAACATATGTTAACGTCGCAAATCTTCAACTAAAACAGTATTAAGAAAGGCATATTTATAATACTGAATTTGAAAAAGATACTGTTGTACATAAATGTCTTAAGAAACGAGTTATCACCCTTGATCAGATCAAAAGTGAATTGATTTGTAACATTAATATAGACTGCACATAGTAGATACAATAAATTGCATTATTTACATGCTAAGATAGATATGTGTGGTTATGTTATGGTTATGTTATAAATTAATACTGTAAAACCCTTGTAAAAAAGAGAAAAAAAGAACAAAGGTCAAACAAATAAATAACTTATGTTCAACATGTAGAAGCTCTATGCAACAACTGGTGTACGCACCAGTGTAAATATCATTGTGAAGGTATGCACTGTATTTGCATCGTAAATTATATGCCTTTCTCTGTAACTATCATATGTATATATATGTACTCGACGTGCATTGTACCTATGCGTTGTATTATACTATAATTGTCAAGTATAATTGTCATTTGTATTAGATTGTGTTCTTTGTAAATTAAATGTTTATGTTTATTGTATGTGGCTCTCCCTGCAGTGGAGGAAATAAAGTTAATATATATCTGTCGATCTCGTCTGATTATAAATAGCTGCATTAATCCCTTTGACTTTCGACCCGACTCAAGATCAAGTATCTTTATTAACGACTAGGTGTGTGGGGTTGACAACTTATAATTTACACAAACAAATTAAATGAAATTCCAGGCTGATAGCTTTGTACTTCATTAATTTACATAATATACCTGGTACTAACATTTAGTACGCAGTGGAAAGAATTACCGTAAGCTTCTAGCTTTCAGTTCAATCCATATATCACGATATAAACGTATGTTTCTGTATATTTCTCAATGTATATTACATGTATCCTGATAAATAAATGTTTAAACCAAATGCAGCTAGAATATATCTACAATACTACGCAGTTACGACGTGATGTCCGTACATTTTCAATATTGTAGATTATTCCAGATTGTCATCCGGTCTTATAGCAGCTTAAACACTCGATCAGGTAAACTAATGTATCTGAATAATATAATTTAATATATTTGTCATTAGCAGGTAATCGATAATTTTATTATTTATTATGTATCGCTGTTAGAGGTTATATTGATATTTCTTTTTATCAAAACAAATGTCTACACAAAGTATTAGCTGTGTAACATGCAGTTCCATGCTTGTACGCAATGAGTACCCTCTCTCATGCACACGTGCATACAAACAAGCACAGAGACGAAAAGCTAAACAAAACAGAATAGGTTAAATAAATTTATTTGAGCTCGATTGCGAAACAAGTTCTTACAACTTATATTAATAACTCTAGAGACCTCATTCCTGATGGAATCCATCGCCACGAGGGGGAGACAAGAGGCAGCGTGGAAATTAAATGCCTTGCCTAAGGGCACACTCGTAACGGCTCCAGCGGGACCTTTCGCACCTGAAGCGAACTCGCATCCACTGCGCTATCACGACTTCCAAAACGGAAATTGTGTTATTTTAAACAATACCGCTGAATTTCTGTTTATTGTAAGCAAACATAGCTTGGTGATGCCATTATGTCACCAATACCAGAACATGCCACAAAGTGCCATTCTAATTGATAACTTTGTAAGGGTAGTCAGCTTCGACAAAACACATACAGATGAACGTGGACTAACGCAGCCTGCTCCATCTTGGGGCGAGGAAACATTCAACCCATATAAATAATATGTATTCTTTTCAATGACATAAAGAAAATATAGCACACTTTGCATTGAAACTGTTTTAAGTCCAGATTTACAACTTACCGTGTGTCGGAACAGGTAATATATCATCCTTGGAACAGCGTAGGCTGTAAAACACGCCTTTTCTCGCAATGAACGCTGCCTAACAATGCGAATGCGCATGCCCGTAACTACGAGTGCGCATGTCAGCTGCATATCATTAGTATGTATGTATGTTCCATTAATGTCAAACCCCTTACGGGGATATAGACATGTTTTCCTGGGCAAGCCGACCTAAGTGGTTAACCAGTACTAAGCAATGTGTGTGGGGTGCCTTGCTCAATGACACTACATACTTGGCCAATCCGACGCTCTACCACTGGACCACGGATGCCACACCGTGAGAGAACCCTCACACGAAATATATATATACAATCAGGGCACATACGCTCAGCGAATGAAATGCAAATATGTAATGTTTAGACATTCTACGCAACCGTCATACATATTTATCCTCAAGTAGGGTATTCATGATATGTATGTTTCGTAGTTTTAAAATGACAAACGAAAATGAAAACACCCAGAACAATCAATGAGTCTGTTTGAAGAATAAAATTATAATGAATGTGAACATACTTGCTTCAGGCTAAACTCAAATAACACTGACATACATATGCTTTGTTTTCATGGATCATTTCATTTCAAGGATAATTGGAGATAATTCTACAGTGAGGCGTTGAAACAGTCAATATGTTCATAATTGCGGGAGAGGTTTACTGAAATACAAGAGATATCAATAAATTAATAGTTTTAAATAAAGATCAAATAATGGATTTTATCTTTTGTTGTCCTATTCTACATAGGTCAATATTATATATATCGACATAGACATGGATGCTGATAAAAGACCTCGGCCAAAAAAACAATATGTGAATTATATCCCTTGACTACTCTTTTATTGGAAAGCATTATAATTATTTTCTCATACGAAACGGTGCACTTGCCTTAGGGGTAAACTTTATATCCTTTTAGAAATATATATATATATAGGCAAATTTGGTATCAAAATGTGCGAAATATTGTATAAATCAGTGCAATGTGTGAAGGATTATTTTCTTCACTGATAGTAAAATACATAGTTCTAAAATTTGTAACGAGAAAGTACTTAACGCTTAATATAAAAGTGCAGTTTTTTTATGGCGTCACTGATCTGTAGTCCAGTGGTAACACGCTGGAATGGTAATCCAGAGATCGCAGGTTCGATCCCCCGTCTGACACAAATAAAATTAACAGGCTTTCAGATGGGACGTTACACCGAGGTCTCGTGTCGGTGCTTTACACCGTGCACGTCAAAGAACCAGAGGAGACTCTGGAATATGTCTCTATCTGTATCATTGCACTATCCTCCAAAAATCTAAAATGACTAATCTCTTCAGGAGGCGTCGCTCATATGGGCAACCGGTAGCGACGATAAATAAACGTAAGCACTCACAAATATAGTATCAGTATATGATACAGCCAAACATAAATTACGGTTTGTTGTTAATTATTATTTAGATTAAAACGACACATTCATTGCTGCACGGAAGAGGTCCAGTCATCCAATCATTTATCGCATTGTTATAACTCATAACCGGAAACATTACTAAAGACGCTTGACGTTCAGTTGGAATTAAAAGAAGTACTCCAGGAAGCAAGTACAATGCTACTGTACTTCAAGGTTATCTTCCTGTTATTATAAATGTATTATATTTGTATTATGTGGGACACAGATGAGCAAATTTCGCATGTCATGGAAAGCTGACGGGTCGTAGAAAGAAAGGTATCTGTCATCTAGAATGAACCAACTGGCAACATGTTCCGTCATCTAGTCTGAACCAACTGGCAACATGTTCTGTCATCTAGTCTGAACCAACTGACAACATGTTCTGTCATCTAGTCTGAACCAACTGACGACATGTTCTGTCATCTAGTCTGAACCAACTGGCAACATGCTCTGTCATCTAGTCTGAACCAACTGACAACATGTTCTGTCATCTAGACGGATACAACTGGCAACATGTTCTGTCATCTAGTCGGAACCAACTGACAACATGTTCTGTCATCTAGTCGGAACCAACTGGCAACATGTTCTGTCATCTAGTCTGAACCAACTGGCAACATGTTCCGTCATCTAGTCTGAACCAACTGGCAACATGTTCTGTCATCTAGTCTGAACCAACTGGCAACATGTTCCGTCATCTAGTCTGAACCAACTGGCAACATGATCTGTCATCTAGAATGAACCAACTGGCAACATGTTCCGTCATCTAGTCTGAACCAACTGGCAACATGTTCTGTCATCTAGTCTGAACCAACTGGCAACATGTTCTGTCATCTAGTCTGAACCAACTGGCAACATGTTCTGTCATCTAGTCTGAACCAACTGGCAACATGTTCTGTCATCTAGTCTGAACCAACTGGCAACATGTTCCGTCATCTAGTCTGAACCAACTGACAACATGTTCCGTCATCTAGTCTGAACCAACTGGCAACATGTTCTGTCATCTAGTCTGAACCAACTGGCAACATGTTCCGTCATCTAGTCTGAACCAACTGGCAACATGTTCTGTCATCTAGTCTGAACCAACTGGCAACATGTTCTGTCATCTAGTCTGAACCAACTGGCAACATGTTCTGTCATCTAGTCTGAACCAACTGACAACATGTTCCGTCATCTAGTATGAACCAACTGGCAACATGGTCTGTCATCTAGTGTGAACCAACTGGCAACATGTTCCGTCATCTAGTCTGAACCAACTGGCAACATGTTCTGTCATCTAGTCTGAACCAACTGGCAACATGTTCCGTCATCTAGTCTGAACCAACTGGCAACATGTTCTGTCATCTAGTCTGAACCAACTGGCAACATGTTCCGTCATCTAGTCTGAACCAACTGGCAACATGTTCTGTCATCTAGTCTGAACCAACTGGCAACATGTTCCGTCATCTAGTCTGAACCAACTGGCAACATGTTCTGTCATCTAGTCTGAACCAACTGGCAACATGTTCTGTCATCTAGTCCGAACCAACTGACAACATGTTCCGTCATCTTGTCTGAACCAACTGGCAACATGTTCTGTCATCTAGTGTGAACCAACTGGCAACATGTTCCGTCATCTAGTCTGAACCAACTGGCAACATGTTCCGTCATCTAGTCTGAACCAACTGGCAACATGTTCTGTCATCTAGTCTGAACCAACTGGCAACATGTTCCGTCATCTAGTCTGAACCAACTGGCAACATGTTCCGTCATCTAGTCTGAACCAACTGGCAACATGTTCTGTCATCTAGTCTGAACCAACTGGCAACATGTTCCGTCATCTAGTCTGAACCAACTGGCAACATGTTCTGTCATCTAGTCTGAACCAACTGGCAACATGTTCTGTCATCTAGTCTGAACCAACTGGCAACATGTTCCGTCATCTAGTCTGAACCAACTGGCAACATGTTCTGTCATCTAGTCTGAACCAACTGACAACATGTTCCGTCATCTAGTCTGAACCAACTGGCAACATGTTCCGTCATCTAGTCTGAACCAACTGAAAACATGTTCCGTCATCTAGTCTGAACCAACTGGCAACATGATCTGTCATCTCGTCTGAACCAACTGGCAACATGTTCCGTCATCTAGTCTGAACCAACTGGCAACATGTTCTGTCATCTAGTCTGAACCAACTGGCAACATGTTCCGTCATCTAGTCTGAACCAACTGGCAACATGTTCTGTCATCTAGTCTGAACCAACTGGCAACATGTTCCGTCATCTAGTCTGAACCAACTGGCAACATGTTCTGTCATCTAGTCTGAACCAACTGGCAACATGTTCCGTCATCTAGTCTGAACCAACTGGCAACATGTTCTGTCATCTAGTCTGAACCAACTGGCAACATGTTCTGTCATCTAGTCTGAACCAACTGACAACATGTTCCGTCATCTAGTCTGAACCAACTGGCAACATGGTCTGTCATCTAGTCTGAACCAACTGGCAACATGTTCCGTCATCTAGTCTGAACCAACTGGCAACATGTTCTGTCATCTAGTCTGAACCAACTGGCAACATGTTCCGTCATCTAGTCTGAACCAACTGGCAACATGTTCTGTCATCTAGTCTGAACCAACTGACAACATGTTCCGTCATCTAGTCTGAACCAACTGGCAACATGTTCTGTCATCTAGTGTGAACCAACTGGCAACATGTTCCGTCATCTAGTCTGAACCAACTGGCAACATGTTCTGTCATCTAGTCTGAACCAACTGGCAACATGTTCCGTCATCTAGTCTGAACCAACTGGCAACATGTTCTGTCATTTAGTCTGAACCAATTGGCAACATGTTCTGTCATCTAGTCTGAACCAACTGGCAACATGTTCCGTCATCTAGTCTGAACCAACTGACAACATGTTCTGTCATCTAGTCTGAACCAACTGACGACATGTTCTGTCATCTAGTCTGAACCAACTGGCAACATGCTCTGTCATCTAGTCTGAACCAACTGACAACATGTTCTGTCATCTAGACGGAAACAACTGGCAACATGTTCTGTCATCTAGTCGGAACCAACTGACAACATGTTCTGTTATCTAGTCGGAACCAACTGGCAACATGTTCTGTCATCTAGTCTGAACCAACTGGCAACATGTTCCGTCATCTAGTCTGAACCAACTGGGAACATGTTCTGTCATCTAGTCTGAACCAACTGGCAACATGTTCCGTCATCTAGTCTGAACCAACTGGCAACATGATCTGTCATCTAGAATGAACCAACTGGCAACATGTTCCGTCATCTAGTCTGAACCAACTGGCAACATGTTCTGTCATCTAGTCTGAACCAACTGGCAACATGTTCTGTCATCTAGTCTGAACCAACTGGCAACATGTTCTGTCATCTAGTCTGAACCAACTGGCAACATGTTCTGTCATCTAGTCTGAACCAACTGGCAACATGTTCCGTCATCTAGTCTGAACCAACTGACAACATGTTCCGTCATCTAGTCTGAACCAACTGGCAACATGTTCTGTCATCTAGTCTGAACCAACTGGCAACATGTTCCGTCATCTAGTCTGAACCAACTGGCAACATGTTCTGTCATCTAGTCTGAACCAACTGGCAACATGTTCTGTCATCTAGTCTGAACCAACTGGCAACATGTTCTGTCATCTAGTCTGAACCAACTGACAACATGTTCCGTCATCTAGTATGAACCAACTGGCAACATGGTCTGTCATCTAGTGTGAACCAACTGGCAACATGTTCTGTCATCTAGTCTGAACCAACTGGCAACATGTTCCGTCATCTAGTCTGAACCAACTGGCAACATGTTCTGTCATCTAGTCTGAACCAACTGGCAACATGTTCCGTCATCTAGTCTGAACCAACTGGCAACATGTTCTGTCATCTAGTCTGAACCAACTGGCAACATGTTCCGTCATCTAGTCTGAACCAACTGGCAACATGTTCTGTCATCTAGGATGAACCAACTGGCAACATGTTCTGTCATCTAGTCCGAACCAACTGACAACATGTTCCGTCATCTTGTCTGAACCAACTGGCAACATGTTCTGTCATCTAGTGTGAACCAACTGGCAACATGTTCCGTCATCTAGTCTGAACCAACTGGCAACATGTTCTGTCATCTAGTCTGAACCAACTGGCAACATGTTCCGTCATCTAGTCTGAACCAACTGGCAACATGTTCTGTCATTTAGTCTGAACCAACTGGCAACATGTTCTGTCATCTAGTCTGAACCAACTGGCAACATGTTCCGTCATCTAGTCTGAACCAACTGGCAACATGTTCTGTCATCTAGTCTGAACCAACTGACAACATGTTCCGTCATCTAGTATGAACCAACTGGCAACATGGTCTGTCATCTAGTGTGAACCAACTGGCAACATGTTCCGTCATCTAGTCTGAACCAACTGGCAACATGTTCTGTCATCTAGTCTGAACCAACTGGCAACATGTTCCGTCATCTAGTCTGAACCAACTGGCAACATGTTCTGTCATCTAGTCTGAACCAACTGGCAACATGTTCAGTCATCTAGTCTGAACCAACTGGCAACATGTTCTGTCATCTAGTCTGAACCAACTGGCAACATGTTCCGTCATCTAGTCTGAACCAACTGGCAACATGTTCTGTCATCTAGTCTGAACCAACTGGCAACATGTTCTGTCATCTAGTCCGAACCAACTGACAACATGTTCCGTCATCTTGTCTGAACCAACTGGCAACATGTTCTGTCATCTAGTGTGAACCAACTGGCAACATGTTCCGTCATCTAGTCTGAACCAACTGGCAACATGTTCTGTCATCTAGTCTGAACCAACTGGCAACATGTTCCGTCATCTAGTCTGAACCAACTGGCAACATGTTCTGTCATTTAGTCTGAACCAACTGGCAACATGTTCTGTCATCTAGTCTGAACCAACTGGCAACATGTTCCGTCATCTAGTCTGAACCAACTGACAACATGTTCTGTCATCTAGTCTGAACCAACTGACGACATGTTCTGTCATCTAGTCGGAACCAACTGGCAACATGCTCTGTCATCTAGTCGGAACCAACTGACAACATGTTCTGTCATCTAGTCGGAACCAACTGGCAACATGTTCTGTCATCTAGTCGGAACCAACTGACAACATGTTCTGTCATCTAGTCGGAACCAACTGACAACATGTTCTGTCATCTAGTCGGAACCAACTGGCAACATGCTCTGTCATCTAGTCTGAACCAACTGACAGCATGTTCTGTCATCTAGTCTGAACCAACTGACAACATGTTCTGTCTTCTAGAATGAACCAACTGACAACATGTTCTGTCATCTAGTCGGAACCAACTGGCAACATGATCTGTCATCTAGAATGAACCAACTGACAACATGTTCTGTCATCTAGTCTGAACCAACTGGCAACATGATCTGACATCTAGAATGAACCAACTGACAACATGTTCTGTCATCTAGTCGGAACCAACTGACAACATGTTCTGTCATCTAGTCTGAACCAACTGACAACATGTTCTGTCATCTAGTCTGAACCAACTGCAGCATGTTCTGTCATCTAGTCTGAACCAACTGACAGCATGTTCTGTCATCTAGAATGAACCAACTGACAACATGTTCTGTCACCTAGAATGAACCAACTGACAACATGATCTGTCATCTAGAATGAACCAACTGGCAACATGTTCTGTCACCTAGAAAGAACCAACTGACAACATGTTCTGTCATCTAGTCTGAACCAACTGCAGCATGTTCTGTCATCTAGTCGGAACCAACTGCAACATGTTCTGTCATCTAGTCGGAACCAACTGGCTACATGTTCTTTCATCTAGTCGGAACCAACTGGCTACATGTTCTGTCATCTAGAATGAACCAACTGACAACATGTTCTGTCATCTAGAATGAACCAACTGACAACATGTTCTGTCATCTAGAATGAACCAACTGACAACATGTTCTGTCATCTAGAATAACCCAATTTACAGCATATTCTGTCATCTAGTCGGAACCAACTGGCTACATGTTCTGTCATCTAGTCGGAACCAACTGACAACATGTTCTGTCATCTAGAATGAACCAACTGACAGCATATTCTGTCATCTAGAATAACCCAATTGACAGCATATTCTGTCATCTAGTCGGAACCAACTGGCTACATGTTCTGTCATCTAGAATGAACCAACTGACAGCATATTCTGTCATCTAGAATAACCCAATTGACAGCATATGCTGTCATCTAGAATGACCCAATTGACAGCATATTCTGTCATCTAGAATAACCCAACTGACAGCATATTCTGTCATCTAGAATGACCCAATTGACAGCATATTCTGTCATCTAGAATGAACTTACTGACAACATGTGCTGTCATCTAGTCTGAACTATTTGCTGAACTGCATTATTGACAAAAAGTCTAAACCTTCTTTGTAAAGTAAGTTTAGTTTTGAGAATACGTTATCAAATAATTTCATAGAATCGTCCACCTCTATATTACAGATTCCATAAAGGTAACATATTAATTTTAATACTGTTTCACAACTTGGTTTGGTCGATATAGAGGTGTTGAAAGAGAAAACAGAGTGTGTAAGTTATGTAGTCAACATGCAGTTGAATCAGAATATCATTTATGCTATGTTGCGACACATATAGAACAGTAAGGAAAACATATTTTAACAATATTTCATGACCTTGTGTACAGAAATCTTTCACGCTTATGTCGACAAAAAATAAACATTTACAAGTAAAAGTATCTAAATATATTAAAGAATGTATGTTAATAATGGGCATTTTAATTGTTTTTTATATGTATGTTGTATGAAAATGTATAAATATACATGTATATATTTAATATGCAATACCATTTGTATTTATATTTGTCGTTGCCATATTTGTTTGTGTTTGTAAATGGCCAAAGGCAACTTGTTTGCTGATTATGCCAATAAAGTTGAATTGAATTGAACTGTTTCAATGCTCGCACTGAGCGTGTTGTTTTGGACGTTGCTATGTACAATTACACCACTAATTGGTTGCTGACGTTAATTCCATTCGGTCTGTTGCATTTTCAGCACGGTAAATATCAAAGAAACAACACGTATTTACAATATTCATTTGTGTATTAACATTATATAAATATTTCATCTCGTTAAGTGTGACAGTGGATATTGTCAAGCCGAGGAAAATAATGTCGACCGATGCGTTGTTATACCGAACAATCTGCTGTACTGGCTTTACGTTGTTTGGTAATCTTGACATTTTCTCGTGACAAAGTGAGATGAAATATTGATATACTACTGTACCCTACATTAAAGAACGATACAGCTAAACGGTGTACGAACGTTCACTGCTAAAATAATTATCGATAGTCTATTAACAGTTTTCTGTTTTACCGAACAATTAAAAAAAACACAGTCTTCGAGATTATATGAAAACAAGATGGCGTGTTAACAAATAAAATAAAAATCACATTGAAATTAAACGGTAATGTCCGAGTAGCGTGGTGATGTTCCGAATGAGGGTATTCAGAGGTGAGACATTGCCATGATACATTGAAAAATATCGCCCGTTTGGGTTTGGCAAATTTTGCAGGGGCAGTAACGTGAGGCATAACAAAATAAAATGTTGTGTTGTGTTGCAAATTGCCCTCTTGCCTAAAGACCATGCTCTTCGTTTTATGTTTAGTAAGCTATAATTTCTGCAATTCGTTTTCTGAATATTTAAGTCCTATTCACAGTTTAAAGTCAGTATTCAAGAGTGTTGTTCATTAAATAATAGCATAGTTTCTTCTCTGCTGAGAACAAATAATCACTAGGATTATCTATTGCTTTGAACTGTTCAGCTAATGTGTCATGAGATCAGTTAGGTTAATGCTTAGTTTAATCACCTAAAAGATTAAAATTGTTAACTCTCGCAAAAACACTCCTCCTTCATAAAGTAGTCCTGGTACTATTTTCAGACAATGTGCACTATATAAAGGGAAGAATCTATCGAGGCAACGCTCGCCCATATGGTTCGCCGGAGGCGAGGGTAAATAAGCTCAATCATCATCATCGAGGCAACCGGTAGCGGTATAATTTGGGGCTGTTTGCGATGTAGTGTCGCTTTGATGTGAAGTACATTTTACTAGTTTGGTCCTCTTTCCAATGTTGATTCTTCGAATACAGTTTTTATTCTATGAACAGTCGATTGTTGGTTTTCATTTAATATTAAATAATAATTTGGATTTTGAAGTCTTTGGACAATTTAACCAGTATATGTGACCGTCTAATCTATATTTATTTGGCACTCCCATCACCATATTGCACCTAATAAAGTTAGCCGGAATGTATGATATATGCTATGGGAATTCCAATTAGCTTCACATGTCAAGTTTACGACATTGGTATCGCCTAGCGCGATATCTGTGCTAGTTATTCAACTGTGGACTGAATGTGTGGCAAGTCATTTCACAAAACGACCATTCTTTATTTAAATGGAAAATCGAGCTGCGCCAGAAACACTTAAATTCACATTTCACTCCTCTCTCCATCATGGCGATGTATTCTATGAGGAATGAGGTCTCTCGGGAGCCATTAATCTAATTATAAGAACATGATTCACAATTGAGTTAAATAAATGTGTATCAACCAGAATTAAAGTCGGTACCAGTTTATTTTCTGGCAGCACGAAGACGATCATATGGATCACGGTGGACAGTGGTTCATGAAGACAGGGTGTCACCTAGGACAGGGCGCCTACGACAGCAGTTCGCACAGGAGGGTAGCATAAGATATGGGATACGAAAACAAGCTGATTATATTAAACAGCAGGGTTCATATACATAAGGTTGAAATATAAAACAGTGCGTCACCTAATACAGTATTTCATATACGACACGGATTATATAAGAAAAGTGGTATTATAAGACAGAGGGTCACATAAGATAGTGGGGCATCTATATGTTTAGACAGGGGGATACAACAGGGGTTCTTATAACAAAGTGGTTCATATATAACAATGCGTCACATAAGACAGAGTGTGATATTAAACAGTTCGTGTGATGCCATAGTATAGCAAAACTCATTCGTAAAGAGTACACTTTATTATTACCCCACCTCCTATATAAATAAAATGTTATGCCCACATGAAAGTATTTATGTCATTATACATTTATTTTTGTCCAGAAGAGTACGGCACGTGTCGTTTTCATGGGTTTTAGTGTTACACATAATTATTATACAAATTTATTTTAGCTCGATTGCGAAACAAGTTATTTCAACTTATATAAATCACTCTCGAGACCTCATTCCTGATGTAATCCATCGCCACGAGGGAGAGAGAAGAGGCAATGTGGAATTTAAATGCCTTGCCTAAGGGCACAATCGTAACGGCTCCAGTGGGGATCGAACTCCGGACCTTTCGCACGTGAAGCGAACGCGCATCCACTGCGCTATCACGACTTCCACATACATTAACATTTCCGCCAATAATATTGTGACGTTATCATCCAATCACTGGGCGTATTGGCTTTGTTTTCGTTATAGTTTGGTGGGGGTAACATCGTTATCGCATTGTAATTCGTTAGTTTTATTGGTGTTCCCATTCTGTTACATTCGGCAGCTTGACTATGAAACAGTTTCACGCGCAGGCAATATTATTTTAATTTCTTTACCTTGCTATTGACTGGTCATGTTACTTGCTTTGCCTTGGATCGAATCACATGATAAATGGAGCCAATGAAAACAACGCAATTGAGCACACGAATCGTCATTTCCGTTTCATGGAACTCAGACAGATGTACGCATTGGTATTGCAGAGAACTAAGACGTCTACAAAAGGGCACAGACGGATCTGTAGTCCAGTACGTTAACACGCTGGACTGATAATCCAGGGATCGCAGGTTCGATTCCCCGTCTGACCATAATATAATTAACAGTCTTTAACATGGGACTTTAAACCGAGGTCTCGTGTCGGTGCTGTACACCATGTCTGTATGTATCATTGCACTATCCTCCAAACATCTAAAATGACTAATATATTCAGGAGGCGTCGCTCATATGGGCAACCAGTAGCGACGATAAATAAACGTAAACACACTCTTCAAAGGGAGAACATGTCGCGCCTTGCGAGTGTTGCGGAGATACAGTGTTTTAGAACTGTGACGAGTAATAAAACAGCTATTTCATTATAGCATTCATCATGTCCGGCCTCGGGTAATAGTTCATCGGCTCATCATGCCACAGCATCTCGGGGCAATTGTTTTGACTGTTCCCCGAATGACAATGCAATAGTATACTGCCACATACTTATGTTCGGATACCACTCGTGACATGGAGTAAGCTTAATTCGATTAATTAATAGCCTGTATGGTTTACATCTTTTAAACAGATTACTTAATTGAAATTGTACTTGGATGTAATATATTTTCATTGTTGGCTTATTTAAGCTGAATTTCGTCCTAAAATTGAAACGTGTTTCTTCATTATTGCGGCAGATTTATAAACGTATTCCCAAGACAGTCTACGGTTGTAATGTAGTGGAAGCGTCCGATGTATTTGCATGGCAAGCAAGATGTTAAGAAAGGCAATTTACAATCAATAGTAGAGGCTGGTGCCTTAGGGGTACATGACATTACTGCCAATCGTCATATTATTAATATGATAATGTCGTTACTATGACAACGTCGTTACGATGACAACGTCATTAGATTAAACTTTATTTTTTTATACAACGATTGTGAAACAAGCATTAGCAACTTATATTAATCACTCTCATTGACGTGAATGAAGGCGTATATGTGGTAATTCGTGTGGGAGTTAACTGTAGTACCCGGAGAAAACCCACATGTCTCATCTGGCTACTACCGGTCCGAGAGCATGAGGAAATCAATTGCAACTCGCATTCAAAGTTACTTCAATCGGTTTTCGTGTTTCACTGTATCCACATTTCACAATAATGGCGGGTTGTTGTGTCTACTTACATAGGATGTATCTAGAACATGTATCCGTAACACAGACAAGTATCCATAATTGTAGTCTACCAACCACTGTTAGCAATTGGCCATTATGATTGTCAACCTGTTCGACTTAACATACTGGTAAGGTGCTTCGGACGCATACTTCACTATCAGTTCGAATCCCGACCAATGCGACGTAGCTGTGTATCCGTGGAATTAGGTATGACCTACTACATATTATCTCAGTAATTATTTTAGTAATAAGTATGTAAATACTACTCTACGTTCAATGGTGCATATTCACGCTATTTTAAACTGTTAACATACGGTGACTTATAGGCCCCTTTGGGTCGTGTGTTAAAATTTCACATTATATTGAATATATGTTGTAAATATGTTGGAAAACACCAGTCACTATAATAAACAATTAACTTATCTTATTATGTATTCACAAAGCATTTAATATATCATCTCACCGCCGAGAGTTTGGAGGAATGACTAAACATGTTATGCCAATAACCCAACATTGCCACGGTGTAACGGAGCCCTCCTCACCGAACGGTTGCGAGGTCGAGTCTTGTCAGAACCACGGTGGTCAGTGTCTTTAAGCAGAGCAGGGCAATTAAATTCACATTACCATTTTATCTCTTCTTCAATGCGCATGGTAGATTCCATCAGCAATGAGGTCTGAGAGCGATTACACAAAAGATACAAGAACTTGGTTCTGTTTAGTTTAGTTTAATAATATTTTATTTGCTATTTGACATTTACATTGCATACATAATCGTGACAAAGCAAAGAAAGAGCAAAATGGGTTGGGAACTGCCCTCCCCAAGAAGAATAGTTGAATAATTGGCAAACATGTTCCAGGTTATTGAAGCAAACACAATTTACGGAGAAGGAATTTCAAAATAAATCACGAGATAGTATTATTCTTCAATGCTGGTTCCAGTATTTTGATAGGATAACCGTGCAGTAAATATATTGTGATAGCTCCGGGTTAGACGCGGTATAATAATACAAATGATTAGCATAGAAAACTGAGGAGAATTGTTTCTGTGATGTAGCACGTGGTCCTGTTGTGACGTCATCTTAGTTGTTGTTGATGATGTATATACATACGGGAGAGCATGTCTAGAGTTCTTGCTAGAAACCATCGGCTATCGTGAGGTGGGGTGAATTGAAGAATAGTGGTTAGTAGATGTGTGTCATTGTTGTTGTAGGTGATGGTGTGAGAAGAGATGACACCAGAAGGAGGAATGTTCTTCCATTTATAAGGTGGCACACCCTTTCGCTTTCGTTAAATATGCGCTATTTGGGGCCACATCCCCAGTGTTGGTCGTACTCCGTCAATGAACGGGTCTGTCAATTAGTACTGAAAGCGTCACCGTAAATGAAAATGTATGCTTGACTCTCGAAGACATGTCCAATGCCCTCTTGATAGATGGTGACGATCCACAACACGTCCACCATCGAACGATCCAGATATCCGAGAAGCTGATGAAGAGTTGAACACACGTCAAGGACAAATGCCCAGGAGAAACCCTGGTTAGATATATACTGTATCTACCGCGGTAGGTCAGGCCAATGTTTCGTTTTTTTAAAATATCGTTGATTCTAATCCATTCTATGACGGTCATGCTCGATATTTCAAGATTAAACAATTAACACTAGGTTTATATTATTTTTTCTGATTCTTCATGTATTAAGTTTCATTTATAATATATATTTAGTTTATACAAATTTATTTTAGCTCGATTGCGAAACAAGT
Source organism: Archivesica marissinica (assembly GCA_014843695.1). Classification (NCBI taxonomy): domain Eukaryota; kingdom Metazoa; phylum Mollusca; class Bivalvia; order Venerida; family Vesicomyidae; genus Archivesica; species Archivesica marissinica. The sequence goes on from CM026387.1 coordinate 42,709,171, forward strand.
TCTTACAACTTACATTAATCACTCTCGAGACCTCATTCCTGATGGAATCCATCGCCACGAGGGAGAGAGAAGAGGCATGTGGAATTTTTAAATGCCTTGCCTAAGGACACAATCGTAACGGCTCCAGCGGGGCTCGAACTCCGGGCCTTTCGCACGTGAAGCGAACGCGCTACCACTGAGCTATCACGACTTCCACTATGTAAATATTAACATAACTGAAAGCTGCACGTGGTATTTTAATATCATCTTGTCATCAAATCAAAACGACAATACATAATATTCGTTCGACCAGCTACATTACAAGTTATATTTACTAGTCACGTGAATTTTGCTTTGCGAGGTATAACTGATTTATGCAATGGGTAGGGAACAACGCATGGCACGTTGCTATAGAGATCTCGTTAACCATTTAGTCACAACGATGAAATATTTTTGGAAAGCAAGCTTCTAATACGATAACTTGAAATGTTGAAGCTTGTGACGTCACGTACCCACTTTATATTATTAATTTATCAACTGTTGTTAATTGCAAATGAAAGACTGGGATTTCCTTTCATCTTGGATGATATAATTATACAATAGAAGTTAATTAATTAAATTAAAATTACTTAATTAATTAAAAAAGGTATCGAAAACGCACACTTACATCATATACTAGAGGACATAGAAAACGCACACCTACATTATATACTAGAGGACATCGAAAACGCACACTTACATCATATACTAGAGGACATAGAAAACGCACACCTACATTATATACTAGAGGACATAGAAAACGCACACCTACATTATATACTAGAGGACATCGAAAACGCACACTTACATCATATATTAGAGGACATAGAAAACGCACACCTACATTATATACTAGAGGACATCGAAAACGCACACTTACATTATATACTAGAGGACATCGAAAACGCACACTTACATCATATATTAGAGGACATAGAAAACGCACACCTACATTATATACTAGAGGACATCGAAAACGCACACTTACATCATATATTAGAGGACATAGAAAACGCACACCTACATTATATACTAGAGGACATAGAAAACGCACACCTACATTATATACTAGAGGACATAGAAAACGCGCACCTACATTATATACTAGAGGACATAGAAAACGCACACTTACATTATATATTAGAGGACATAGAAAACGCACACCTACATTATATACTAGAGGACATAGAAAACGCACACCTACATTATATACTAGAGGACATAGAAAACGCGCACCTGCATTATATACTAGAGGACATCGAAAACGCACACTTACATCATATATTAGAGGACATAGAAAACGCTCACCTACATTATATACTAGAGGACATAGAAAACGCACACCTACATTATATACTAGAGGACATAGAAAACGCACACCTACATTATATACTAGAGGACATAGAAAACGCACACCTACATCATATATTAGAGGACATAGAAAACGCACACCTACATTATATACTAGAGGACATAGAAAACGCACACCTACATTATATACTAGAGGACATAGAAAACGCACACTTACATTATATACTAGAGGACATCGAAAACGCACACCTACATTATATACTAGAGGACATCGAAAACGCACACCTACATTATATACTAGGGGGCATAGAAAACGCACACCTACATTATATACTAGAGGACATAGAAAACGCACACCTACATTATATGATTATTATTACATGAAAACGAAGTACGAAGGATTCCATCAAAGATATATCACATTTTTATTACAAAACACAAACTGAACAACTAAAAATAATCCAAAATGTTAAAAACTATGTATTTATATAGTTATTGTTTTTCATGTAAAAACACACGTATCCGAAGTGTGCGTTTTCTATGTCCTCTAGTATATAATCAATAAATACGTATTTCTACATAAACACATATTGTGTTGTTGCTATAGAACATATAGCCACCGATTTAACTTAAATATTCATAATTATCATGTTTTTTTAGTCATGTTTTCATCTAATTGATTATCTCCCATTAAAACAGCTGTCGTGAAAGTCGTGATAACACAGTGGATGCGCGCTCGCTTCAGGTGCGACAGGTCTGGAGTTCGAGCCCCGCTGGAGCCGTTACGAGTGTGCCCTTAGGCAAGGCATTTCAATTCCACATTGCCTCTTCTCTCTCCCTCGTGGCGATGGATTCCATCAGGAATGAGGTATCGAGAGTGATTAATATAAGTTGAAAGAACATGATTCGCAATCGAGCTAAAATAAATTTGTATAAACTAAAATAATTTACAAACTACAACTAATGTTTTATAGTAATTATATATTTGTTAAAACAAATAAGTACGATTTCTGTTGCAACGTATGTCATTCGGTTTGTTTAAACTTTATTTATTTTACAACGATTTCGAAACAAGTTCTAACAACTTATATTAATCACTCTCGTTGGTGCGGATGAAAGCGTAAATGTGGTCATTAGTGTGGAAGGAAAGAGTACCCGGAGAAAACCCACCTGTCCGATCTGGCGATAACCGTACCATCTCACGTACTTCCCGGTCCGAGGATCGAACCCGGGTTGCATTGGCGAGAAGCGTGTGTGCTATCCACTGTGCTAATCGGACAGCCAGTTTGTTGGCATGTTATATGAATATATAGTACCGGCCTGGGGTAATATCCCAATCCACAGGCGAATATCATTCGTCACCGGCAATATATACTCATATACCCAGTCAACAAACCATAAACAATTGTATTATGTTTGAGAACAAGGGCTTCAGCTTAAAACAAATTTTCGGTCCCTTTTTGTTTAGGGATTTTCATCGCTTTTATAGGATCATTTGTATTCATTTACCCCGTCGACCACCTCAATTGAGTAATTTCACCATGGGTGATTTTTTACCTTGACACCGGCAACGACCGGATTTGGGATCCCATAAATGTTCAATAGATGTTCATATCGTATTTCGTTGTTAGCTTTACCGTGTGTTAAGAAAGCCCACATAGCTAAATTGTGTACATTGCCGAAACATTACCTCCTTATTTATTTCCGTGTCTTGTACAGATGCATTGCGCACCATCGTACCGAACGCGCACCTTCCGATTTTATACTAAGAATCGTGAAGCACGGGAACGATATGTATTTTATGACGTTTATACCGCGTCTACCCCGGAGCTATTATATCACAATATATTTACTGCACGGTTTATCCTATCAAAATACTGGAAACTGCATTGAAGAATAATACTATCAGATATACAAATTGGATATATACCCCGCTGTATCAGGTTCTCAATAATCTAGATATGATCATTATTAACTCACTACAATCAATAAACAATGTCAACCATCAGTATAGATATGCTATTTACAGTTATGCGTCCGACAATATCTTATTCTGTTACATTTACACACTCGAACAAAAACAAAAATGATTAGTGACTAATCAAAACTATTTGAGTATGTATGTATGTATGTATGTATGTTCCATTAATGTCAAACCTCTTGCGGGGACGTAGACATGTTTTCCTAGGCAAGCTTAGCCTACGTAAGTGGTTAACCAGTACTAAGCAATGTGTGTGAGGTGCCTTGCTTAATGGCACTACATACGTGGCCTGACCGAGTATCGAACCCGGGACCGATCGATTCCAAATCTCTACCACTGGACCACGGATGTCACTAAAGTGAAAAAGAGTAAATCCATTGTACGGATAACCCCACAGATTCCAGGACCATGGATACTTATACTTGTTACCCTATACGGACTTACGGTGAACATTACCGTGTCAACCCACATATAATACGCTTGTATTGCGGACACTTCTGCACATTGACTCAGACGGACTTACGGTGAATATTTCTGGGTAAACCTTATACATACATACTTGTTTTTTGGGGATAGTAAGCGACATGCTTTATTCGAACATACCTGAATATTTCTGTGTAGACAAACCATACACGGTGCACTGTGAAGCTTTCTGGGTAAACCGACCATACATGATGCATTGTGGAACTTTCTGGGTAAACCAACCATACATGATGCATTGTGGAACTTTCTGGGTAAACCAACCATACATGATGCATTGTGGAACTTTCTGGGTAAACCAACCATACATGATGCATTGTGGAACTTTCTGGGTAAACCAACCATACATGATGCATTGTGGAACTTTCTGGGTAAACCAACCATACATGATGCATTGTGGAACTTTCTGGGTAAACCAACCATACATGATGCATTGTGGAACTTTCTGGGTAAACCAACCATACATGATGCATTGTGGAACTTTCTGGGTAAACCAACCATACATGATGCATTGTGGAACTTTCTGGGTAAACCAACCATACATGATGCATTGTGGAACTTTCTGGGTAAACCAACCATACATGATGCATTGTGGAACTTTCTGGGTAAACCAACCATACATGATGCATTGTGGAACTTTCTGGGTAAACCAACCATACATGATGCATTGTGGAACTTTCTGGGTAAACCAACCATATATGATGCATTGTGGAACTTTCTGTGTAGACCAACCATACATGATGCATTGTGGAACTGTATGGGTAGACCAACCATACATGATGCATTGTGGAACTGTATATGGGTAGACCAACCATACATGATGCATTGTGGAACTTTCTGTGTAGACCAACCATACATGATGCATTGTGGAACTGTATGGGTAGGCCAACCATACATGATGCATTGTGGAACTGTCTGGGTAGACCAACCATACATGATTCATTGTGGAACTGTATGGGTAGACCAACCATACATGATGCATTGTGGAACTGTCTGGGTAGACCAACCATACATGATGCATTGTGGAACTGTATGGGTAGACCAACCATACATAGCATTGTGGAACTGTCTGTGTAGACCAACCGTACATGATGCATTGTGGAACTGTCTGTGTAGACCGACCGTACATGATGCATTGTGGAACTTTCTGTGTAGACCAACCATACATGATGCATTGTCAAACTGTCTGGGTAGGCCAACCATACATGATGCATTGTGGAACTGTCTGGGTAGACCAACCGTACATGATACATTGTGGAACTGTCTGTGTAGACCAACCATACATGATGCATTGTGGAACTGTCTGTGTAGACCGACCATACATTATGCATTGTGAAGATTTCTGGGTAGACCAGCCATACATGATGCATTGTGGAACTTTCTGGGTAGACCAACCATACATGATGCATTGTGGAACTTTTTGGGTAGACCAACCCTACATGATGCATTGTGGAACTTTCTGGGTAGACCAACCATACATGATGCATTGTGGAACTGTCTGTGTAGACCAACCATACATGATGCATTGTGGAACTGTCTGTGTAGACCAACCATACATTATGCATTGTGGAACTGTCTGTGTAGACCAACCATACATGATGCATTGTGGAACTGTCTGTGTAGACCAACCATACATTATGCATTGTGGAACTGTCTGGGTAGACCAACCATACATGATGCATTGTGGAACTTTCTGGGTAGACCAACCGTACATGATGCATTGTGGAACTGTCTGGGTAGACCAACCATACATGATGCATTGTGGAACTTTCTGTGTAGACCAACCATACATGATGCATTGTGGAACTGTCTGGGTAGACCAACCATACATGATGCATTGTGGAACTTTCTGGGTAGGCCAACCGTACATGATGCATTGTGCAACTGTCTGTGTAGACCGACCATACATGATGCATTGTGGAACTGTCGGGTAGACCAACCATACATGATGCATTGTGGAACTGTCTGTGTAGACCAGCCATACATGATGCATTGTGGAACTGTCTGTGTAGACCAACCGTACATGATGCATTGTGGAACTTTCTGTGTAGACCAACCATACATGATGCATTGTGGAACTGTCTGTGTAGACCAACCAAACATGATGCATTGTGGAACTGTCTGTGTAGACCAACCATACATGATGCATTGTGGAACTTTCTTGGTAGACCAACCATACATGATGCATTGTGGAACTGTCTGGGTAGACCAACCATACATGATGCAGTGTGGAACTTTCTGGATAGACCAACCATACATGATGCATTGTGGAACTTTCTGGGTAGACCAACCATACATGATGCATTGTGGAACTTTCTGGGTAGACCAACCATACATGATGCATTGCGGAACTTTCTGGGTAGACCAACCATACATGATGCATTGTGGAACTTTCTGGGTAGACCAACCATACATGATGCATTGTGGAACTTTCTGGATAGACCAACCATACATGACCCGTACAGCCATCTGCTAAATGCATAGCTATCATGTAAATTTACCAATAATGGTAGAACCGTAGCAATACACTACCATCCTCTAATTGTATTTCAAGGTTCACTTTTCATGAATTGTAAATAATTCATGACTATGGTGTGCGCAACATCATACAATATGCAATGTAATAAGAGAAACAGATAGCAATCATATTCAGCTGCATTATTTTGTAATTGATGCAAGGATAAGTCGAGAATACAAACATGCTGGCATATATACAATATATGAAAACATATGTCGGGAATACCAACATGCTGGCAGATATACAATATATGAAAACATATGTCGAGAATACCAACATGCTGGCAGATATACAATATATGAAAACATATGTCGGGAATACAAGCATGCTGGCAGATATACAATATATGAAAACATATGTCGGGAATACCAACATGCTGGCAGATATACAATATATGAAAACATCTGTCGGGAATACCAACATGCTGGCAGATATACAATATATGAAAACATCTGTCGAGAATACAAACATGCTGGCAGATATACAATATATGAAAACATATGTCGGGAATACCAGCATGCAAAAATAATAGTTATTCAGCTATTTATTTGGGCACTAAGACATGGCTTAGCGTTCTGACGAGTAGGTATTAACCACGCAGGACGTATGCCTAAGTGCTTAAGGCAGGACGTATGCCTAAGTGCTTAAGGCAGGACGTATGCATAAGTGCTTAAGGCAGGACGTATGCCTAAGTGCTTAAGGCAGGACGTATGCATAAGTGCTTACGGCAGGACGTATACATATGTGCTTAAGGCAGGACGTATGCATAAGTGCTTAAGGCAGGACGTATGCATATGTGCTTAAGGCAGGACGTATGCATATGTGCTTAAGGCAGGACGTATGCCTAAGTGCTTAAGTCCGGCGCTCAGAACGAAACACCGTATGTTTCATTCCACTACAAATAACACAAATGACAAAAAGATCTATAATAGTTGGTGTTATTTTTTAGAGTGCATAAATGACGCCACAAAATTACAAACCTAAATGCTAGTAACGTCATGTTTGACGTCATGCGGTAAGCAATGGTGTACTGCAGATTTAAACATATATTCCTTCTTGAGTATCCAGAAACAGTACAGAGCCATGTTAGAATATTACATAAACTGGAACGGTACTAATAATCGCTTAGTGATCACATAACTAGGCATAGTGATACTGTGCAAACAGCTGTACTCACATCCAATAATGAACGATATAAATCCAAATAAAATATTTACTGTACTAGATCTACATAGTCATCTTAGGATATTGTGAGACCATACCCCGAGGTTATAAAACTTTTCTCAGATATCAAGCTCAAGTGATCTGATTGGTTGATTCTGAGTGTTACTGTTAGCTGAACAAATCAGACGCTTGAGACTGAGTCTTGAGATTGGAGAAAGGTTTTATAACCTCCAAGCCATATTTCATAGATCTATGTACAACAGATGGAATATATATAGATACAATGATATAAACAACTGGGTATGTTACACTTGACACACCCTGTACATGCAGACCTACAGTGTTTCGCATATGAACACACCTTCAAGTATAATGTCAAATTCAGTAACACGCATATTTGCTAAATAACAGTTTTTCCTTGTAAATCTTATTTTTTATGACTCACTAATGATAAAATACGAGACTATGTCAAGGTGAATATTGAGTGATTTGTCCTAATAATACGAAAATAGTTGCCTCATCCACAATGTACTTACTTGAGCTGCTAATAAATCATAACGTGACGTCATATAGAACATAATAATATCGCAAAGCCTGTTCTCTGTATGTTACGTGTTTTTGTAAGGACTAATTTTCTGAAACACGAATACCAGTCACCCCAAGCATATTCCATAATTTCATTGCGAGACAACATATATACATGTCTCATATTGAACAGTTACTTCAGAATGAATGTGGGAATATTAACATTACTAGTATAACATTTCAAATATTATCTTGCTGGTAATAATTATTTAATGTCGTCTGGAGAGATATGTTTAGGACATGCACTACATTGATTATGGTTACTCATCAAATGAGAATGATATCAATGCACGTTTGTAGCAGCTGTAACTTTAGAACTATCTCTATATTCTTTCGTAAGCATGCTGTATGTTTTAATTTGCTGATTTTGGAGAATTTAAACTCAGTAGATAGAGCATCGTCATGAAGCCTGAGTATTCCCCAAGCTATAAAGCATCGTCATTACCAGTATTATATGGCATTCTCTTATGACATATAATACTGCTATAAACAACGCACAACTACTATATCACCATGTTATATGACAGCGTTTCCGCATGCATGTCACAAACAACTTAGAACCCATTCATTTTATGCTGCGATATTTTGTTTGGTTTGTTCGGGTGTTACGTATTCATCATCACCATTTTGGGCTATATCTCCGGTGGGAAGTTTACCTAACAACACCTTTCCTGGGCACGTTCCAGCGTTTAGCGAGTACTTGGTGCATCAACCTCCGTAACAAACTGCCAATGTTTTCATATAAATAGACACGGCCTGAGCGGGGCTCGAACACGTGACCATCAAGTGAGCGACCTAAACCACTCGACCACGGAGGCTGACGCGATATTGTGTAGAGCAATACTAGTATTCGCATGAAGTAACGTATGGAGTAACGTATGGAGTAACGTATGGAGTAAAGCATGGAGTAACGTATGGAGTAACGTATGGAGTAACGTATGGAGTAACGCATGGAGTAACGCATGGAGTAGCGTATGGAGTCATGCATGGAGTAACGTATGGAGTAACGCATGGAGTAACGTATGGAGTCATGCATGGAGTAACGTATGGAGTAACGTATGGAGTAACGCATGGAGTAACGTATGGAGTAACGCATGGAGTAACGTATGGAGTCATGCATGGAGTAACGTATGGAGTAACGCATGGAGTAACGTATGGAGTAACGTATGGAGTAACGTATGGAGTAACGTATGGAGTAACGTATGGAGTAACGCATGGAGTAACGTATGGAGTAACGCATGGAGTAACGTATGGAGTAACGCATGGAGTAACGTATGGAGTAACGCATGGAGTAACGTATGGAGTAACGTATGGAGTAACGTATGGAGTAACACATGGAGTAACGCATGGAGTAACGCATGGAGTAACGTATGGAGTAACGCATGGAGTAGCGCATGGAGTAACGTATGGAGTAACGCATGGAGTAACGCATGGAGTAACACATGGAGTAACGCATGGAGTAACGCATGGAGTAACGTATGGAGTTCCGTATGGAGTAACGCATGGAGTAACACATGGAGTAACGTATGGAGTAACGCATGGAGTAACGCATGGAGTAACGCATGGAGTAACGTATGGAGTAACGCATGGAGTAACACATGGAGTAACGCATGGAGTAACGTATGGAGTAACGCATGGAGTAACACATGGAGTAACGTATGGAGTAACACATGGAGTAACGTATGGAGTACCGTATGGAGTAACGTATGGAGTAACGCATGGAGTAACACATGGAGTAACGTATGGAGTACCGTATGGAGTAACGCATGGAGTAACGCATGGAGTAACACATGGAGTAACGCATGGAGTAACACATGGAGTAACGTATGGAGTAACGTATGGAGTAACGTATGGAGTAACGCATGGAGTAACGCATGGAGTAACACATGTAGTAACGTATGGAGTAACACATGGAGTAACGTATGGAGTAACACATGGAGTAACGCATGGAGTAACGCATGGAGCAACGTATGGAGTAACACATGGAGTAACGCATGGAGTAACGCATTGAGCAACGTATGGAGTAACACATGGAGTAACGCATGGAGTAACGTATGGAGTAACGTATGGAGTAACGCATGGAGTAACGCATGGAGTAACGCATGGAGTAACACATGGAGTAACGCATGGAGTAACGTATGGAGTAACGTATGGAGTAACACATGGAGTAACGCATGGAGTAACGCATGGAGCAACGTATGGAGTAACACATGGAGTAACGTATGCAGTAACACATGGAGTAACGTATGGAGTAACACATGGAGTAACGTATGGAGTAACACATGGAGTAACGTATGGAGTAACACATGGAGTAACGTATGGAGTAACACATGGAGTAACGTATGGAGTAACACATGGAGTAACACATGGAGTAACGTATGGAGTACCGTATGGAGTAACGTATGGAGTAATACATGGAGTAAGGCAGCTTTATTGGAATATACTTAGGTTAGATTCCATTCACAGTAAAACTTGCTTCAGAAACCAACTTTATATTGACAGACCGCTTTAGTTTATACATATTTATTTTAGCTCGATTGAGAAACTAATTCTTACAACTTATATTAATCGCTCTCGAGACCTCATTCCTGGTGTAATCCATCGCCACGAGGGAGAGAGAAGAGGCAACGTGGAATTTAAATGCCTTGCCTAAGGGCACAATCGTAACGGCTCCAACTTTGAAATCTTAATTCCCATTTAGGTTGTTAGGATGCAACTAATAGTATATTAAGAGTCAAGTCTTGCTGAAGACCGCATTTTGTATTTCGCATGTCCTCTGGGTGGTCTAGTAATATATGTTCGACTGTAATTATAAAACTATAATAGTTATAGTCGTTACCTACACATACCACATACACCGTCTCCATGACCTAGTGGTTAAGGCGTCCGCCAACGGAGCGGGATATCGAAGGTTCGAATCTCGTCAGGGGTTCGTTCTGATATGGCCGGTTGGTGAGCCGCCAGCTAGTTAAATAATGGTTACCGATTGCCTACCAGTCTGACGCCTGGCACACAAGCATAGGATTCGGGAAGTACTGATGTTCATAAAAAATAGGTGTCTCATAAGTCAGAATGGCTGGCCCTTTAAATAGGGGTGACACTATAATAAACAAACACTTTTACTACGAACGATATATTTATTTATTGAAATTCTGTAACAAAATGAAAGAAACACTATTTACTATTGTGTAATTGGGGCCTCTTCCACAGTGAATTTACGAATATCATGACATACCATTAGAATGATTACTGGGTGAAGCTATGTTGAATGTGTATGAATGTGTACATGGAAGCTAGGGGGTCATTGTGATATTATTATATATGCAATATAAGGGATTTCCGTTTATTTCATCCAAATCCGACCCGTATTATGCGAATTAGATGATAAGATAAATACAATTTGAATGGAAATTGCGTGTATTTAATCAGCTCAGTGATGTATTATATTATCTCGCCAACATAGTAAGACTGGCAGTTCTCCGGAAATCGTCACGAATAGATGGGTATGTTATCTTTATTGTATTGCTAAATAATGTGTCGTATTTGTCGATTTTGGAATATTTGTCTAAAAGTCATGTCGGAACACATATCCGAAACATATATGTAACGAAGATCTAAATGCACTGTTATATTAACCCTTGATCATAATAATTCTAGTGACTTTCGACAGTGACTACATCATGTGTATTGTCGTCTAGTTTCATGTGTCCATGTGGGAAATTGCTAAATAACAGGAACTAGGATCTTGCAACTATTGCTGAACGAATATGCTATGTGTCATTTTTGGATACACATTGTACGCTCAAATTGATGGAGCGGAGAAATGCATGGCCGTGTCATTTGCGGTCTGTGGTATGCAGGTGGGTTATTGATATGCAAATATTGGTCCAAGTATGTGTGTAGTTAGATCGTGAAACACTACGATAGATGTGCCATGCTTGCTAAATTTCATAGAGTGGACAGAACTGTCCTCATTAGATCTGAGTAGCCAGATGGGATAGGATTCCGTAATATTGTAGTCGCTTCACGCACAAACCAGGAGTCATAGTAATTACAGCTCGAAGCTTGAACACTCGAAGTTAAGGGCATGCGCATTCGCAGTGTTAGGGAGCGTTCGTCGCGAGGAAAGGCGTGTGTTACAGCTTACATTGTTCTAAGGATGATCTAGTTACCTATTTAAATAAATGGGTAGATATGTGCATGGGATAGGTTCCACGAAATTAAAGTAACTATCAAATGTCGTCAATTCTAACAAATATCAGTGTTTGTTATTGGAGGGCTATTTTAAGAACCAATCGAATCAATCAATGCAAGAACCAATGGAATCAATCAATGCAAGAACCAATCGAATCAATCAATGCAAGAACCAATGGAATCAATCAATGCAAGAACCAATCGAATCAATCAATGCAAGAACCAATCGAATCAATCAATGCAAGAACCAATGGAATCCATCAATGCAAGATCCAATGGAATCAATCAATGCAAGAACCAATGGAATCAATCAATGCAAGAACCAATGGAATCAATCAATGCAAGAACCAATGGAATCAATCAATGCAAGAACCAATGGAATCAATCAATGCAAGAACCAATCGAATCAATCAATGCAAGAACCAATGGAATCAATCAATGCAAGAACCAATGGAATCAATCAATGCAAGAACCAATCGAATCAATCAATGCAAGAACCAATGGAATCAATCAATGCAAGAACCAATGAAATCAATCAATGCAAGAACCAATCGAATCAATCAATGCAAGAACCAATGGAATCAATCAATGCAAGAACCAATCGAATCAATCAATGCAAGAACCAATGGAATCAATCAATGCAAGAACCAATCGAATCAATCAGTGCAAGAACCAATGGAATCAATCAATGCAAGAACCAATGGAATCAATCAATGCAAGAACCAATGGAATCAATCAATGCAAGAACCAATCGAATCAATCAATGCAAGAACCAATGGAATCAATCAATGCAAGAACCAATGAAATCAATCAATGCAAGAACCAATGGAATCAATCAATGCAAGAACCAATCGAATCAATCAATGCAAGAACCAATCGAATCAATCAATGCAAGAACCAATCGAATCAATCAATGCAAGAACCAATCGAACCAATCAATGCAAGAACCAATCGAATCAATCAATGCAAGAACCAATCGAATCAATCAATGCAAGAACCAATCGAATCAATCAATGCAAGAACCAATCGAATCAATCAATGCAAGAATCAATGGAATCAATCAATGCAAGAACCAATCGAATCAATCAATGCAAGAACCAATCGAATTAATCAATGCAAGAATCAATCGAATCAATCAATACAAGCAACTTACGACATGTTATGCGGAATTTGTGAAACCTATTCCAGGTTTTCAAGACTTTAACTTTTCTTAAAATCTTAATTGAAATAAGGTTTGCATAGTTGTTTCATGGGGGCCTTGGATGCCGAGTGGTAACCGTAGTTGACTTCAAATCACTTGCCATGGAATACAATGTGTTCATTATTTTACTGCGTACATTTTACTAGTTCCACTAATCTACATAATTATACAGTTTAATGAATTTAATTTCTCAGAAAAAGTATTAGAAATGTTTCTGGATATTACATAGATAATACATTTTCATTCTGGGAACAATTGGCGGATTTTGTGTCCTACAATTGTCTCATGTTTCATCATTAGAGAAGCAGATTCGTATTCGAAATCCCTAGACACTGCTATGTATATCTTCGAGAACTAATCACAACTATGTTAAGAAAGGATTTGCTATTGAAGTTGACAGAACATTCATCAAGTTCATAACTTTAAAGATGAGCGGGAAAGCACTTATCAAATCCGATACAGCAAATTGTCTATACTGTGAAAGATTGACAACGAAATACTGAAATCGAACTGCAACTGGTGAATATTGTTCATAATAAAGACGATTTGTTGCATTGGGTAATAATTGGATCTTGAGAATTTGCCTGTAAACATGGAATTATCCATCAGATATACTAGGGGACATAGAAAACGCACACTTCGGATAAGTGTGAAAAACAATAACTATATAAATACATAGTTTTAAACATTTTGGAATATTTTTAGTTGTTCAGTTTGTGTTTTGCAATAAAGGTGCAATATATCTTTGATGGAATCCTTCGTATTTCGTTTTCATGTAATAATAATCAATCATATAATGTAGGTGTACGTTTTCTATGTCCTCTAGTATATAATGTAGGTGTGCGTTTTCTATGTCCTCTAGTATATAATGTAGGTGTGCGTTTTCTATGTCCTCTAGTATATAATGTAGGTGTGCGTTTTCTATGTCCTCTAGTATATAATGTAGGTGTGCGTTTTCTATGTCCTCTAGTATATAATGTAGGTGTGCGTTTTCTATGTCCTCTAGTATATAATGTAGGTGTGCGTTTTCTATGTCCTGTAGTATATAATGTAGGTGTGCGTTTTCTATGTCCTCTAGTATATAATGTAGGTGTGCGTTTTCTATGTCCTCTAGTATATAATGTAGGTGTGCGTTTTCTATGTCCTCTAGTATATAATGTAGGTGTGCGTTTTCTATGTCCTCTAGTATATAATGTAGGTGTGCGTTTTCTATGTCCTCTAGTATATAATGTAGGTGTGCGTTTTCTATGTCCTCTAGTATATAATGTAGGTGTGCGTTTTCTATGTCCTCTAGTATATAATGTAGGTGTGCGTTTTCTATGTCCTCTAGTATATAATGTAGGTGTGCGTTTTCTATGTCCTCTAGTATATAATGTAGGTGTGCGTTTTCTATGTCCTCTAGTATATAATGTAGGTGTGCGTTTTCTATGTCCTCTAGTATATAATGTAGGTGTGCGTTTTCTATGTCCTCTAGTATATAATGTAGGTGTGCGTTTTCTATGTCCTCTAGTATATAATGTAGGTGTGCGTTTTCTATGTCCTCTAGTATATAATGTAGGTGTGCGTTTTCTATGTCCTCTAGTATATAATGTAGGTGTGCGTTTTCTATGTCCTCTAGTATATAATGTAGGTGTGCGTTTTCTATGTCCTGTAGTATATAATGTAGGTGTGCGTTTTCTATGTCCTGTAGTATATAATGTAGGTGTGCGTTTTCTATGTCCTCTAGTATATAATGTAGGTGTGCGTTTTCTATGTCCTCTAGTATATAATGTAGGTGTGCGTTTTCTATGTCCTGTAGTATATAATGTAGGTGTGCGTTTTCTATGTCCTCTAGTATATAATGTAGGTGTGCGTTTTCTATGTCCTCTAGTATATAATGTAGGTGTGCGTTTTCTATGTCCTCTAGTATATAATGTAGGTGTGCGTTTTCTATGTCCTCTAGTATATAATGTAGGTGTGCGTTTTCTATGTCCTCTAGTATATAATGTAGGTGTGCGTTTTCTATGTCCTCTAGTATATAATGTAGGTGTGCGTTTTCTATGTCCTCTAGTATATAATGTAGGTGTGCGTTTTCTATGTCCTCTAGTATATAATGTAGGTGTGCGTTTTCTATGTCCTCTAGTATATAATGTAGTGTGCGTTTTCTATGTCCTCTAGTATATAATGTAGGTGTGCGTTTTCTATGTCCTCTAGTATATAATGTAGGTGTGCGTTTTCTATGTCCTCTAGTATATAATGTAGGTGTGCGTTTTCTATGTCCTCTAGTATATAATGTAGGTGTGCGTTTTCTATGTCCTCTAGTATATAATGTAGGTGTGCGTTTTCTATGTCCTCTAGTATATAATGTAGGTGTGCGTTTTCTATGTCCTCTAGTATATAATGTAGTGTGCGTTTTCTATGTCCTCTAGTATATAATGTAGGTGTGCGTTTTCTATGTCCTCTAGTATATAATGTAGGTGTGCGTTTTCTATGTCCTCTAGTATATAATGTAGGTGTGCGTTTTCTATGTCCTCTAGTATATAATGTAGGTGTGCGTTTTCTATGTCCTCTAGTATATAATGTAGGTGTGCGTTTTCTATGTCCTCTAGTATATAATGTAGGTGTGCGTTTTCTATGTCCTCTAGTATATAATGTAGGTGTGCGTTTTCTATGTCCTCTAGTATATAATGTAGGTGTGCGTTTTCTATGTCCTCTAGTATATAATGTAGGTGTGCGTTTTCTATGTCCTCTAGTATATAATGTAGGTGTGCGTTTTCTATGTCCTCTAGTATATAATGTAGGTGTGCGTTTTCTATGTCCTCTAGTATATAATGTAGGTGTGCGTTTTCTATGTCCTCTAGTATATAATGTAGGTGTGCGTTTTCTATGTCCTCTAGTATATAATGTAGGTGTGCGTTTTCTATGTCCTCTAGTATATAATGTAGGTGTGCGTTTTCTATGTCCTCTAGTATATAATGTAGGTGTGCGTTTTCTATGTCCTCTAGTATATAATGTAGGTGTGCGTTTTCTATGTCCTCTAGTATATAATGTAGGTGTGCGTTTTCTATGTCCTCTAGTATATAATGTAGGTGTGCGTTTTCTATGTCCTCTAGTATATAATGTAGGTGTGCGTTTTCTATGTCCTCTAGTATATAATGTAGGTGTGCGTTTTCTATGTCCTCTAGTATATAATGTAGGTGTGCGTTTTCTATGTCCTCTAGTATATAATGTAGGTGTGCGTTTTCTATGTCCTCTAGTATATAATGTAGGTGTGCGTTTTCTATGTCCTCTAGTATATAATGTAGGTGTGCGTTTTCTATGTCCTCTAGTATATAATGTAGGTGTGCGTTTTCTATGTCCTCTAGTATATAATGTAGGTGTGCGTTTTCTATGTCCTCTAGTATATAATGTAGGTGTGCGTTTTCTATGTCCTCTAGTATATAATGTAGGTGTGCGTTTTCTATGTCCTCTAGTATATAATGTAGGTGTGCGTTTTCTATGTCCTCTAGTATATAATGTAGGTGTGCGTTTTCTATGTCCTCTAGTATATAATGTAGGTGTGCGTTTTCTATGTCCTCTAGTATATAATGTAGGTGTGCGTTTTCTATGTCCTCTAGTATATAATGTAGGTGTGCGTTTTCTATGTCCTCTAGTATATAATGTAGGTGTGCGTTTTCTATGTCCTCTAGTATATAATGTAGGTGTGCGTTTTCTATGTCCTCTAGTATATAATGTAGGTGTGCGTTTTCTATGTCCTCTAGTATATAATGTAGGTGTGCGTTTTCTATGTCCTCTAGTATATAATGTAGGTGTGCGTTTTCTATGTCCTCTAGTATATAATGTAGGTGTGCGTTTTCTATGTCCTCTAGTATATAATGTAGGTGTGCGTTTTCTATGTCCTCTAGAATATAATGTAGGTGTGCGTTTTCTATGTCCTCTAGTATATAATGTAGGTGTGCGTTTTCTATGTCCTCTAGTATATAATGTAGGTGTGCGTTTTCTATGTCCTCTAGTATATAATGTAGGTGTGCGTTTTCTATGTCCTCTAGTATATAATGTAGGTGTGCGTTTTCTATGTCCTCTAGTATATAATGTAGGTGTGCGTTTTCTATGTCCTCTAGTATATAATGTAGGTGTGCGTTTTCTATGTCCTCTAGTATATAATGTAGGTGTGGTTTCTATGTCCTCTAGTATATAATGTAGGTGTGCGTTTTCTATGTCCTCTAGTATATAATGTAGGTGTGCGTTTTCTATGTCCTCTAGAATATAATGTAGGTGTGCGTTTTCTATGTCCTCTAGTATATAATGTAGGTGTGCGTTTTCTATGTCCTCTAGTATATAATGTAGGTGTGCGTTTTCTATGTCCTCTAGTATATAATGTAGGTGTGCGTTTTCTATGTCCTCTAGTATATAATGTAGGTGTGCGTTTTCTATGTCCTCTAGAATATAATGTAGGTGTACGTTTTCTATGTCCTCTAGTATATAATGTAGGTGTGCGTTTTCTATGTCCTCTAGTATATAATGTAGGTGTGCGTTTTCTATGTCCTCTAGACTATAATGTAGGTGTACGTTTTCTATGTCCTCTAGTATATAATGTAGGTACGCGTTTTCTATGTCCTCTAGTATATAATGTAGGTGTGCGTTTTCTATGTCCTCTAGTATATAATGTAGATGTGCGTTTTCTATGTCCTCTAGTATATAATGTAGGTGTGCGTTTTCTATGTCCTCTAGTATATAATATATGTTTGTGAATACGTTTTGTTATGTGTCATGTGTCTTTACCGTTCGATAGTAATTGTATATGTCACATTTGTTTGAATATTACATGACCAATGCATCAGCATCAATATGTATTGTTTAATTTCGCGAGACGTTCAATGTGGGGTACAAAACTTAGATACCGACTCGATATATTACTAACATATGTTCAAGACAGGAAGCTGATTATGAATGTCATCTAAATAAAAAGTATGTCAATTGATGGCTTCAATTATATACTTGTAGTATATATAAATAATCGATATGTACATAAATATTATATTGTTTGCTTGTTTAAAGTCGCACCAACGGTTTATGTCAGTTATCAGTCAATGTCGGACATTCGGGTAGAACCAACGACTCTCCACAAGCCACCTGGATAGCATCCACACATGAAAGAATTCGGCACCGCCCAGTGGGACTCGAACCAACAGCAGTGATTGGTAAGTGACTTGACGACTCGGCCGCGGAGGTCAAGTATGATGTGCTTTTAATTATATAATATATGTTAATGTACAGATTGCCTATAGATCTCCGTTGTTGTTTAAACAGTATTTATTGCAAAACATAAATCACATATAACATTCAACGGCTTACATAATACATAATGCAAAGGATCATGTAGGAATAGGAAGCTAAAATATATTTTATAAAAACTTTTTCCTTGATAAAACGTTTTTCCTTGAGCTCTAAATTAAACGTAGGTTAAGTACAGTCGTCGAACAATTCTGCATACACCAACGTATACCGCCAGTATACATTTTGACAGTTAACTTATGGTCGACCTATGGTGAACATGTCTGGGCAAAGCAATACTTACCTCTATTATAGATGCAATGGGTTGTCCGATTAGCGTAGTTGTTAGCTCGCTCGTATCTCACCAATGCAACCTGGGTTCGATCCTCGGGCCGGGAAGTATGTGAGATGGTACGATGGTCGCCAGATCGGACAGGTGGGTTTTTTCCGGGTACTCCGGTTTCCTCCCACACGAATGTCCACATTTACGCTTTCGCCCGCGCCAACGAGAGTGATTAATATAAGTTGTTAAAACTTGCTTCGCAATCATTGTAAAATAAATAAAGTTTAAACCTTAATAATCGACACAATATTTTCAATCACTCTATACTGCTAGTGCATATTTAGCATGGCATTGGTCTAAGCAGTTGGTGGATGCAGTTGTTTGATTCCTACTTATACACACTATATCCTGCTAGTGCATATTTAGCATGGCATTGGTCTAAACAGTTGGTGGATGCAATTGTCTGATTCCTACTTATACACACTGTATCCGGCTAGTGCATATTTAGCATTGTATTGATCTAAACAGTTGGTGGATGCAAGTGTTTGATTCCTACTTATACACACTGTATCCGACTAGTGCATATTTAGCATTGTATTGATCTAAACAGTTGGTGGATGCAATTGTCTGATTCCTACTTATGCACATGATTCATAGATATAGGATGTAAGCCAATACAAGAGACTAATCATTGATCCGTATTAATATGCAACTGTCAATTAATTGTGTTCATATTTCACTTTGCATTATAAATAATTCATGATTATGTTGTCCGACGAAATCTCATAAAATAGGTAATAGGAGAAATAAAGTGATTACTATCCAGTTGGATTATTTTGTACGAATATAAGCTATATACCATCTCTCGGGATTACTGACATAATGGCGGGTACAACATGCACGTGCATGCTTTAGTTGCAAATGCAAACATATACATACGTCGTGTTCGTTCATTACGGTTCGAGACATTCTGACAATCTTGAAATTCTGGAATTAATATAAGTTGTTCCATTCCAAAAATTACACTATGTAATGTGTGTATATTATATATTATATATATATACGTAATTTGGAAAATGTATTATTGCATAAATACAGTTTAAGCTGAATTAAATTCTAATATATTCAAATGTTCTCAGAAATCTTACCATTACAGTCAAACGAGCCAAGGAATCACAGAAAGTGGCTGATTAGCACAAGTGATTGCTTAACAGAGAACACATATATATAACAAAACATATTGGGAATCAGGAAACTGACTGCTTAATACAGGTTGACTGTTTAATGGAGATAGTTCCGATAAATATGTTTACATATTCAATAATGGTAGAGTGGTGGAACCTATGCTCGGCGTAAATCTCACTTATAATGGCCAGTATAAAATGTTAATTGCACTTGCCGTATATTATTATTTTCTTAAGTCAACAGTCTCAATACAGCTATCGCAACGGTGTCGAGTCGGCACCCGTTTATATGGAGAACTCAAGACTTCAGGGCACCTATGCGCGGCGTACTTGTTATTTTTTGTTTATCCATCATAACTTGTTGACTATCTTATTTTGATATAGTACATCATTGAATAAAAACACTTATTTGTCTTAATCAGAAATGGTATAGAAACAATTGTTCGGGTTAGTGTAGATGTCTAAAATACGGTTAGCTACCTGAATTGCTCATACACCGTATCAGTTTCGCTGGAAATATTCTCCCAATGATTTGTTTGTTTATATTAGTCTGCTGGACTAGTCACGTGTCAGTTGCACCAGGCTACCGATACACGCAAGGGAATGCTATTGAACCATGCTTCAGCTCTGTTAGCGAAATTAGCCTAGAACTAAATAAATATTTTTAATACGGATGTAAATGGACAAATACGCCGAGCATAGGAATACGACGCCGAGCATAGGAATACGCTGAGCATAGGAATACGCCGAGCATAGGAATACGCCGCCGAGCATAGTAATACGCCGAGCATAGGAATACGCTGAGCATAGGAATACGCCGCCGAGCATAGTAATACGCCGCCGAGCATAGGAATACGCTGAGCATAGGAATACGCTGAGCATAGGAATACGTCGCCGAGCATAGGAATACGCTGAGCATAGGAATACGCCGCCGAGCATAGGAATACGCTGAGCATAGGATACGCCGCCGAGCATAGGAATACGTCGCCGAGCATAGGAATACGCCGCCGAGCATAGGAATATACGCCGAGCATAGGAATACGCCGAGCATAGGAATACGCCGAGCATAGGAATAGCCGAGCATAGGAATACGCTGAGCATAGGAATACGCCGAGCATAGGAATACGCGAGCATAGGAATAGGCCGAGCATAGGAATACGCCGAGCATAGGAATACGCCGAGCATAGGAATAGCGAGCATAGGAATACGCCGAGCATAGGAATACGCTGAGCATAGGAATACGCCGAGCATAGGAATACGCGGAGCATAGGAATACGTCGAGCATAGGAATACGCCGAGCATAGGAATACGTCGAGCATAGGAATACGTCGAGCATAGGAATACGTCGAGCATAGGAATACGTCGAGCATAGGAATACGTCGAGCATAGGAATACGTCGAGCATAGGAATACGCCGAGCATAGGACGTCGAGCATAGGAATACGCCGAGCATAGGAATACGCCGAGCATAGGAATACGCGGAGCATAGGAATACGCCGAGCATAGGAATACGTCGCCGAGCATAGGAATACGTCGCCGAGCATAGGAATACGCCGAGCATAGGAATACGTCGCCGAACATAGGAATACGTCGCCGAGCATAGGAATACGCTGAGCATAGGAATACGACGCCGAGCATAGGAATACGTCGAGCATAGGAATACGCTGAGCATAGGAATACGCCGCCGAGCTAGGAATACGTCGAGCATAGGAATACGCTGAGCATAGGAATACGACGCCGAGCTAGGAATACGTCGAGCATAGGAATACGCTGAGCATAGGAATACGACGCCGAGCATAGGAATACGTCGAGCATAGGAATACGACGCCGAGCATAGGAATACGACGCCGAGCATAGGAATACGACGCTGAGCATAGGAATACGACACTGAGCATAGGAATACGACGCCGAGCATAGGAATACGCGAGCAGGAATACGCGCCGAGCATAGGAATACGTCGAGCATAGGAATACGCTGAGCATAGGAATACGACGCCGAGAATAGGAATACGTCGAGCATAGGAATACGACGCCGAGCATAGGAATACGTCGAGCATAGGAATACGACGCCGAGCATAGGAATACGCCGAGCATAGGAATACGCCGAGCATAGGTTCCACCACTCAATAGATAAACCCCATTACATATTTGTTATATATATATATATAGAGAGAGAGAGAGAGAGAGAGAGAGAGAGAGATTATTAGGTTGCTATCTTATAATTTTTAATTTATTAGGCGAGTTGGATAAAATATACAAGGCTCGTGCCAACAGCTTCCAGCTATTGTTGGTGGATGAAGACTCCGTGTGTCCTTCCTAGCAGTATTGCAGGCGTGGTAATCCAGGGACCACAGGTTCGATACCCAGACCCGTGTAGAACCACCGATATTCCGCAAGCCAGCTGGATACGTTCGTCACAAGAACTAAACGACCGATTCAACACATCTGATGTAATCACGGATATTCGGCAAGAACAAAACGTGTGTGTTTTACGTTTATTTATCGTCGCTACCGGTTGCCCATATGAGCGACGCCTCCTGAAGAGATTAGTCATTTTAGATTTTTGGAGGATAGTGCAATGATACAGAGAAAGACCCATTCCAGAGTATCCTCTGGTTCTTTTACGTGCACGGTGTAAAGCACCGACACGAGACCTCGGTTTAACGTCCCATCTGAAAGACTGTTAATTTTATTAGGGTCAGACGGGGGATCGAACCTGCGATCCCCAAGAACAAACCGCTAATTTATTGTCACGCAAGATAAAACGGAAGTCTCAGTTCTATATTATCTGGATGACCAGGGGAGTCATTGGCAACAGTACTAGATCAATGGAAATAATAGTAACTCCAGTGTAAGCAGACGTTTATATACTTATATTCACACGAAAAACAGTGTTCTGATAATTATCAAATTTTATTTAAATTCCACGTTGCCTCTTCTCTCTCCCTCGTGGCGATGGATTCCATCAGGAATGAGGTCTCGAGAGTGATTAATATAAGTTGTAATAACTTGTTTCGCAATCGAGCTAAAATATATTTGTATAAAATATAATTAAAAGTAAAACATCGTGTAGCCAACACATGTTTGCACATTTTGACACTAAATTTGCCTATTTATTGCTTCTATATATAAGTATAACATTGTCCCTTTAACAAAGTGCACACTTACTTTTTCGTGTGAGTATATGCGACAATGGTTGTAGACTATATAATTACTAATTAAGGATAGAGCTTAGTTGCTAATGTACGTGATCTGCCTGCTACACCTCATTCATCACATATTAATATATATATATTATGGCATTAATAGCTTCTCGAATGTTCATCTCGTAATTTCCACACATTATAAAATCAATCTGCTACATGTCTGTTCTCTCCACTTTCCAGCTATTTCCATATGTCATACACGTGGGAGTGGTGATAGCGATGTGGATGCGCGTTCGCTTCAGGTGCGAACGGTCCGGAGTTCGAGCCCCGCTGAAGCCGTTACGATTGTGCCCTTAGGCAAGGCATTTAAATTCCACATTGCCTCTTCTCTCTCCTTCATGGCGATGGATTCCATCAGGAATGAGGTCTCGAGAGTGATTAATATAAGTTGAAAGAACTTGTTTCGCAATCAAGCGAAAATAAATTTGTATAAACTATATGTCATACAATCATAGAAGATAACTCAGCATCCATACGTATATATATTGTTTTTGTTGTTTCGAGCCGCAGTGGGGATTTGGATACGGTATGTGCCTCGAAATAGAGAGGTTGTGACTCCGAACCCCCGCCAGAACCAAGGAGGGTGATGTCCTGCAGCCAAGACTGTTAAATACACAGTTCCCCTTCTCTCTCCCCAATTTAAACACACCGATGAGCCTCTAGACGTATGCCATGTCTGTATCATTATACCATCTTCAAGTGAATCAACTCTTCAAAAGGAGTCACTCATTTTAACAACCGGTAAGCGACGAATGACCACATATACGCTTTCATCCGCGCCAACGAGAGTGATTAATATAAGTTGTTAAAACGTGCTTCGAAATCGTTGTAAAATAAATTAAGCTTAAAAAAATGACGATAAATAAACGAGAGAGAGAGAAAAAAATGTCTGTACTGTTACACGCTAGAAGACGAATTTCACTTTTTATTAGAATGTTCATTATTTAAAGCGACATTACATCGTAAAAAAAGCCAACAAAATGCATTGTTCACGTATAAATGCATTGCTACTACAAATTCTTCCGAATACATTCGAACACAAATATTGAATCAATAAACAGTGTTTTTGTGGTGGTTTACAAACTTTCAAAAGTGAATGTAGGATTTCATATACCGGTCATCTAAGCTCCTGAATTAACATTTCTTTGTAATTGTAGTCAATACTAAACGCTTGATACTGTCGCTTAGTGATAAGACATTTAACTAAGATTAGTGTACACATAAATATGCATAGGCACAAATGTGAGATATAACGGTAAATCTGTACCATAAATCGCGTTATTCGGGATACACAGGTTGTATTACGCATGTCTTTTCTACACTATACATTACAAATAATAACGCAACACCAAACTGCAATACCAGACGAGCGGTGTAGGTTTATTGAGATACAATGCAGCCGGATTATGAAACATTATGGTACAAGTGCAGTTACCAATTGTGTTACATAACACACTGCATATATATATATATATATATATATATATATAGCATAAACTCGTTTGATACCACAAACATGACCATACATCCACGAAAGCAAGAGAAACAGATTTGATTTTTTATAATAATTCTTTAAATATTTCATTAAAAGCTCTGAAGCAAACTATTTATTTCATTTAGTTATCAACCAAGAACATCATGTTAACTTAACGCGAACCGACTCGCCCAGGAAAAACCAGAGATAAACATGATATAAAATCAGAAAATACTCTGGAAACCTGTGCCCGTTTGTCTGTTATTTGATGCGATTAAAGCATCATATGTTGGTTCGCCTGAATGTCGGGCCTCATTCCTTGTGGATGTATGGTATATAATTTTGCAAACATAACATAGATTTTTTACACATAGCTAATATCCAATAGAAGAACAGTTACATATCATTTCTTTTAAACACGCAATGTATGACTGCTAACATTTAAACAGCTATATATTATCACCATTTAAAGATAAATTATACATATGACCCAAACACACACTTTCTTATACAAGTACGAAATTTTGGCTAAAGAAACCGATCGATGTAACCTATACGCAGTTGTCCGGTAGAATGACTCCCTACACATTTACAATTCTTCAATACATAAAATCTCACGACAATTTCGTGCACAGTTATGACCAATACCACTGTAATGAACACGTTACGCGTACGACAAATATTTCACGCTATACTGTCGAACCGCGTGAAATTGATAATAAGTCGACCCTGTTTACATTATTTTGTATGTCAACAAACCGCATATTTATTAGTTGAAATACTCAGGTTTTGAGGCAAATATTTGGAAAAATATGTACATTCTGTATAAATTTGCGTTTTCACTGATGTAGTGTTGCTTAAATGATGATTTTAGAACACAATATATAAAGAAATGTTTCTGAAAAATACAAAATATTCCAAAACTTATAAAGCGGCTCTCTTCAGAAAATAGTTTACCCAACTTAGCTGTATGTGTTGCGTGTGTTTTACGTTTATGTATCGTCGCTACCGGTTACCCATATGAGCGACGCCTCCTGAAGAGATTAGTCATTTTAGATTTTGGAGGATAGTGCAATGATACAGACCCATTCCAGAGTCTCCTCTGGTTCTCTGGTAAAGCACCGACACGAGACATCGGTTTAACGTCCCACTGAAAGACTGTTAACACTGTATGTGTTGCCAAGGCAAATACACCATTATTCTATTTAGCACTGTTCGCCGCAAATCGTGTAGTAATTGGTGCTTCTTCACACCTGCTATATACGAGAATGTTCCTTGATACACAATAATTGTAAAATTCTTAGTAATTTGTGAGTTCATATTACCTTCTGTTCAACAAGAACCCAATCAAAACAATCCATGTTCAAATTATTTAACCTTTTAGGACTCTGTAGGCGAAATGAGCAGATAACAAATGTGTAATTTTTTTATTATTTTTCCTAGAAAGTAGCTCTTGACATTTCATTCAAATCGTCCCATCTTGTTATCTCATTTCGCATACAACGTGCTAAAGGTTAAACGTATATCGTCTTTTATTAACTCTTTCAGCGCCGAATAAATTCAGAGCATGTGCAAACAAACATAGATCCAGATCAGCCGCGGCGTAACTCCGCGTCTGATCAGGATCTATGTTGTTTGCTATTCGGACAGGTGTTTCAGCTCCACTGTCTGAAGAGCAATCAGCATATAGCCTGGTCAGACGGCATGTTCTGTTCTGTCCGATCGGGTTCTCTACTTTTTTACAAAGTCGCTTTTATGCGACATTGGCGGTGAAAGAGTTAATGGCTTACAAAATCATATCAGATATAATGCAGAATTACGATGTCTCTCGTATTACCTTCGTATTGCTGACGATACTGTCTGTGGTATTATTATACTGTTTGTTCAGACTAAAACCTTAGTAATTAATAACAATGCATCATCTATTTACTCTAGAAGTGAAGTATACGCAGGAAATTATATAATTCAAGGTCTGCGCAGCTTGTTTTGTTTGTCTTGCTGATAAAAGTTGCACTGACATCGTAGGTCATATGGACTATACAGTTGTTTGTGCTTGGGAAGACTCCGGTACCCGTTCGAGCTGTATGTAAGGCATGGACCAGTACCAGGCTTGAGCTACCGGCCTTCTTCGAGCTAGTTTAGTTTAAACTTTATTTATTTTACAACGATTGCGAGGCAAGTTTTAACAACTTATATTAATCACTCTCGTTGGCACGGATTAGAGCATATATGTGGTCATTCGTGTAGGAGGAAACCGGAGTACCCGGAGAAAACCCACCTGCCCGATCTGGCGACCAACGTACCATCTCACATACTTCCCGAGCTACCATCACCACAAGTGTGTATGTATATAACTATATATTATTGTGTGTGTGTTTTACGTTTATTTATCGTCGCTACCTGTTGCTCATATGAGCGACGCCTACTGAAGAGGTTAGTCATTTTAGATTTATGGAGGATAGTGCAATAATACAGACAGAGACCCATTCCAGAGTCTCCTCTGGTTCTTTTACGTGCACTGTGTACAGCACCGACACGAGACCTCGGTTTAATATCCCATCCGAAAGACTGTTAATTTTATTAGTGTCAGACGGGGGATCGAACCTGCGATACCTGGATATATATTATTATTGCATGGCTAACCAATATATTGGTGCAAGTGCTACCATTGTGACATCGCCTGTGCGTGAGAAATTTAGATGGCCGCGTGAGAATTCTTGACTAAATTATATTATTCTTTGCACCACTATGGTCATATGGTAATGATATGTTAGTGTGGATAGTGGTGATGTATATATAACATATGTCTCTGCAACAACATAAATGCATAATCAGGCGCGTAGCTAGGCTTAAGCATGTACGCACGTGCGTAAGATTTATTTTGACAAAAAATGCAATAAATGCGAAAAATGCAATATAAACTGGATCGTAAGGGGGTAAGGGGGGCACTGACATTGATCATTCACTAGAAGGCAGACATGGACGAAATGCCAACAGACATTGGTTGTAGCTGATGTTCATAGTAGGCATAAGTCACCTGAGACCATATAGTGGGATAACATATCTCCGGGATCGTGCGTAATCCATATTTAGGTCTAGCTACGCGCCTGAATTAATGTCGAATTCACTGATTGATATATTGATGAGTTATTATTTTAATGGACTTATTTGATCGTTTACAACCCATATATATCACATGCTACTGCGTGATCTAATTGCACAATAGATTGACATTATAAAATGCTGATCAGGCCGCTACAACTTGATTAAGTGCGTCTGTGAATAAAATATATAATACATTGTATTTTGCTTCTGAACAAAGAGCTGACAAGTTATCTGGCATGGACAGTATAGACAAAGACCAAGTTTGGGGGTTGTCACAAATTGCTGACACTAACAGATATTGCTTTATAACATAATATAATAAATAAACTGTTGGTGTTTTCTATTATTTCATCCAAGTTAAATAGAGTCGTGTGTATGATACAGAATGGTTCGTAATTCATTTTTTTATACACATTTATTTTAGCTCGATTGCGAAACAAGTTCTTTCAACTTATATTAATCATTCTCGAGACCTCATTCCTGATGGAATCCATCGCCATGAAGGAGAGAGAAGAGGCGATGTGGAATTTAAATGCCTTGCATAAGGACACAATCGTAACGGTTCCAGCGGGGCTCGAACTCCGGACCTTTCGCACCTGAAGCGAACGTGTATCGTAATTCATTTCATCAACCATTACACGAAGTAGAAGACGTACACGCATTTTCAGGATTATTTCCAGGCTTAGCAATGCGGTTAGTTATAATAGACAATTTACCCGTGAGGGTATATAGCACATATGGTTCGCAGCATCGATAGTATAAAGGACAGACGACACCCAACTGGAGAAAATGTGTTCCTCACAGAGCATAACAAAGTGTTCAGACAATATTAGTTTGCCTGTTTTTTTGTGGGAATTTGGTGGTGGGGGCAATTAGATTCCGTCAAAAGCTAAGTCTATGTAGCGACCTTATAGCTTTAAGTGGCGGATGGAGAGGCCATCAGCCGAACATTATTTTAGACACGGGCGTGTACCCGAGCAGAATTACGGCCCTTCCTTCTACACGACGCTGGATATTGTCTTCATGTGAAATAATTTTACATGGTGGATTCGAACATTCGTATTAGGCTTATGATATGAAGTAAGCGGCCTTAGCGACTCAGATTAATGGAAGTCGTGATAGCGCCGTGGTAGAGCGTTCGCTTCAGATGCGAAAGGTCCGGAGTTCGAGCCCCGCTGGAGCCGTTACGATTGTGCAAGGCATTTAATTCCACGTTGCCTCTCCTCTCTCCCTCGTGGCGATGGATTCCATCAGGAATGAGGTCTCGAGAGTGATTAATGTAAGGTGTAAGACCTTGTTGTTTCGCATTCGAGCTAAACTAAAGTTGTATAAACTAACGACTCAGTCACGGAGGCCCATACAACCATAGTAGTCTCCTTGGACAATCACGTGCGTGTTAGGCAAATTTTATTGGATATCCCGGATGCAAACAGTAAATGAAAGCAGTATCATGTATTATATCGGTTCCGTCAGTTAATGACACCGTATCCTATACGTGTACTGAGTATTCAGTTGTATTGCCTAAAATGATAAAGTATCACATAAAGGCATCAATTATTCAGTTTCATTGCACCCGAGTGACAAAGTCTCCCATTAAAAGGTTCTGACGGAATATGCCAGGTGGTTTCTCTCGGTACGTATTGTTGTGCTTGCCATTGTGAGATAAAACAATGCTTATATATACTTTGGGGGAACCTATTGGATTAGACGGATCTGTAGTTCAGTGGTTAACACGCTGGACTGGTAATCCAGGGATCGCAGGTTCGATCCCCAGTCTGACCCTAATAAAATTAACAGTCTTTCAGATGGGACTCTAAACCGAGGTCTCGTGTCGGTGCTGTACACCGTGCACGTAAAAGAACCAGGAGACTCTGGAATGGGTCTCTGTCTGTATCATTGCACTATCCTCTAAAAGTCTAAAATGACTAATCTCTTCAGGAGGCGTCGCTCATATGGGCAACCGGTAGCGACGATAAATAAACGTAGAACACACACAGCATACCCAACAACAATTGCATTACGCTTAACTAACATTAGTTCATCATGCAACCACGGTTTAACGTCCCATCTGAAATACTGTTAATTTTATTAGGGTCAGGCTGGGATCGAACCTGCGATCCCTGGATTACCAGTCCAGCGTGTTACCACTGGACTACTGATCCGTCTGTAGGGTTTGCTGACAGGGTATATGAGTATATAGAATAGTATCAGTGATGCCGGCCTGGGATGACATTCCCCCCAGCATGCTCGCATACGGGCTCAAGGAATATCAACCACGACAGGAACTACATACCCATATGCCCTGTCAAGCAAACCATATAGCATATAGTGTAAATCGTAAACGACCTGATCGCGATCCTGAATATTCCCAGACAAAATAACGAACTTAATTACTGTTAAATGCACTAAATTGAGAACATAATACTATAGCGTAAATACATCTGCATTGCATTATGGATACTTTTCTTCCTCTAAGAATTTGTCTTTGCCTTTCAGCAAACTTCTTACACTAATTGTATGATATTGACGCGTTGCTCCGAATATATATGCATATAGTCGTTAACTCGTGATAGCGGCGGTAACGCGTTCGCTTCATATGCGAAAGGCCCGGAGTTCGCGCCCCGCTAGAGCCGTTACGATTGTGCCCTTATGCAATGATTTAAATTCCACATTGCCTCTTCTCTCTCCGTACATAAGGAATGAGGTCACGAATGTGATCAATATAAGTTGTAAGAATTTGTTTCACAATCGAACTAAAATAAATTTGTTTTCACTATAGGCATATATAAAATGAATAACAAGTTGCGCAGCCTGCCAAACGTGACTGATTCTTGCGTTTCCTTTAATATCTGTATTGTCGTCTGTATTGCACAAAATTCAGCTTATTCTTGTAAGTAAATGTAATATTGCGGAACATACTACAGAGTCATTGTTTCCTATGCTTATTGCTTAACTCTTTCACCGCCAATGTCGCATAAAAGCGACTTTGTAAAAAAGTAGAGAACCCGATCGAACAGAACAGAACATGCCGTCTGATCAGGCTATATGCTGATTGCTCTTCAGACAGTGGAGCTGAAGCACCTGTCCGAATAGCAAACAACATAGATCCTGATCAGACGCGGCGCTACGCCGCGGCTGATCTGGATCTATGTTGTTTGCACATGCTCTGAATTTATTCGGCGCTGAAAGAGTTAATCCTTACATCAAAAATTAACAAGGGTATTAACAATTAACAGGGTATAAATCGCTCAATAATACATGTGAACAGGAGTCTTCACCTCCGGTGTAGGCTTACACAGAATCGTGACATGCATGATCACATCTTCATCTCTGGAGTACACAGACTCGTGACATACATGATCACATCTTCATCTCCGGAGTACACGGAATCGCGGCCCACGTGATCATATCTTCATCTCCGGAGTACACGGAATCGCGGCCCACATGATCACATCTTCATCTCCGGAGTACACGGAATCGCGGCCCACATTATCACATCTTCTTCTCCGGAGTACACGGAATCGCGGCCCACATGATTGATCACATCTTCATCTCCGGAGTACACGGAATCGCGGCCCACATTATCACATCTTCTTCTCTGGAGTACACGGAATCGCGGCCCACATGATTGATCACATCTTCATCTCCGGAGTACACGGAATCGCGGCCCACATTATCACATCTTCTTCTCCAGAGTACACGGAATCGCGGTCCACATGATTGATCACATCTTCATCTCCGGAGTACACAGAATCGCGGCCCACATGATCACATATTCATCTCCAGACTAGGCTTACACAGAATCGTGACATACATGATCACATATTCATCTCCAGACTAGGCTTACACAGAATCGTGACATACATGATCACATTTTTATCTCCAGAGTAGGCTTACACAGAATCGTGACATACGTGACCACATCTTCATCTCCAGAGTAGGCTTACACAGAATCGTGACATACATGACCACATCTTCATCTCCAGAGTAGGCTTACACAGAATCGTGACATACATGATCACATCTTCATCCGGAGTTCGAGCCCCGCGGGAGCCGTTACGATTGTGTCCTTAGGCAAGGCATTTAAATTCCACGTTGCCTCTTCTCTCTCCCTCGTGGCAATGTATTCCATCAGGAATGAGGTCTTGAGAGTGATTAATGTAAGTTGCAAGAACTTGTTTCGCATTCGAGCTAAAATAAATTTGTATAAACTAAGTAAAAAAATAAACATCTTTATCTCCGGAGTACACGGAATAGCGGCCCACATGGTCACATCTTCATTTCCGGAGTACACGGAATCGCGGCCCACATGGTCACATCTTCATCTCCGGAGTACACGGAATCGCGGCCCACATGATCACATCTTCATCTCTGGAGTACACGGAATCGCGGCCCACATGATCACATCTTCATCTCTGGAGTACACGGAATCGCGGCCCACATGATCACATCTTCATCTCTGGAATACACGGAATCGCGGCCCACATGATCACATCTTCATCTCTGGAGTACACGGAATCGCGGCCCACATGATCACATCTTCATCTCTGGAGTACACGGAATCGCGGCCCACATGATCACATCTTCATCTCCGGAGTACACGGAATCGCGGCCCATATGATCACATCTTCATCTCCGGAGTACATGGAATCGCGGCCCACATGATCACATCTTCATCTCTGGAGTACACGGAATAGCTGCGCACATGACCACATCTTCATCTTCGGAGTACACGGAATCGCGGCCCACATGATCACATCTTCATCTCTGGAGTACACGGAATAGCTGCGCACATGATCACATCTTCATCTCCGGAGTACACGGAATCGCGGCCCACATGATCACATCTTCATCTCTGGAGTACAGTACACGGAATCGCGGCCCACATGATCACATCTTCATCTCTGGAGTACAGTACACGGAATCGCGGCCCACATGATCACATCTTCATCTCTGGATTACACAGAATCGCCGCTCACATGATCACATCTTCATCTTTGGAGTACAGGGAATCACGCCCACATGATCACATCTTTATCTCCGGAGAAAACAGAATCGCGGTCCGCATGCAACCAACTGTATCCGCACGTGGACTTTCCATAACCGTCCATGCAAACAATAAATGAATATTGTGTTCGCAAATTGAATGTCAACGATATTTACTACCAATATATTTTGTATTTCAATTGTCATGTGGAATGGGATTGCATCTGTTAGTTTCTATGTGTATATAACTGATTGCGTGAAATGCTTGACAGTATGAAGTATATACATACCTGAAGATATACGACAATATTTATTTTAGTCTCAATAATCTCAATAATATGGAGACTAATGAAATATATTGTCGTTCATGTCCGTCATGCTATTGTGTTGCCAATGGCAACCATCCATCACAGGGAAGATACGATCTGTCACGCATGCTCAGTATGCGTATTGCTGGGTATAATGGTGTGTTATAATCGACAGACTGTGATGTCTACCATATATTACAAAACACTTCAATGTCATATTTACCTTTTAAAATTTCATTTGTTGAAAGTGTATGTCTTAATATGATATACAGATTTATCACCATAGCAACATTAGTTAGCAATCATATTAAATGGTGCATTTTGATATTGCCTCTAGTCCAACATAGATTAGCAACACACTTAGATAGGGAATCGATCCGCGAAAATCGTGATTGACCCCTCTATGGTAACGTAAACGAGCTCCAGAGTCCGTATACATGCAGTCTGCATATCAAAAACAGGTAGCCCATCTACTCCAGTTGATGATATATGAAAACAGGGAACCAGCTTATGAGTTCGCGTTTAAATTCCCGGCCCTCGGACTTTATCGCAAATCCAAGCGTTCCTGATTCTGAAAGGACGCCATCTTGAATCTCGATTGAAATTTTAGTTGCGGAGTTGAGCGGTAAGTTATTTGTTGCATATTGATGTGGTAGCATGGGGGTTGGCGGCAATAGCCACCATCATGCTAACGATAGTCGTACGGTAATATAAAGTTACTATAGGACCTGGCATGGAAACGATAAGTGTAGTAGGTTTCGTCAATCCAGAGGTGTTGTCTATTTTGGCAGTGGTTTGTTGATTGTTGATGCTATAACATGATGTGCTTGGGGCAATAGCCAACCGACATGTGACCGATAGTCTTAAAGAATATGTTGCAAAGACATGGCCTGGAAACGATATTACTCCAGCAATTGGAATAGTTTTTTCTCCATAATTTGCTTTTTAAGTAAAATTATTATTTGGGTACATCGCCCCCGTACTGTAAGGTTGTGTTTGAACAAAAATGTGAACATACGTTTTCGTCGGCGGACGTTTTGGTTTGCGGACATTTTGGCCAAGTACAGAGCGGACACATACAATGGTAAACATGGCTTAATTCGCGGGATAGAATTCCCGCCCCTCTCTAGATTGACGAACACAATTTCAAAAGTAAAGCGTGTGTAAAGTCGGTATTACTGGTAACTATTGCCAATGTATTTGTCTATATTATTTACAAATGCAGTCGTTTTTCTTTACCCCCCCCCCCCAAAGTCATAGAAATTTTAGAGACTCTATATATAGCTTGCTTAAACATAATTTAATCGACATTCCCATTATTACAATAATCTAACTACTTGCATTTCAATGATCCTGGAACTATTGCAATACTGATGCGCAATCATAATAGTGCGCTGTCTGTTACACAATCATAATAGTGCGCTGCCTGTTTCACAATCATAACAGTGCGCTGTCTGTTTCACAATCATAATAGTGCGCTGCCTGTTTCACAATCATAATAGTGCGCTGTCTGTTTCACAATCATAATAGTGCGCTGCCTGTTTCACAATCATAATAGTGCGCTGTCTGTTTCACAATCATAATAGTGCGCTGCCTGTTTCACAATCATAATAGTGCGCTGCGTGTTTCACAATCATAATAGTGCGCTGTCTGTTTCACAATCATAATAGTGCGCTGCCTGTTTCACAATCATAATAGTGCGCTGTCTGTTTCACAATCATAATAGTGCGCTGCCTGTTTCACAATCATAATAGTGCGCTGCCTGTTTCACAATCATAATAGTGCGCAGCCTGTTTCACAATCATAATAGTGCGCTGCCTGTTTCATAATCATAATAGTGCGCTGCCTGTTTCACAATCATAATAGTGCGCTGCCTGTTTCACAATCATAATAGTGCACTGCCTGTTTCACAATCATAATAGTGCGCTGCCTGTTTCACAATCATAGTAGTGCGCTGCCTGTTTTACAATCATAATAGTGCGCTGCCTGTTTCACAATCATAATAGTGCGCTGCCTGTTTCAGTCATAATAGTGCGCTGCCTGTTTCACAATCATAATAGTGCGCTGCCTGTTTCTGTCATAATAGTGCGCTGCCTGTTTCACGGTCATAATAGTGCGCTGCCTGTTTCACAATCATAATAGTGCGCTGCCTATTTCACGGTCATAATAGTGCGCTGCCTGTTTCACAATCATAATAGTGCGCTGCCTGTTTAACAATCATAATAGTGCGCTGCCTGTTTCACAATCATAATAGTGCGCTGCCTGTTTCACAATCATAATAGTGCGCTGCCTGTTTCACAATCATAATAGTGCGCTGCCTGTTTCAGTCATAATAGTGCGCTGCCTGTTTCACGGTCATACTAGTGCGCTGCCTGTTTCTCATCATAATAGTGCGCTGCCTGTTTCACAATCACAATAGTGCGCTGCCTGTTTCACAATCATAATATTGCGCTGCCTGTTTCACAATCATAATAGTGCGCTTCCTGTTTCAGTCATAATAGTGCGCTGCCTGTTTCACAATCATAATAGTCCGCTGCCTGTTTCAGTCATAATAGTGCGCTGCCTGTTTCACGGTCATAATAGTGCGCTGTCTGTTTCACAATCATAATACTGCGCTGCCTTTTTCAGTCATAATAGTGCGCTGCCTGTTTCACAATCATAATAGTGCGCTGCCTGTTTCACAATCATAATAGTGCGCTGCCTGTTTCATAATCATAATAGTGCGCTGCCTGTTTCACAATCATAATAGTGCGCTGCCTGTTTCACAATCATAATAGTGCACTGCCTGTTTCACAATCATAATAGTGCGCTGCCTGTTTCACAATCATAGTAGTGCGCTGCCTGTTTTACAATCATAATAGTGCGCTGCCTGTTTCACAATCATAATAGTGCGCTGCCTGTTTCAGTCATAATAGTGCGCTGCCTGTTTCACAATCATAATAGTGCGCTGCCTGTTTCTGTCATAATAGTGCGCTGCCTGTTTCACGGTCATAATAGTGCGCTGCCTGTTTCACAATCATAATAGTGTGCTGCCTATTTCACGGTCATAATAGTGCGCTGCCTGTTTCACAATCATAATAGTGCGCTGCCTGTTTAACAATCATAATAGTGTGCTGCCTGTTTCACAATCATAATAGTGCGCTGCCTGTTTCACAATCATAATAGTGCGCTGCCTGTTTCACAATCATAATAGTGCGCTGCCTGTTTCACAATCATAGTAGTGCGCTGCCTGTTTTACAATCATAATAGTGCGCTGCCTGTTTCACAATCATAATAGTGCGCTGCCTGTTTCAGTCATAATAGTGCGCTGCCTGTTTCACAATCATAATAGTGCGCTGCCTGTTTCTGTCATAATAGTGCGCTGCCTGTTTCACGGTCATAATAGTGCGCTGCCTGTTTCACAATCATAATAGTGCGCTGCCTATTTCACGGTCATAATAGTGCGCTGCCTGTTTCACAATCATAATAGTGTGCTGCCTGTTTCACAATCATAATAGTGCGCTGCCTGTTTCACAATCATAATAGTGCGCTGCCTGTTTCACAATCATAATAGTGCGCTGCCTGTTTCACAATCATAATAGTGCGCTGCCTGTTTCACGGTCATAATAGTGCGCTGCCTGTTTCACGGTCATAATAGTGGGCTACCTGTTTCACAATCATAATAGTGCGCTGCCTGTTTCACGCTGTCTGTTTCACAATCATAATAGTGCGCTGTCTGTTTCACAATCATAATAGTGCGCTGCCTTTTTCAGTCATAATAGTGCGCTGCCTGTTTCACAATCATAATAGTGCGCTGCCTGTTTCACAATCATAATAGTGCGCTGCCTGTTTCACAATCATAATAGTGCGCTGCCTGTTTCACAATCATAATAGTGCGCTGCCTGTTTCACAATCATAATAGTGCGCTGCCTGTTTCACAATCTAAATTGCTCGATGACGATAATGCGGTGTTTTCACTCTGAATATATAAGTCATCAATTCACTACTCACTGAAGTGAACTAATTAAACAAATTTAATATTGCTAGTAAAGACTCCATTAATATGTGATGATGTAGTACGCCCAGTCGTCCACTTTAACACGAGTTAGTTCTTTCGAGTGAATCAAATATGAACATTGGAAATGACACATTTTTACAATTAGGTTGTTTTACACAAGAACATGCGAACTTGTATATGACGAAATCTGGCAGTCGCAATGGCTGGGGTTATGTGATTTACGTTTATTTATCGTCGCTACCGGTGGCCCATATGAGCCACGCCTCATGATAGAGGTCTCGTGTCGGTGCTGTACACCGCGTGTCGGTGCTGTACACCGCGTGTCGGTGCTGTACACCGCGTGTCGGTGCTGTACACCGCGTGTCGGTACTGTACACCGTGCACGTAAAAGAACCAGAGGAGACTCTGGAATGAGTCTCTGTCTGTATCATTGCACTATCCTCCAACAATCTAAAATGACAAATCTCTTCAGGATGCGTCGCTCATATGGGTAACCGGTAGCGACGATAAATAAACGTAAAACACACACACGCTATCAATTATCTATTCCAACATACGTACGGCTCACATTGATAAACGACAAATAGGAAATATGTTCCATTAGTTATTTTTAACAAACTGTTAACATTGTAGAGAATAACAGTGTGAAAATAATAAATTGCAACGTCACCGTACAGTCGAGCATCGTCAACGCACTTTGTGGAAGTACTATAGTGCAGCGCGGGAGATACTACAATAATAAATTCAGACGATCTAAGTCGAGCATTGCAGTCATAGTTTATACAAATTTATTTTAACTCGATTGCGAAACAAGTTCTTACAACTTATATTAATCACTCTCGAGACCTCATTCCTGATGGAATCCATCACCACGAGGGAGAGAGAAGAGTCAACGTGGAAATTAAATGTCTTGTTTAAGGGCACACTCGTAACGGCTCCAGCGGGACTCGAACTCCGTACCTATCGCACCTGAAGCGAACGCGCATCCACTATTGCAGTCATAATTGGTAGTGTTGCTAAATAGAATGTCGGGTCTAAGTTATTCTAATGTAATGCTATATATTGCACATATATGACCTTACCATATATATACCCATACAAAATCAGAAATAAATTAGCATGCGTCGATCACAACCATCTAACACCTACAAGGAACCTGAACTATATAATCCCGCAGTCCTGAACCCAGTACCGTATTTACTCTATGTTCCCACGACCAATACGCCTATGGAATGGCCTCCCCGTACTACTATGTAAAGTCCAGCCCAAGCTTAACCATTTTTTGCTGAACGACTGGCTCCTGTATCACTCATGTAACATTAATGACTGTTTTAACCTTAGTATGTAG
Source organism: Archivesica marissinica (assembly GCA_014843695.1). NCBI lineage: Eukaryota > Metazoa > Mollusca > Bivalvia > Venerida > Vesicomyidae > Archivesica > Archivesica marissinica. The sequence goes on from CM026387.1 coordinate 42,747,765, forward strand.
TTATTTTTAATTTTTAATATTTGTCTCGATGAGATATTTAACAACTTTCCCTGACAAGCGCCTCCCTGTCATACTCAGTATTAAGTGTTGGGAGTATTATATAGATGTACCAAGGACTACTGGCATGTTGCATATTGCATGTTGCATGTTGCATGTTGGCATGTTGCATGTTGGCATGTGGCATGTTGCATCATGTTGGCATGTTGCATGTTGGCATGTTGGCATGTTGGCATGTTGGCATGTTGCATGTTGGCATGTTGCATCATGTTGGCATGTTGCATGTTGGCATGTTGCATGTTGGCATGTTGCATGTTGCATGTTGGCATGTTGGCATGTTGCATGTTGGCATGTTGCATGTTGCATGTTGCATGTTGGCATGTTGCATGTTGCATGTTGGCATGTTGGCATGTTGCATGTTGCATGTTGCATGTGCACTGAACATAGATTTTAATTAGATACAAACGTAGCTTCAGTCTGAGTTCTTATCAGAGATCGGAGGCTCGTGTAATTTTAGGAATAGCAGCCATTAAACGTGTGCTTTGAAGCTACGGACACGAGGTTACGTATAATTGACATCCAGATTTCCTGTGAAGTAGAACTGTAGACATTGCAAACTGTCCCTGACGTGCGTGATTACTAGTTGTGTGTATATAATTCATACAATGATATCACCCCGCCATCACTGCATGATACTATTAATACGCTTCGCATTTCCTATATGTGACCTCATATCATCTCAACATCACTACAGTGTGTGTACAGAACCATGACTGTTGTTAAATATGTTACTTTCTACAAGCCGTCATTACGGACTATGTAGAAACATGATTTTGGTTAAACATGTTACATTCTACAAGCCGTCACTACGGACCATGTAGAAACATGATTTTGGTTAAACATGTTACATTCTACAAGCCGTCACTACGGACCATGTAGAAACATGATTTATGGTTAAACATGTTACGGTCTATAAACATTCACTACGGACCATGTAGAAACATGATTTATGGTTAAACATGTTACCGTCTATAAACATTCACTACGGACCATGTAGAAACATGATTTATGGTTAAACATGTTACGGTCTATAAACATTCACTACGGACCATGTAGAAACATGATTTATTGCTAAACATGGTATCATCTATAAACATTCACTACGGACCATGTAGAAACATGATTTATTGCTAAACATGGTATCATCTATAAACATGCACTGCGGACCATATAGAAACATGATGTATTGCTAAACATGGTATCATCTATAAACATGCACTGCGGACCATATAGAAACATGATGTATTGCTAAACATGGTATCTATAGACATTCACTGCGGACCATATAGAAACATGATGTATTGATAAACATGGTATCATCTATTAACATTCACTGCGGACCATATAGAAACATGATGTATTGATAAACATGGTATCATCTATTAACATTCACTGCAGACCATGTAGAAACATGATGTATTGCTAAACATGGTATCATCTATAAACTTTCACTGCGGACCATATAGAAACATGATGTATTGATAAACATGGTATCATCTATAAACTTTCACTGCGGACCATATAGAAACATGATGTATTGATAAACATGGTATCATCTATTAACATTCACTGCAGACCATGTAGAAACATGATGTATTGCTAAACATGGTATCATCTATAAACTTTCACTGCGGACCATATAGAAACATGATGTATTGATAAACATGGTATCATCTATAAACTTTCACTGCGGACCATATAGAAACATGATGTATTGATAAACATGGTATCATCTATTAACATTCACTGCAGACCATGTAGAAACATGATGTATTGCTAAACATGGTATCATCTATAAACTTTCACTGCGGACCATATAGAAACATGATTTATGGTTAAACATGTTACTGTCTATAAACATTCACTGCAGACCATATAGAAACATGATTTATGGTTAAACATGTTACTGTCTATAAACATTCACTGCAGACCATGTAGAAACATGATTTATGGTTAAACATGTTATCCCCTACTAGCCTTCACAGCGGACCATATAGAAACACGTGGAAGTCGTGATAGCGCAATGGATGCGCGTTCGCTTCAGTTGCGAAATGTCCGGAGGTCGAGCCCCGCTGGAGCCGTTACGATTGTGCCCTTAGGCAAGGTATTTAAATTCCACATTGCCTCTTCTCTCTCCCTCGTGGCGATGGATTCCACCAGGAATGAGGTCTCGAGAGTGCTTAATATAAGTTGTAAGAACTTGTTTCGCAATCGAGCTAAAATAAATGTGTATAAACTATGCTAAAGTATATTATCACGTTGTGGGATATATGACCGCTGGTCTAGATGCTATACCAAGCAGACATGATATACACACTCCACTTTATATTGCAGTTTTGACCTATTTGAATTGTTCAGTATCTGTGCTAATCTGCAGGCCAGGGCCCACAGCGTCTTGTCGGAGCTACGCCCTTGAATAAATATTTATTTCATTTAGAATATTGCTACGTTAGACATGCCGTAACTTGCAAACATTTAAAAAATGGATGCAGTGGATGCCTACCTTAGACGTGTGTATGATTATTGATTGCATTTAAAGTAGAGAGTACATGTACATGCTACAAGGTGTCCCATGCAAGAACACCCCTCACTGCACGAATACTCATATTGTCTGACTCCCGTGCTTCACTAACACAGCGATACATATGCATTGATGTATATAGTGCTTCTTTTTATGTCCCCACTTTCCAATATGAATTTTTAAATATTTAGTAGTAGCGATGCTTTCCAGATCAAATAGATTGCAAAACATCGACATGAGTTGACAGAAATACACAATTGATGATGTATAACTCATAAAATATCTCGCTACTTTTTCTGGACGAATGCGAATTTATATATTATGCATTCGTATTATAGGTATTAAAATTGTATTTAGTGAACTAGTTACAAGCTTTCAATGGTGTGCGCATAGAAATACAGGCTTGAGCTGGAATTCAGAAATTGCCAGGTCAATCTATTTACGTAGTTAAAATTCTGCAACAATATTTGGTTCCCATATGATTACCGGATGTTCCAGCAGGGATGTCGTATATACTATTATGTTGGACAGGGTTTCATGTTATTGTCAACATGTTTGCATTTAACTACTAAAGTATGCACTTTATAATTTATCATTCACTCAATATACTATCCGAGTGGGTATTATGCAGAGTGAGCTTTAATCGTCCTTCTATTACATATTTACATGTATATGTAATAGTTTTTCTTGTCATGCTTACTGTTCAAGATCAACGTACACCGTAAATATGGCTTCTTCTAAATCCCCCCCCCCCCGACATCCCCAACCACGTCACACGTTGGTAGAACCACTGTAACTGTACTAGTTATTAATGATAACAATAGCAATTGTTGGACTAAACATTTCATACGCTTATTAGATAGCCTATGTGTAATGGAGATAATATCAATAGGCTTTGGTGGAAGTCGTGATAGCTCAGTGGTAGCGCGTTCGCTTCATGCGCAAACTGCTCGGAGTTCGAGTCCCACTGGAGCCGTTATGATTGTGCCCTTAGGCAAGGCATTTAAATTCCTCATGCCTCTTCTGTCTCCCTTCATGGCGATGGATTCCATCAGGAATGAGGTCTCGAGAGTGATTAATATAAGTTATAAGAACTTGTTTCGCAATCGAGCTAAAATAAAGTTGTATAAACTAATAGGCTATCAGCAGCTAGACTAATTCTAGATCAGGACTTTGACACTCCATCGCAATTATTATTATCCCAACTAAAATGGATGACCTTTCCAGAACGAGTCATATATCAGAAGGCTATACAAATGTATAAAACATTACATGGAGCTGCTCCAGACTATTTAAAATCGTCCTTCACTTTTACTTCTGATATACATCCTAGAATTCTTAGATCCACCTCAGAATATCAATTATACACACCAAGACCAAATTGTGAATTATTTCGTAATACATTTGAATTTTCAGGATCATCTATTTGGAATTCATTGCCTCACTCAGTTCAAAATGCTCCAACTATTCAACAGTTCAAAATTCTCTACTTAAGGTGGAACTATAACAATTCAAACTAATCGCGTACTTCTACTGTTATTATAAACGTGTATTGCCATTGCTATATTTATTAGAATCGGAAAATTGCTGTCTTTAAGTTGATTTCATACATATTTTGAAGATACCACTACAAGTCAAATCTGCACATTGTTAGATAGATCTAGTATCATTAATTGTCTCATTCCCATTTTCTACTCAGTAATTGGGCCAATTCCATATATCATCATATTCCATTACATATTAAATATAGGTTCTCTATTTTTCAGCTTTTACATTACTATATTATTCCAATGTGCAGTTCTCACTTATAGTGCTATCTTTTGATTGCATTTGATTGTATATATGTTGAGGGCCTCATGGTAGATTAACTTTTGTTAAATGCGAGTACTCTCGTTAAATAAAGTCTTTATTATTATTATTATTATTATAAGCTTTCGATTTAATCCATTTTCGTGTTGTATATTATGAACGAATAAATATGTTTAAACCAAATAGCCTAGCACTTGTGATACAGAACAGAACAGATGTGGTGTAGTCTTAATAAACAAATGTTGGAGCTGCATGTGTGTGTACAGTCAAACCTGTTTTAACGCTTACAATGATGTAGGCGAAATGAGCAGATAACAAATGTGTGTAATAGGTTTCTTATTTTTCCTAGAAAGTAGGGCTTATGACATTTCATTCAAATCGTCCCGATTGATCTGCTCATCTGGCCTACAGCGTGCTAAAAATGGCAGCCAAGTGACGAATAGAAAAGCAAATGATCACCAAAAATGTTACAAGTATCGAGACTCATTGACATAATTTTTATATCATGTTCGACAGAGTTCTAGAGTTGCAACTGTTGCTCGCATATCTGTCGTACAAATACCAGAGTTCTAGAGTTGCAACTGTTGCTCGCATATCTGTCGTACAAATACCAGAGTTCTAGAGTTGCAACTGTTGCTCGCATATCTGTCGTACAAATACTATATGTTATATATGATGAAATAATTGATAACATTTCCAGTTAAATGTGAAAGTAATCATCTGGAATAAGTAAATGATGTTAAAATACCAGGTTATATTCGCGTATTGCAAATTTCGCCTGTATGTGTAGGTCTAAGATTTAATTTCGCTAAGTGTCGCGATTATTTAGCGTTTAGGTCAGACACTGTACATAAGCCACCATTATAACATAACATCGCATGTTCCACAAAAATAGGTTGGTACAAAAGATTCTATTTTTCAACAGACTAACTAACCATTGAGCCACAAAAAGTGTCTAATCTCAATAGAGTTGTGTGTGTTTTACGTTTATTTATCGTCGCTACCAGTTGCCCATGTGAGCGACGCCTCCTGAAGAGATTAGTCATTTTAGATTTTTGGAGGATAGTGCAATGATACAGACAAAGACCCATTCCAAAGTCTCCTCTGGTTCTTTTGCGTGCACGGTGTAAAGCACCGACACGAGACCTCGGTTTAACGTCCCATCTGAAAGACTGTTAATAGAGTTGACCAATTGCGGAGTTTTTATTTCCCACCCCTATTCAGAAGGTAAATTGCTGGTGAATATTGCACTGACACCTGCATTTATAATATCCTGTTTATTTTTCACAAACTATGCAAAAATGCTAAACTATTCCAAACTGCAGCTGATATATTTTATTTTACTTCTTGGTGAGCGACAGACGGATCTATAGCCCAGTGGTAACACGCTGGACTGGTAATCCAGGGATCGCAGGTTCGATCCCCCGTCTGACCCTAATAAAATTAACAGTCTTTCAGATGGGACGTTAAACCGAGGTCTCGTGTCGGTGCTTTACACCGTGTACGTAAAAGAACCAGAGGAGACCATGGAATGGGTCTCTCTCTCTGTATCATTGCACTATCCTCCAAAATCTAAAATGACTAATATCTTTAGGAGGGGTCGCTCATATGGGCAACCGGTAGCGACGATAAATAAACGTAAAAAAACAAAGGTGAGCGACACTATTCCTCAGACCATTAGTTGATGTATCAATAACTCATTCGGGCTTCCCTATACGTATTCAACCAATCCGAGACCACTATTTCAAAAACAGCATCTGACCTCTGTGGAGAAATTTACATTGACGCCGGTAATGGGTTAGGTTAAATTACGTAGCCGGTTTGTACCGTGAAAAAAAGTGTATACGATATCAATTTTGTATTACGCATGGATGTTGACCATATTTACATTATTTTGTTATGTTATTAGTTGAAATACTCAGATGCCGTGGAATATATTTGATGGGAAATTACATTCTGTAGACATTTGTAATCGGTCGCTTTCAGGGGCGTACCCAGGATTTTCTGAGGGGGGGGGGTGCCGAGATTGGCTGGCCGAGCTAAAACAGCGTGGGTGTACACATTACTAGAAATGACCAGTTAAATTTTATTTTGATATACATGTATTGTAATTTTTGTTTAAAATCTCATAAAGAGAGAAATAATGATAAAAACTATTTCAATTTTTATCATCAGTTATTACATACATTCAAAGTGATGTCAGACAATATATACTACCTGCAGTTAGTTTGACTATTATAAATGTTCACTATGACAAAAACAAGACAAAAATACTATTTTTAAAATCATTTATTTCAAACTGATATCACACAATATAAAATAACTGCAGTTATAGCTTGACTATAACAAATGTTCACTGTGACAAAACCACTATTTATAAAATCATTTAAGGAAAGGTGTGAATGATGCACAATAGCAGGGGCGGCGCCAGGGGGGGTTCGGTGGGTGCAAACGAACCCCCTTTTTCAGTTAATGGTGTACGATCATATGATGAAACCCATCTCAATGAATGCTTCATATCATCATCACCAGTCGCAAAATGAGATGATTCATTTGATTGGCCACTCCATCATCCAAGCAGATATTATTACAGAGATTAAGAAATCAGGTTTTCACACTGTAATGGTGGATGAGGTAACATCAAGCAATGATGAAATTCTATCAGTTTGCTTTCGCTTTGTAGACGAAGTGAAACAGATACGAGAGGAGTTCGTTGAGTTCATCAACATTCATAGAATTACTGGCGAAGCTATCGCTAATGCCATCCTGGAGTTCCATAAAAACGTTGGTTTGGATATTCATCAGCTTCGGGGGCAATGTTATGATGGTGCCTCAAACATGTCTAGCGAGAAGAAAGGCGTATCTGGAATCATTTCACAGCATGCACCAAATGCTCCATATACCCATTGCAATGGACATATTCTTAATATTTCCATTGCCGCTAGCTGTAAAGCTAATAACATACAGCATGTGATTGCTACCATGAAGGATGTAGCTATCTTCTTCAACTACTCTCCAAAACGGGAAAGGCTCATATAAATGATAGCGGAAAAACGTCACGTTCACAATGCCACCACTAGAAACGTGATAATTGGCATGTGTAAGACCCGTTGGTCGGAGCGCGATACCGCTTATGAGCATTTCTACCTGGCCCTACAATTCCTGGTAGAGTGCTTTGATATCATCAGTGGTACTCACCCGGACATGGATGATTTTGATAAGGCGTTTACGGAAGGCTGGGACTCGGAATCAAGGAAAGATGCAATTGCTCACGCTAAAGCTGTGACGGATGTCGGATTTATTGTTGGTCTGGTGTCGCTGTATTACCTGTTGCACCCTCTTCACGGCGTTACCGTCTACCTTCAGGGTCGAACGATATACATTGTAAAAGCTTACCAGTTGATTGATGAAACCGCGTCTGATATGAAAGCGACACGTGACTACGTTGAAGAAGGTTTCAAAAAGATCTACAAACAAGCCGAACGCATCGCAGAGAAACTAAACGTTGATCCGTCTTTGCCACGCATTGCCAAACGCTAGATCCATCGTCAAAATCAGCCCGCTGATACGCCAGAAGAATATTATCGCCGTACAGTTGCCATTCCACTTCTTGACTGCATCATCAGTGAGATGGATATACGATTTAACAAACTTTCACAGAGAGCTGTGAAGCTGCTGATGCTTGTTCCTGCCATCTGTTTTACCATACATGTTGAGCTCTAGAATGCAGGAAATGCCATTTCAGAGCTTCCAGATTTACAATGTTCAGGGGGAGCATGCCCCCGGACCCCCCTAGCAGGCTCCTGTCCTACGGGCAGTCGCACTTGCATCGAACCCCCTCCAGAAATTCCTAGCGCCGCGCCTGAATAGGCATAAACACACCTTTCACACATGTGAAAATGTTCTGAAGCACACATGTAAAGATGAGAAACAAGGACAATAGGGGCTGTGTTTGATTATTATACACATCTGAAAGGTGACAAATTTTCAAAGAGTCATTTACAATAGGGTTTAGCATGATTTTTACACCCCTCAAAGGACGAGAAAACTTCAACAGGTTATTACAATGGGACCTATATAGCATTATTCAAAACTTTTTATGATAAATTTAGTCCAAGGTTGTTGAAGTTCAATCTTTACCGGTGCAAGTTTGGCTTGGGGGTGCAGGGCCCCTTCGCCCCCCCCCTGGGTACGACCCTGGCTTTAATGAAACTATTATGAATCAAATGTTCGCTGTTGTGATTTTGGTGATTCTGTTTAATCACATTTTATTTCCTATTTTACATATATAGTACATATAGACTTAACATTCATAAAAATATATATGATAAAATGCAAACTGGGTTGGCCAACAAGTTCTATCAACATTAGTAAACTGCCCCCCCCCCCTCCCCAACAGATGTTGGTGATTGAAGGTACTTCCGAATAAAACGAAAATTAGAGGGTCGCGAAACACCCAGATATACGGTAATCCTTTCAACACAGAGAAACGCTCCGAAGATTAACTTATCAATATCGCTAGTGCATCGTGGCTCCATAGCAAGAAGGGAAATTGAAGAACTTGGAGCCTGGCTGGAGAACTACACGTGTCATAAGTGCGGGATATGCATGTTGTCCACCATGGGGAAATCTTTTATAAATCAATTTGCAGAACGAAGTTGTTTAATGATAAAACAATCAAACGCAGATCATTTTCAAGGTAAGATAAAACCGAGTTAATACTAGCACTGGAATAATAGTTCATAGATAGAGTCCCTCAGGAGCTCTTGTATTAAAATATCATATTACCGTTTGTTGAGCAATGTAGGTCAACGAGAAATACGACAAAGGCCGAGTTTGTCTTTGTCATAGATGACATATACTGTATATACAATTTCTAAATCGCTCACAGACTGAGCAGGAACAATTGCGTAACTATTCTCGATGCAATGGATGAAAGTCCCCACTTAAAGCGAGGCATTCAAATATCTCCCATAAAGACACAACTCAAAGCGAGGCATTCAAATAGCTCACACAAAGTCGCCACTTAAAGCGAGGCATTCAAATACCTCCCACAAAGGCACAACTCAAAGCAAGGCATTCAAATACCTCCCACAAAGGCACAACTCACAGCGAGGCATTCAAATATCTCCCACAAATGCACAACTCAAAGCGAGGCATTCAAATATCTCCCACAACTGCACAACTCAAAGCGAGGCATTCAAATATCTCCCACAAATGCACAACTCAAAGCGAGGCATTCAAATATCTCCCACAAATGCACAACTCAAAGCGAGGCATTCAAATATCTCCCACAAATGCACAACTCAAAGCGAGGCATTCAAATATCTCCCACAAATGCACAACTCAAAGCGAGGCATTCAAATATCTCCCACAAATGCACAACTCAAAGCGAGGTATTCAAATATCTCCCACAAAGGCACAACTCAAAGCAAGGCATTCAAATATCTCCCACAAAAGCACAACTCAAAGCAAGGCATTCAAATATCTAACACAAAGGCACAACTCAAAGCAAGGCATTCAAATATCTCCCACAAAGGCACAACTCAAAGCGAGGCATTCAAATATCTCCCACAAAGGCACAACTCAAAGCAAGGCATTCAAATATCTCCCACAAAGGCACAACTCAAAGCAAGGCATTCAAATATCTCCCACAAAGGCACAACTCAAAGCGAGGCATTCAAATATCTCCCACAAAGGCACAACTGAAGGCGAGGCATTCAAATATCTCCCACAAAGGCACAACTCAAAGCAAGGCATTCAAATATCTCCCATAAAGGCACAACTGAAGGCGAGGCATTCAAATATCTCCCACAAAGGCACAACTCAAAGCAAGGCATTCAAATAGCTCCCATAAAGGCACAACTGAAGGCGAGGCGTTGAAATAGATCACATAAAGGCACAACTGAAGGCGAGGCGTTGAAATAGATCACATAAAGGCACAACTCAAAGCAAGGCATTCAAATATCTCCCATAAAGGCACAACTCAAAGCAAGGCATTCAAATATCTCACACAAAGGCACAACTCAAAGCAAGGCATTCAAATATCTCCCATAAAGGCACAACTCAAAGCAAGGCATTCAAATATCTAACACAAAGGCACAACTCAAAGCGAGGCATTCAAATATCTCCCACAAAGGCACAACTCAAAGCAAGGCATTCAAATATCTCACACAAAGGCACAACTCAAAGCAAGGCATTCAAATATCTCCCACAAAGGCACAACTCAAAGCAAGGCATTCAAATATCTCCCATAAAGGCACAACTCAAAGCAAGGCATTCAAATATCTCCCACAAAGGCACAACTCAAAGCGAGGCATTCAAATATCTAACACAAAGGCACAACTCAAAGCAAGGCATTCAAATATCTCCCACAAATGCACAACTCAAAGCGAGGCATTCAAATATCTCCCACAAAGGCACAACTTAAGGCGAGGCATTCAAATATCTCCCACAAAGGCACAACTCAAAGCAAGGCATTCAAATATCTAACACAAAGGCACAACTCAAAGCGAGGCATTCAAATATCTCCCACAACTCCACAACTCAAAGTGAAGCATTCAAATATCTCACACAAAGGCACAACTCAAAGCAAGGCATTCAAATATCTCCCATAAAGGCACAACTCAAAGCAAGGCATTCAAATATCTAACACAAAGGCACAACTCAAAGCGAGGCATTCAAATATCTCCCACAAAGGCACAACTCAAAGCAAGGCATTCAAATATCTAACACAAAGGCACAACTCAAAGCGAGGCATTCAAATATCTCCCACAAAGGCACAACTCAAAGTGAGGCATTCAAATATCTCCCACAAAGGCACAACTCAAAGCGAGGCATTCAAATAGCTCCCATAGAGGCACAACTGAAGGCGAGGCGTTGAAATAGCTCACATAAAGGCACAACTGAAGGCGAGGCATTCAAATATCTCACACAAGGGCATAACTCAAAGCGAGACATTCTAATATCTCCCACAAAGGCACAACTGAAGGCGAGGCATTCAAATATCTCACACAAAGGCACAACTCAAAGTGAAGCATTCAAATATCTCCCACAAAGGCACAACTCAAAGCGAGGCATTCAAATATCTCCCACAAAGGCACAACTCAAAGCGAGGCATTCAAATATCTCCCACAAAGGCACAATTCAAAGCGAGGCATTCAAATATCTCCCACAAAGGCACAACTCACAGCAAGACATTCAAATATCTCCCACAAAGGCACAACTCAAAGCGAGGCATTCAAATATCTCCCACAAAGGCACAACTCAAAGCAAGGCATTCAAATATCTCCCACAAAGGCACAACTCAAAGCAAGGCATTCAAATATCTCCCACAAAGGCACAACTCAAAGCGAGGCATTCAAATATCTCCCACAAAGGCACAACTGAAGGCGAGGCATTCAAATATCTCCCACAAAGGCACAACTCAAAGCAAGGCATTCAAATATCTCCCATAAAGGCACAACTGAAGGCGAGGCATTCAAATATCTCCCACAAAGGCACAACTCAAAGCAAGGCATTCAAATAGCTCCCATAAAGGCACAACTGAAGGCGAGGCGTTGAAATAGATCACATAAAGGCACAACTGAAGGCGAGGCGTTGAAATAGATCACATAAAGGCACAACTCAAAGCAAGGCATTCAAATATCTCCCATAAAGGCACAACTCAAAGCAAGGCATTCAAATATCTCACACAAAGGCACAACTCAAAGCAAGGCATTCAAATATCTCCCATAAAGGCACAACTCAAAGCAAGGCATTCAAATATCTAACACAAAGGCACAACTCAAAGCGAGGCATTCAAATATCTCCCACAAAGGCACAACTCAAAGCAAGGCATTCAAATATCTCACACAAAGGCACAACTCAAAGCAAGGCATTCAAATATCTCCCACAAAGGCACAACTCAAAGCAAGGCATTCAAATATCTCCCATAAAGGCACAACTCAAAGCAAGGCATTCAAATATCTCCCACAAATGCACAACTCAAAGCGAGGCATTCAAATATCTCCCACAAAGGCACAACTTAAGGCGAGGCATTCAAATATCTCCCACAAAGGCACAACTCAAAGCAAGGCATTCAAATATCTAACACAAAGGCACAACTCAAAGCGAGGCATTCAAATATCTCCCACAACTCCACAACTCCACAACTCAAAGTGAAGCATTCAAATATCTCACACAAAGGCACAACTCAAAGCAAGGCATTCAAATATCTCCCATAAAGGCACAACTCAAAGCAAGGCATTCAAATATCTAACACAAAGGCACAACTCAAAGCGAGGCATTCAAATATCTCCCACAAAGGCACAACTCAAAGCAAGGCATTCAAATATCTAACACAAAGGCACAACTCAAAGCGAGGCATTCAAATATCTCCCACAAAGGCACAACTCAAAGTGAGGCATTCAAATATCTCCCACAAAGGCACAACTCAAAGCGAGGCATTCAAATAGCTCCCATAGAGGCACAACTGAAGGCGAGGCGTTGAAATAGCTCACATAAAGGCACAACTGAAGGCGAGGCATTCAAATATCTCACACAAGGGCATAACTCAAAGCGAGACATTCTAATATCTCCCACAAAGGCACAACTGAAGGCGAGGCATTCAAATATCTCACACAAAGGCACAACTCAAAGTGAAGCATTCAAATATCTCCCACAAAGGCACAACTCAAAGCGAGGCATTCAAATATCTCCCACAAAGGCACAACTCAAAGCGAGGCATTCAAATATCTCCCACAAAGGCACAACTCAAAGCGAGGCATTCAAATATCTCCCACAAAGGCACAACTCAAAGCAAGGCATTCAAATATCTCCCACAAAGGCACAACTCAAAGCGAGGCATTCAAATATCTCCCATAAAGGCACAACTCAAAGCGAGGCATTCAAATATCTCCCACAAAGTCACAACTCAAAGCGAGGCATTCAAATATCTCCCACAAAGGCACAACTCAAAGCGAGGCATTCAAATATCTCCCACAAATCCACAACTCAAAGTGAAGCATTCAAATATCTCCCACAAAGGCACAACTCAAAGCGAGGCATTCAAATAGCTCCCATAAAGACACAACTCAAAGCAAGGCATTCAAATATCTCCCACAAAGGCACAACTCAAAGCAAGGCATTCAAATATCTCACACAAAGGCACAACTCAAAGCAAGGCATTCAAATATCTCCCACAAAGGCACAACTCAAAGCGAGGCATTCAAATATCTCCCACAAAGGCACAACTCAAAGCAAGGCATTCAAATATCTCACACAAAGGCACAACTCAAAGCAAGGCATTCAAATATCTCCCACAAAGGCACAACTCAAAGCAAGGCATTCAAATATCTCCCATAAAGGCACAACTCAAAGCAAGGCATTCAAATATCTCCCACAAAGGCACAACTCAAAGCGAGGCATTCAAATATCTAACACAAAGGCACAACTCAAAGCAAGGCATTCAAATATCTCCCACAAAGGCACAACTCAAAGCGAGGCATTCAAATATCTCCCATAAAGGCACAACTCAAGGCGAGGCATTCAAATATCTCCCACAAAGGCACAACTCAAAGCAAGGCATTCAATTATCTAACACAAAGGCACAACTCAAAGCGAGGCATTCAAATATCTCCCACAACTCCACAACTCAAAGTGAAGCATTCAAATATCTCACACAAAGGCACAACTCAAAGCAAGGCATTCAAATATCTCCCATAAAGGCACAACTCAAAGCAAGGCATTCAAATATCTAACACAAAGGCACAACTCAAAGCGAGGCATTCAAATATCTCCCACAAAGGCACAACTCAAAGCAAGGCATTCAAATATCTAACACAAAGGCACAACTCAAAGCGAGGCATTCAAATATCTCCCACAAAGGCACAACTCAAAGCGAGGCATTCAAATATCTCCCACAAAGGCACAACTCAAAGCGAGGCATTCAAATAGCTCCCATAGAGGCACAACTGAAGGCGAGGCGTTGAAATAGCTCATATAAAGGCACAACTGAAGGCGAGGCATTCAAATATCTCACACAAGGGCATAACTCAAAGCGAGACATTCTAATATCTCCCACAAAGGCACAACTCAAGGCGAGGCATTCAAATATCTCACACAAAGGCACAACTCAAAGTGAAGCATTCAAATATCTCCCACAAAGGCACAACTCAAAGCGAGGCATTCAAATATCTCCCACAAAGGCACAACTCAAAGCGAGGCATTCAAATATCTCCCACAAAGGCACAACTCAAAGCAAGGCATTCAAATATCTCCCACAAAGGCACAACTCAAAGCAAGGCATTCAAATATCTCCCACAAAGGCACAACTCAAAGCGAGGCATTCAAATATCTCCCACAAAGGCACAACTCAAAGCGAGGCATTCAAATATCTCCCACAAAGGCACAACTCAAAGCGAGGCATTCAAATATCTCCCACAAAGGCACAACTCAAAGCGAGGCATTCAAATATCTCCCACAAAGGCACAACTCAAAGCGAGGCATTCAAATAGCTCCCATAAAGGCACAACTCAAAGCAAGGCATTCAAATATCTCCCACAAAGGCACAACTCAAAGCAAGGCATTCAAATATCTCACACAAAGGCACAACTCAAAGCAAGGCATTCAAATATCTCACACAAAGGCACAACTCAAAGCAAGGCATTCAAATATCTCACACAAAGGCACAACTCAAAGCAAGGCATTCAAATATCTCCCACAAAGGCACAACTCAAAGCAAGGCATTCAAATATCTAACACAAAGGCACAACTCAAAGCAAGGCATTCAAATATCTCCCACAAAGGCACAACTCAAAGCGAGGCATTCAAATATCTCCCACAAAGGCACAACTCAAAGCGAGGCATTCAAATATCTCCCACAAAGGCACAACTCAAAGCAAGGCATTCAAATATCTAACACAAAGGCACAACTCAAAGCGAGGCATTCAAATATCTCCCACAACTCCACAACTCAAAGTGAAGCATTCAAATATCTCACACAAAGGCACAACTCAAAGCAAGGCATTCAAATATCTCCCATAAAGGCACAACTCAAAGCGAGGCATTCAAATATCTCCCACAAAGGCACAACTCAAAGCAAGGCATTCAAATATCTAACACAAAGGCACAACTCAAAGCGAGGCATTCAAATATCTCCCACAAAGGCACAACTCAAAGTGAGGCATTCAAATATCTCCCACAAAGGCACAACTCAAAGCGAGGCATTCAAATAGCTCCCATAGAGGCACAACTGAAGGCGAGGCGTTGAAATAGCTCATATAAAGGCACAACTGAAGGCGAGGCATTCAAGTATCTCCCACAAAGGCACAACTCAAAGCGAGGCATTCAAATATCTCCCACAAAGGCACAACTCAAAGCGAGGCATTCAAATATCTCCCACAAAGGCACAACTCAAAGCGAGGCATTCAAATATCTCCCACAAAGGCACAACTCAAAGCGAGGCATTCAAATATCTCCCACAAAGGCACAACTCAATTCAAACTCTGTTTATTGTCGGAATGTTTACAACCACATGACATTAGAATTATAGCTATTTACCGAGAATAATGGATTGGCGGTCCCTGGCGGAATGGTTACGGTCGTTGCCCCTCTGAACTGGAAGTTCTAATCCCAACCGTAATCGTAGGAGTCAAATTATTGCATGTGAGGACGCTATGCAGCTGAATGGTCGGAAGTCGTGATAGTGCAGTGGATGCGCGTTTGCTTCAGGTGCGAAAGGTCTGGAGTTCGAGCCCCGCTGGAGCCGTTACGATTATGCCCTTAGGCAAGGCATTTAAAATCCACATTGCCTTTTCTCTCTCCCTCATGGCGATGGATTCCACCAGGAATGAGGTCTCGAGACTGATAAATATAAGTTGTAATAACTTGTTTCACAATCGAACTAAAACAATTTTGTATAATGGTCGGTAGTTATACACGTCACTGATATCGTAGGGGACACCGACATCTTCCTCCACCAATAACAGCTGCAAGCATGCTCTGACTGGTTGTATTCATCAATCGTGTGATTTAAAATTAAATGTCAACACAATTGAACATTAAATATACACAGCTGCTTTCACCAGCATGCAAGACGTGAATGATCAATGTCGGGTTCAAGCCTCAAATAGTAAGCAACCGTTGGTCTCTCACTTAAAGTGCGAACGCGTTGGTAAACCTACATAAAAAAGAAAGTACGCACACGTACACATTTGAGCTTATGTGTACAACAACGGGAACTATTGTTGATACATTCGAACGTAAATATGAGGTTTCTTTTATTCCAAATATACTCGGTTTGGCTTCAACATCTGCTTCCATCACTGGGACGTTAATGGTTTTATCAATCAATTAAGCAAGAATGTTCTCACACAATTTAGTTTCCAGATTGAGTGCGACAATGCACGGGAACATATTGAGATTCTAAGTACAATAACTCGTCACAATATGATTATAGTTTTGATAGGAAAGAGTTGCTTGTATTTTGGATGAAGGACTAACGGGCATGTGTACTGTACGCACGAAGCAGATCACACGATTTGGTTTTAGCTAACCATTAATTGTTTCTAATATGAGCAAGAAAAACTATATGAATATGTAACAGAAGGACTATCGGACACTCAACCTGAATACTAACCAAGAATGATAAATTCTTCATCAATTATGTTTAAGTGACCAAATTTCCGCCAATGTCTTTGACAAATCGACGCATTGTACTGCCTGGAATAGCCTGGAACCAAAAACGCAATTCGCTACACCAAGTGATCAAATTCGCGCTAAATCGTGACACCAGCTTCCCATCGTACATGTATTTACAACCCCTAATCCGATGGAAACCAATTGTCGCATAATTTGAAGTACACATGTGACTAATTTCGCCCGCAAATACTGGGTACCAGCTTCTAATCGTATACAGACACAAGTGATTGTTGAACTAATACCATTGGAGACGAATACATGGCATCAATTCTTAACACATTACTTCCCATTCGTCCAGAAAAGTCAGTCAATAAGATGGTTAACCAAAACATATTGATGCCAATGCGGTTGCTATCAATGTCAGTACTTAGTGGTTAAACTACGGGTTTTGGGACAGTTTCCCCCTATATATTCTTTGGTAGTCTGCGGTATCCTTTCGGGAACAGACATACTACCAATGGCGTCACTGTTCAAGCGCGTCGCCTATTTATATAATATAGCGCAATGCGTCGTCCTCTATAGATAGCGTTTAAGAACACATCCCTATGACGTCACGGTTCAAGCACAGGCACCAGACCCAAAATTTTTTTATTTTTGGCCTATGGTCATATAGTAAGTAATATATAATAAAGGCAACCAACGAAATTGAAACATGCATGCAGAAACATCGACGAGAAACTAGGTAAAAACGACCAGATCACTGATTTGCCCTCGTGGTCCCGACCGGAAGACCTTATTCTATCAACAAATACTTTTTATTTCATGGAGATCGGTCAAATAACACCTGAACGGCGCATTGTTTCATCGGGAACAGCAGGACACGAAAAGTTGTCGTTTTGGCTGGGCGATCGGTTTTTGGCAACATACGATGTGAATGAATGCTTTTTTCTCATTGGTCAAAAATGAAACATGTAAATACATATATAAACAGCAGCCAATGAAATGCCGCTGTATATTCACCGCGGATCTTATCCAAAATGGAACAATTATTGAATTTTACTTTTGTTTTGTATTTGATTCCTGTATTGCTGTTGGATCTGCACGCCGAGGCTGCAAACAACATGATTCGCAAGAGAAAGATTCCATTTAACGAAGTATGAGTGATTTTTAGATGTTATGAGTATTACACTGGGTAAAACGTCGAGAAAACATTCCGCCAAATCAAAAACCGAACACCCAGCCAAAACGACAACATTTCATGCCCTGCTGTTCACGATGAAACAATGTGCCATTCTGGTGTTATTTGACCGATCTCCATGAAATAAAAAGTATTTGTTGATAGAATAAGGTCTTCCGGTCGGGACTACGAGGGCAAATCAGTGATCTGGTCGTTTTTACCTAGTTTCTCGTCGATGTTTCTGCATGCATGTTTCAATTTCGTTGGTTGCCTTTATTATATATTACTTACTATATGACCATAGGCCAAAAATAAAAAAATTTTGGGTCTGGTGCCTGTGCTTGAACCGTGACGTCATAGGGATGTGTTCTTAAACGCTATCTATAGAGGACGACGCATTGCGCTATATTATATAAATAGGCGACGCGCTTTTTTTGTGTCTGGTGCCTGTGGGTTCAAGCGTGTCGCCTATTTATATAATATAGCGCAATGCGTCGTCCTCTATAGATAGCGTTTAAGAACACATCTCTATGACGTCACGGTTCAAGCGCGTCGCCTATTTATATAAT
>CM026387.1:42767518-42794706 GCA_014843695.1 Archivesica marissinica
CTGGATTACTGCTATATATGTATAGGACCTGCATTGCCTTGTACTGGATTACTGTTATATATGTATAGGACCTGCATTGCTTTGTACTGGATTACTGTTATATATGTATAGGACCTGCATTGCTTTGCACTGGATTACTACTATATATGCATAGGACCTGCATTGCTTTGTACTGGATTACTGCTATATATGTATAGGACCTGCATTGCTTTGCTCTGGATTACTGTTATATATGTATAGGACCTGCTTTGCTTTGTGCTGGATTACTGTTATATATGTATAGGACCTGCATTGCTTTGCTCTGGATTACTGTTATATGTGTAGGACCTGCATTGCTTTGATCTGGATTACTGTTATATATGTATAGTACCTGCATTGCTTTGCTCTGGATTAATGTTATATATGTAGGACCTGCATTGCTTTGTTCTGGATTACTGTTATAGTTTATGTTTTTGTTTGTGTTTGTTTTTGGTGTTGTGTTTGGTTTTTGGTGGTGTGTGTGTTTTTGTTGTGTGTTTTGTTTGTTTGTTTGTTGTTTTTTTTTAGGACTGCTTGCTTTGCTCTATTACTGTATTATATAGGACCTGCATTGCTTTGCGTGGATTATATAATATAGGACCTGCATTGCTTTGCTCTGGATTACTGTTATATATGTATAGGACCTGCATTGCTTTGCCTGGATTACTGTTATATATGTATAGGACCTGCATTGCTTTGCTCTGGATTACTGTTATATATGTAGGACCTGCATTGCTTTGCTCTGGATTACTGTTATATATGTAGGACCTGCATTGCTTTGCTCTGGATTACTGTTATATATGTATAGGACCTGCATTGCTTTGCTCTGGATTACTGTTATATATGTATAGGACCTGCATTGCTTTGCGCTGGATTACTGTTATATATGTATAGGACCTGCATTGCTTTGCTCTGGATTACTGCTATATATGTATAGGACCTGCATTGATTTGCGCTGGATTACTGTTATATATGTATAGGACCTGCATTGCTTTGCTCTGGATTACTGTTATATATGTAGGACCTGCATTGCTTTGCTCTGGATTACTGTTATATATGTAGGACCTGCATTGCTTTGCTCTGGATTACTGTTATATATGTATAGGACCTGCATTGCTTTGCTCTGGATTAATGTTATATATGTAGAACCTGCATTGCTTTGCTCTGGATTACTGTTATATATGTATGACCTGCATTGCTTTACTCTGGATTACTGTTATATATGTATTGGACCTGCATTGCTTTGCGCTGGATTACTGTTATATATGTATAGGACCTGCATTGCTTTGCTCTGAATTACTGTTATATATGTAGGACCTGCATTGCTTTGCTCTGGATTACTGTTATATATGTATAGGACCTGCATTGCTTTGTGCTGGATTACTGTTATATATGTAGGACCTGCATTGCTTTGCTCTGGATTACTGTTATATATGAATAGGACCTGCATTGCTTTGCTATGGATTACTGTTATATATGTATAGGACCTGCATTGCTTTGCTCTGGATTACTGTTATATGTGTAGGACCTGCATTGCTTTGTACTGGATTACTGTTATATATGTATAGGACCTGCATTGCTTTGCTCTGGATTACTGTTATATATGTATTGGACCTGCATTGCTTTGCTATGGATTACTGTTATATATGTAGGACCTGCATTGCTTTGCTCTGGATTACTGCTATATATGTAGGACCTGCATTGCTTTGCTCTGGATTACTGTTATATATGTAGGACCTGCATTGCTTTGCTCTGGATTACTGTTATATATGAATAGGACCTGCATTGCTTTGTGCTGGATTACTGTTATATATGTAGGACCTGCATTGCTTTGCTCTGGATTACTGCTATATATGTAGGACCTGCATTGCTTTGCTCTGGATTACTGTTATATATGTATAGGACCTGCATTGCTTTGCTCTGGATTACTGTTATATATGTATAGGACCTGCATTGCTTTGTTCTGGATTACTGCTATATATGCATAGGACCTGCATTGCTTTGCTCTGGATTACTGCTATATGTATAGGACCTGCAATGCTTTGTGCTGGATTACTGCTATATATGTATAGGACCTGCATTGCTTTGCTCTGGATTACTGCTATATATGTAGGACCTGCATTGCTTTGCTCTGGATTACTGTTATATATGTATAGTACCTGCATTGCTTTGCTCTGGATTAATGTTATATATGTAGGACCTGCATTGCTTTGTTCTGGATTACTGTTATATATGTATAGGACCTGCATTGCTTTGCTCTGGATTACTGTTATATATGTATAGGACCTGCATTGCTTTGTTCTGGATTACTGCTATATATGCATAGGACCTGCATTGCTTTGCTCTGGATTACTGCTATATGTATAGGACCTGCAATGCTTTGTGCTGGATTACTGCTATATATGTATAGGACCTGCATTGCTTTGCTCTGGATTACTGCTATATATGTAGGACCTGCATTGCTTTGCTCTGGATTACTGTTATATATGCATAGGACCTGCATTGCTTTGCTCTGGATTACTGTTATATATGTATAGGACCTGCATTGCTTTATGCTGGATTACTGTTATATATGTATAGGACCTGCATTGCTTTGCTCTGGATTACTGTTATATATGTAGGACCTGCATTGCTTTGCTCTGGATTACTGTTATATATGTATAGGACCTGCATTGCTTTGCTCTGGATTACTGTTATATATGTATAGGACCTGCATTGCTTTGTGCTGGATTACTGTTATATATGTATAGGACCTGCATTGCTTTGCTCTGGATTACTGTTATATATGTAGGACCTGCATTGCTTTGCTCTGGATTACTGTTATATATGCATAGGACCTGCATTGCTTTGCTCTGGATTACTGTTATATATGTATAGGACCTGCATTGCTTTGCGCTGGATTACTGTTATATATGTATAGGACCTGCATTGCTTTGCTCTGGATTACTGTTATATATGTATAGGACCTGCATTGCTTTGCTCTGGATTACTGTTATATATGATAGGACCTGCATTGCTTTGCGCTGGATTACTGTTATATATGTATAGGACCTGCATTGCTTTGCTCTGGATTACTGTTATATATGTAGGACCTGCATTGCTTTGCTCTGGATTACTGTTATATATGTAGGACCTGCATTGCTTTGCTCTGGATTACTGTTATATATGTAGGACCTGCATTGCTTTGCTCTGGATTACTGTTATATGTAAACCTGCATTGCTTTGCTCTGGATTACTGTTATATATGTATGGACCTGCATTGCTTTGCTCTGGATTACTGTTATATATGTAGGACCTGCATTGCTTTGCTCTGGATTACTGTTATATATGTATGGACCTGCATTGCTTTGCTCTGGATTACTGTTATATATGTATAGGACCTGCATTGCTTTGTTCTGGATTACTGTTATATATGTAGGACCTGCATTGCTTTGCTCTGGATTACTGTTATATATGTATAGGACCTGCATTGCTTTGCTCTGGATTACTGTTATATATGTAGGACCTGCATTGCTTTGCTCTGGATTACTGTTATATATTTATAGGACCTGCATTGCTTTGTGCTGGATTACTGTTATATATGTAGGACCTGCATTGCTTTGCTCTGGATTACTGTTATATATGTATAGGACCTGCATTGCTTTGCTCTGGATTACTGTTATATATGTAGGAC
The DNA here is from genome assembly GCA_014843695.1 of Archivesica marissinica. Taxonomy (NCBI): domain Eukaryota; kingdom Metazoa; phylum Mollusca; class Bivalvia; order Venerida; family Vesicomyidae; genus Archivesica; species Archivesica marissinica. The sequence continues at coordinate 42,771,210 of CM026387.1, forward strand.
CTGCATTGCTTTGCTCTGGATTACTGTTATATATGTAGGACCTGCATTGCTTTGCTCTGGATTACTGTTATATATGTATAGGACCTGCATTGCTTTGCCCTGGATTACTGTTATATATGTATATGACCTGCATTGCTTTGCCCTGGATTACTGTTATATATGTATAGGACCTGCATTGCTTTGCTCTGGATTACTGTTATATATGTCTAGGACCTGCATTGCTTTGCCCTGGATTACTGTTATATATGTATAGGACCTGCATTGCTTTGCCCTGGATTACTGTTATATATGTATAGGACCAGCATTGCTTTGCTCTGGATTACTGTTATATATGTAGGACCTGCATTGCTTTGCTCTGGATTACTGTTATATATGTAGGACCTGCATTGCTTTGCTCTGGATTACTGTTATATATGCATAGGACCTGCATTGCTCTGGATTACTTTTATATATGTAGGACCTGCATTGCTTTGCTCTGGATTACTGTTATATGTAGGACCTGCATTGCTTTGTACTGGATTACTGTTATATATGTATAGGACCTGCATTGCTTTGCTCTGGATTACTGTTATATATGTATAGGACCTGCATTGCTTTGCTCTGGATTACTGTTATATATGTAGGACCTGCATTGCTTTGCTCTGGATTACTGTTATATATGTAGGACCTGCATTGCTTTGCTCTGGATTACTGTTATATATGTATAGGACCTGCATTGCTTTGCTCTGGATTAATGTTATATATGTAGAACCTGCATTGCTTTGCTCTGGATTACTGTTATATATGTATGACCTGCATTGCTTTACTCTGGATTACTGTTATATATGTATTGGACCTGCATTGCTTTGCGCTGGATTACTGTTATATATGCATAGGACCTGCATTGCTTTGCTCTGAATTACTGTTATATATGTAGGACCTGCATTGCTTTGCGCTGGATTACTGTTATATATGCATAGGACCTGCATTGCTTTACTCTGGATTACTGTTATATATGTATTGGACCTGCATTGCTTTGCGCTGGATTACTGTTATATATGTATAGGACCTGCATTGCTTTGCTCTGGATTACTGTTATATATGCATAGGACCTGCATTGCTTTGCGCTGGACTACTGTTATATATGTATAGGAACTGCATTGCTTTGCTCTGGATTACTGTTATATATGTAGGACCTGCATTGCTTTGCTCTGGATTACTGTTATATATGTAGGACCTGCATTGCTTTGCTCTGGATTACTGTTATATATGTATAGGACCTGCATTGCTTTGCTCTGGATTAATGTTATATATGTAGAACCTGCATTTCTTTGCTCTGGATTACTGTTATATATGTATGTCCTGCATTGCTTTACTCTGGATTACTGTTATATATGTATTGGACCTGCATTGCTTTGCGCTGGATTACTGTTATATATGTAGGACCTGCATTGCTTTGCTCTGGATTACTGTTATATATGTGTAGGACCTGCATTGCTTTGTGCTGGATTACTGTTATATATGTAGGACCTGCATTGCTTTGCTCTGGATTACTGTTATATATGAATAGGACCTGCATTGCTTTGCTATGGATTAATGTTATATATGTAGGACCGGCATTGCTTTGCTCTGGATTACTGTTATATATTTATAGGACCTGCATTGCTTTGTGCTGGATTACTGTTATATATGTAGGACCTGCATTGCTTTGCTCTGGATTACTGTTATATATGTATAGGACCTGCATTGCTTTGCTCTGGATTACTGTTATATGTGTAGGACCTGCATTGCTTTGCTCTAGATTACTGTTATATATGTAGGACCTGCATTGCTTTGCTCTGGATTACTGTTATATATGTATAGGACCTGCATTGCTTTGCCCTGGATTACTGTTATATATGTATATGACCTGCATTGCTTTGCCCTGGATTACTGTTATATATGTATAGGACCTGCATTGCTTTGCTCTGGATTACTGTTATATATGTCTAGGACCTGCATTGCTTTGCCCTGGATTACTGTTATATATGTATAGGACCTGCATTGCTTTGCCCTGGATTACTGTTATATATGTATAGGACCAGCATTGTTTGCTCTGGATTACTGTTATATATGTAGGACCTGCATTGCTTTGCTCTGGATTACTGTTATATATGTAGGACCTGCATTGCTTTGCTCTGGATTACTGTTATATATGCATAGGACCTGCATTGCTCTGGATTACTTTTATATATGTAGGACCTGCATTGCTTTGCTCTGGATTACTGTTATATGTAGGACCTGCATTGCTTTGTACTGGATTACTGTTATATATGTATAGGACCTGCATTGCTTTGCTCTGGATTACTGTTATATATGTATAGGACCTGCATTGCTTTGCTCTGGATTACTGTTATATATGTAGGACCTGCATTGCTTTGCTCTGGATTACTGTTATATATGTAGGACCTGCATTGCTTTGCTCTGGATTACTGTTATATATGTATAGGACCTGCATTGCTTTGCTCTGGATTAATGTTATATATGTAGAACCTGCATTGCTTTGCTCTGGATTACTGTTATATATGTATGACCTGCATTGCTTTACTCTGGATTACTGTTATATATGTATTGGACCTGCATTGCTTTGCGCTGGATTACTGTTATATATGCATAGGACCTGCATTGCTTTGCTCTGAATTACTGTTATATATGTAGGACCTGCATTGCTTTGCTCTGGATTACTGTTATATATGTATAGGACCTGCATTGCTTTGTGCTGGATTACTGTTATATATGTAGGACCTGCATTGCTTTGCTCTGGATTACTGTTATATATGAATAGGACCTGCATTGCTTTGCTAAGGATTACTGTTATATATGAATAGGACCTGCATTGCTTTGTGCTGGATTACTGTTATATATGTAGGACCTGCATTGCTTTGCTATGGATTACTGTTATATATGTATAGGACCTGCATTGCTTTGCTCTGGATTACTGTTATATGTGTAGGACCTGCATTGCTTTGCTCTGGATTACTGTTATATATGTAGGACCTGCATTGCTTTGCGCTGGATTACTGTTATATATGTAGGACCTGCATTGCTTTGCTCTGGATTACTGTTATATATGTATAGGACCTGCATTGCTTTGCCCTGGATTACTGTTATATATGTATAGGACCTGCATTGCTTTGCCCTGTATTACTGTTATATATGTATAGGACCTGCATTGCTTTGCTCTGGATTACTGTTATATATGTCTAGGACCTGCATTGCTTTGCCCTGGATTACTGTTATGTATGTATAGGACCTGCATTGCTTTGCCCTGGATTACTGTTATATATGTATAGGACCAGCATTGCTTTGCTCTGGATTACTGTTATATATGTAGGACCTGCATTGCTTTGCTCTGGATTACTGTTATATATGTAGGACCTGCATTGCTTTGCTCTGGATTACTGTTATATATGCATAGGACCTGCATTGCTTTGCTCTGGATTACTGTTATATATGTAGGACCTGCATTGCTTTGTACTGGATTACTGTTATATATGTATAGGACCTGCATTGCTTTGCTCTGGATTACTGTTATATATGTATAGGACCTGCATTGCTTTGCTCTGGATTACTGTTATATATGTAGGACCTGCATTGCTTTGCTCTGGATTACTGCTATATATGTATAGGACCTGCATTGCTTTGCTCTGGATTACTGTTATATAGGTAGGACCTGCATTGCTTTGCTCTGGATTACTGTTATATATGTATAGGACCTGCATTGCTTTGCTCTGGATTACTGTTATATATGAATAGGACCTGCATTGCTTTGTGCTGGATTACTGTTATATATGTATAGGACCTGCATTGCGTTGTGCTGGATTACTGTTATATATGTATAGGACCTGCATTGCTTTGTGCTGGATTACTGTTATATATGTAGGACCTGCATTGCTTTGCCTGGATTACTGCTATATATGTATAGGACCTGCATTGCCTTGTACTGGATTACTGTTATATATGTATAGGACCTGCATTGCTTTGCACTGGATTACTACTATATATGCATAGGACCTGCATTGCTTTGTACTGGATTACTGCTATATATGTATAGGACCTGCATTGCTTTGCTCTGGATTACTGTTATATATGTATAGGACCTGCTTTGCTTTGTGCTGGATTACTGTTATATATGTATAGGACCTGCATTGCTTTGCTCTGGATTACTGTTATATGTGTAGGACCTGCATTGCTTTGCTCTGGATTACTGTTATATATGTAGGACCTGCATTGCTTTGCGCTGGATTACTGTTATATATGTAGGACCTGCATTGCTTTGCTCTGGATTACTGTTATATATGTATAGGACCTGCATTGCTTTGCCCTGGATTACTGTTATATATGTATAGGACCTGCATTGCTTTGCGCTGGATTACTGTTATATATGTATAGGACCTGCATTGCTTTGCTCTGGATTACTGTTATATATGTCTAGGACCTGCATTGCTTTGCCCTGGATTACTGTTATATATGTATAGGACCTGCATTGCTTTGCCCTGGATTACTGTTATATATGTATAGGACCAGCATTGCTTTGCTCTGGATTACTGTTATATATGTAGGACCTGCATTGCTTTGCTCTGGATTACTGTTATATATGTAGGACCTGCATTGCTTTGCTCTGGATTACTGTTATATATGCATAGGACCTGCATTGCTTTGCTCTGGATTACTGTTATATATGTAGGACCTGCATTGCTTTGCTCTGGATTACTGTTATATATGTAGGACCTGCATTGCTTTGTACTGGATTACTGTTATATATGTATAGGACCTGCATTGCTTTGCTCTGGATTACTGTTATATATGTATAGGACCTGCATTGCTTTGCTCTGGATTACTGTTATATATGTAGGACCTGCATTGCTTTGCTCTGGATTACTGTTATATATGAATAGGACCTGCATTGCTTTGTGCTGGATTACTGTTATATATGTATAGGACCTGCATTGCGTTGTGCTGGATTACTGTTATATATGTATAGGACCTGCATTGCTTTGTGCTGGATTACAGTTATATATGTAGGACCTGCATTGCTTTGCGCTGGATTACTGCTATATATGTATAGGACCTGCATTGCCTTGTACTGGATTACTGTTATATATGTATAGGACCTGCATTGCTTTGTACTGGATTACTGTTATATATGTATAGGACCTGCATTGCTTTGCACTGGATTACTTCTATATATGCATAGGACCTGCATTGCTTTGTACTGGATTACTGCTATATATGTATAGGACCTGCATTGCTTTGCTCTGGATTACTGTTATATATGTATAGGACCTGCTTTGCTTTGTGCTGGATTACTGTTATATATGTATAGGACCTGCATTGCGTTGTGCTGGATTACTGTTATATATGTATAGGACCTGCATTGCTTTGTGCTGGATTACTGTTATATATGTAGGACCTGCATTGCTTTGAGCTGGATTACTATTATATATGTATAGGACCTGCATTGCTTTGTACTGGATTACTGTTATATATGTATAGGACCTGCATTGCTTTGTACTGGATTACTGTTATATATGCATAGGACCTGCATTGCTTTGTACTGGATTACTGCTATATATGTATTGGACCTGCATTGCTTTGTGCTGGATTACTGCTATATATGTATAGGACCTGCATTGCTTTGCTCTGGATTACTGCTATATATGTAGGACCTGCATTGCTTTGCTCTGGATTACTGTTATATATGTATAGGACCTGCATTGCTTTGTTCTGGATTACTGCTATATATGTATAGGACCTGCATTGCTTTGTTCTGGATTACTGTTTTATATGTATAGGACCTGCATTGCTTTGCTCTGGATTACTGTTATATATGCATAGGACCTGCATTGCTTTGTTCTGGATTACTGCGATATATGCATAGGACCTGCATTGCTTTGCTCAGGATTACTGCTATATGTATAGGACCTGCATTGCTTTGTGCTGGATTACTGCTATATATGTATAGGACCTGCATTGCGTTGCTCTGGATTACTGCTATATATGTAGGACCTGCATTGCTTTGCTCGGGATTACTGTTATATATGCATAGGCCCTGCATTGCTTTGCTCTGGATTACTGTAATATATGTATAGGACCTGCATTGCTTTGTGTTGGATTACTGTTATATATGTATAGGACCTGCATTGCTTTGCTCTGGATTACTGTTATATGTATAGGACCTGCATTGCTTTGTGCTGGATTACTGCTATATATGCATAGGACCTGCATTGCTTTGCGCTGGATTACAGTTATATATGAATAGGACCTGCATTGCTTTGCTCTGGATTACTGTTATATATGTATAGGACCAGCATTGCTTTGCGCTGGATTACTGTTATATATGTATAGGACCTGCATTGCTTTGCGCTGGATTACTGTTATATATGCATAGGACCTGCATTGCTTTGCTCTGGATTATTGTTATATATGTAGGACCTGCATTGCTTTGCTCTGGATTACTGTTATATATGTCGGACCTGCATTGCTTTGCTCAGGATTACTGTTATATATGTATAGGACATGCATTGCTTTGCTCTGGATTACTGTTTATGTATAGGACCTGCATTACTTTGCGCTGGATAACTGTTATATATGTATAGGACCTGCATTGCTTTGCTCTGGATTACTGTTATATATGTATAGGACCTGCATTGCTTTGCGCTGGATTACTGCTATATATGTATAGGACCTGCATTGCCTTGTACTGGATTACTGTTATATATGTATAGGACCTGCATTGCTTTGTACTGGATTACTGTTATATATGTATAGGACCTGCATTGCTTTGCACTGGATTACTACTATATATGTATAGGACCTGCATTGCTTTGTACTGGATTACTGCTATATATGTATAGGACCTGCATTGCTTTGTACTGGATTACTGCTATATATGTATAGGACCTGCATTGCTTTGCTCTGGATTACTGTTATATATGTATAGGACCTGCATTGCTTTGTGCTGGATTACTGTTATATATGTATAGGACCTGCATTGCGTTGTGCTGGATTACTGTTATATATGTATAGGACCTGCATTGTTTTGTGCTGGATTACTGTTATATATGTAGGACCTGCATTGCTTTGAGCTGGATTACTGTTATATATGTATAGGACCTGCATTGCTTTGTACTGGATTACTGTTATATATGTATAGGACCTGCATTGCTTTGTACTGGATTACTGTTATATATGTATAGGACCTGTATTGCGTTGTACTGGATTACTGCTATATATGTATAGGACCTGCATTGCTTTGTGCTGGATTACTGCTATATATGTATAGGACCTGCATTGCTTTGCTCTGGATTACTGCTATATATGTAGGACCTGCATTGCTTTGCTCTGGATTACTGTTATATATGCATAGGACCTGCATTGCTTTGTTCTGGATTACTGTTATATATGCATAGGACCTGCATTGCTTTGTTCTGGATTACTGCTATATATGCATAGGACCTGCATTGCTTTGCTCAGGATTACTGCTATATATGTATAGGACCTGCATTGCGTTGCTCTGGATTACTGCTATATATGTAGGACCTGCATTGCTTTGCTCTGGATTACTGTTATATATGCATAGGCCCTGCATTGCTTTTCTCTGGATTACTGTAATATATGTATAGGACCTGCATTGCTTTGTGTTGGATTACTGTTATATATGTATAGGACCTGCATTGCTTTGCTCTGGATTACTGTTATATGTATAGGACCTGCATTGCTTTGTGCTGGATTACTGCTATATATGCATAGGACCTGCATTGCCTTGCGCTGGATTACTGTTATATATGAATAGGACCTGCATTGCTTTGCTCTGGATTACTGTTATATATGTATAGGACCTGCATTGCTTTGCTCTGGATTACTGTTATATGTATAGGACCAGCATTGCTTTGTGCTGGATTACTGCTATATATGCATAGGACCTGCATTGCTTTGCGCTGGATTACTGTTATATATGCATAGGACCTGCATTGCTTTGCTCTGGATTACTGTTATATATGTATAGGACCTGCATTGCTTTGCTCTGGATTACTGTTATATATGTAGGACCTGCATTGCTTTGCTCTGGATTACTGTTATATATGTAGGACCTGCATTGCTTTGCTCTGGATTACTGTTATATATGTATAGGACCTGCATTGCTTTGCTCTGGATTACTGTTATATATGTATAGGACCTGCATTGCTTTGCGCTGGATACTGTATATATGTATAGGACCTGCATTGCTTGTGGTTACTGTTATATATGTATAGGACCTGCATTGCTTTGTCTGGATTACTGTTATATATGTATAGGACCTGCATTGCTTTGCCTGGATTACTTATATATGTATAGGACCTGCATTGCTTTGTACTGGATTACTGCTATATATGTATAGGACCTGCATTGCTTTGTACTGGATTACTGCTATATATGTATAGGACCTGCATTGCTTTGCTCTGGATTACTGTTATATATGTATGGACCTGCATTGCTTTGTGCTGGATTACTGTTATATATGTATAGGACCTGCATTGCGTTGTGCTGGATTACTGTTATATATGTATAGGACCTGCATTGTTTTGTGCTGGATTACTGTTATATATGTAGGACCTGCATTGCTTTGAGCTGGATTACTGTTATATATGTATAGGACCTGCATTGCTTTGTACTGGATTACTGTTATATATGTATAGGACCTGCATTGCTTTGTACTGGATTACTGTTATATATGTATAGGACCTGTATTGCGTTGTACTGGATTACTGCTATATATGTATAGGACCTGCATTGCTTTGTGCTGGATTACTGCTATATATGTATAGGACCTGCATTGCTTTGCTCTGGATTACTGCTATATATGTAGGACCTGCATTGCTTTGCTCTGGATTACTGTTATATATGCATAGGACCTGCATTGCTTTGTTCTGGATTACTGTTATATATGCATAGGACCTGCATTGCTTTGTTCTGGATTACTGCTATATATGCATAGGACCTGCATTGCTTTGCTCAGGATTACTGCTATATATGTATAGGACCTGCATTGCGTTGCTCTGGATTACTGCTATATATGTAGGACCTGCATTGCTTTGCTCTGGATTACTGTTATATATGCATAGGCCCTGCATTGCTTTTCTCTGGATTACTGTAATATATGTATAGGACCTGCATTGCTTTGTGTTGGATTACTGTTATATATGTATAGGACCTGCATTGCTTTGCTCTGGATTACTGTTATATGTATAGGACCTGCATTGCTTTGTGCTGGATTACTGCTATATATGCATAGGACCTGCATTGCCTTGCGCTGGATTACTGTTATATATGAATAGGACCTGCATTGCTTTGCTCTGGATTACTGTTATATATGTATAGGACCTGCATTGCTTTGCTCTGGATTACTGTTATATGTATAGGACCAGCATTGCTTTGTGCTGGATTACTGCTATATATGCATAGGACCTGCATTGCTTTGCGCTGGATTACTGTTATATATGCATAGGACCTGCATTGCTTTGCTCTGGATTACTGTTATATATGTATAGGACCTGCATTGCTTTGCTCTGGATTACTGTTATATATGTAGGACCTGCATTGCTTTGCTCTGGATTACTGTTATATATGTCGGACCTGCATTGCTTTGCTCTGGATTACTGTTATATATGTATAGGACCTGCATTGCTTTGCTCTGGATTACTGTTATATATGTATAGGACCTGCATTGCTTTGCGCTGGATAACTGTTATATATGTATAGGACCTGCATTGCTTTGCTCTGGATTACTGTTATTTATGTATAGGACCTGCATTGCTTTGCGCTGGATTACTGCTATATATGTATAGGACCTGCATTGCCTTGTACTGGATTACTGTTATATATGTATAGGACCTGCATTGTTTTGTACTGGATTACTGTTATATATGTATAGGACCTGCATTGCTTTGCACTGGATTACTACTATATATGTATAGGACCTGCATTGCGTTGTACTGGATTACTGTTATATATGTATAGGACCTGCATTGCTTTGCACTGGATTACTGTTATATATGTATAGGACGTGTATTGCTTTGTACTGGATTACTGCTATATATGTATAGGACCTGCTTTGCTTTGTGCTGGATTACTGCTATATATGTATAGGACCTGCATTGCTTTGCTCTGGATTACTGCTATATATGTAGGACCTGCATTGCATTGCTCTGGATTACTGTTATATATGCATAGGACCTGCATTGCTTTGTTCTGGATTACTGCTATATATGTATAGGACCTGCATTGCTTTGTTCTGGATTACTGCTATATATGCATAGGACCTGCATTGCTTTGCTCAGGATTACTACTATATGTATAGGACCTGCATTGATTTGTGTTGGATTACTGTTATATATGTATATGACCTGCATTGCTTTGCTCTGGATTACTGTTATATGTATAGGACCTGCATTGCTTTGTGCTGGATTACTGCTATATATGTATAGGACCTGCATTGCTTTGCGCTGGTTTACTGTTATATATGAATAGGACCTGCATTGCTTTGTACTGGATTACTGTTATATATGTATAGGACCTGCATTGCTTTGCTCTGGATTACTGTTATATATGTATAGGACCTGCATTGCTTTGCTCTGGATTACTGTTATATATGCATAGGACCTGCATTGCTTTGCTCTGGATTACTGTTATATATGTATATGACCTGCATTGCTTTGCACTGGATTACTGTTATATATGTATAGGACCTGCATTGCTTTGCTCTGGATTACTGTTATATATGTATAGGACCTGCATTGCTTTGCGCTGGATTACTGTTATATATGTATAGGACCTGCATTGCTTTGCTCTGGATTACTGTTATATATGTATAGGACCTGCATTGCTTTGCTCTGGATTACTGTTATATATGTAGGACCTGCATTGCTTTGCTCTGGATTACTGTTATATATGTAGGACCTGCATTGCTTTGCTCTGGATTACTGTTATATATGTATAGGACCTGCATTGCTTTGCTCTGGATTACTGTTATATATGTATAGGACCTGCATTGCTTTGCGCTGGATTACTGTTATATATGTATAGGACCTGCATTGCTTTGCTCTGGATTACTGTTATATATGTATAGGACCTGCATTGCTTTGCGCTGGATTACTGTTATATATGTATAGGACCTGCATTGCTTTGCTCTGGATTACTATTATATATGTAGGACCTGCATTGCTTTGCTCGTGATTACTGTTATATATGTAGGACCTGCATTGCTTTGCTCTGGATTACTGTTATATATGTATAGGACCTGCATTGCTTTGCTCTGGATTAATGTTATATATGTAGGACCTGCATTGCTTTGCTCTGGATTACTGTTATATATGTAGGACCTGCATTGCTTTGCTCTGGATTACTGTTATATATGTATTGGACCTGCATTGCTTTGCGCTGGATTACTGTTATATATGTATAGGACCTGCATTGCTTTGCTCTGAATTACTGTTATATATGTAGGACCTGCATTGCTTTGCTCTGGATTACTGTTATATATGTATAGGACCTGCATTGCTTTGTGCTGGATTACTGTTATATATGTAGGACCTGCATTGCTTTGCTCTGGATTACTGTTATATATTTATAGGACCTGCATTGCTTTGTGCTGGATTACTGTTATATATGTAGGACCTGCATTGCTTTGCTCTGGATTACTGTTATATATGTATAGGAACTGCATTGCTTTGCTCTGGATTACTGTTATATATGTAGGACCTGCATTGCTTTGCTCTGGATTACTGTTATATATGTAGGACCTGCATTGCTTTGCGCTGGATTACTGTTATATATGTAGGACCTGCATTACTTTGCTCTGGATTACTGTTATATATGTATAGTACCTGCATTGCTTTGCCCTGGATTACTGTTATATATGTATAGGACCTGCATTGCTTTGTGCTGGATTACTGTTATATATGTATAGGACCTGCATTGCGTTGTGCTGGATTACTGTTATATATGTATAGGACCTGCATTGCTTTGTTGTGGATTACTGTTATATATGTAGGACCTGCATTGCTTTGCGCTGGATTACTGTTATATATGTATAGGACCTGAATTGCTTTGTACTGGATTACTGTTATATATGTATAGGACCTGCATTGCTTTGTACTGGATTACTGTTATATATGTATAGGACCTGCATTGCTTTGTACTGGATTACTACTATATATGTATAGGACCTGCATTGCTTTGTACTGGATTACAGCTATATATGTATAGGACCTGCATTGCTTTGTACTGGATTACTGCTATATATGTATAGGACCTGCATTGCTTTGCTCTGGATTACTGTTATATATGTATAGGACCTGCATTGCTTTGCTCTGGTTACTGTTATATATGTATAGGACCTGAATTGCGTTGTGCTGGATTACTGTTATATATGTATAGGACCTGCATTGCTTTGTGCTGGATTACTGCTATGTATGTATAGGACCTGCATTGCTTTGCTCTGGATTACCATTATATATACATAGGACCTGCATTGCTTTGCGCTGGATTACTGTTATATATGTAGGACCTGCATTGCTTTGCTCTGGATTACTGTTATATATGTAGGACCTGCATTGCTTTGCGCTGGATTACTGTTATATATGTAGGACCTGCATTTTGAACATGTTATGCTTTGTCTTATATCAATCGGATCCAATAACACGTGTTGAATGGATGTAAAAATGTGATAAACTGCCTTATTTTGTCAGCTTGATATTGGTGTTACATGCAGTAATTTCATCCTATTACACTGCATGCAATCTGCGATTGTGTAATTTGGACTCGGTATAAAAGCTTGTTATCTCTGCTTGTTGCATAGAAGGTTATTCGTTGACATCTAAGAAGTATTTCTTTAAATTACTGTCAAATTATTTATTTGTTGCCTGAAAAAAGGACGCCATTGTTTCCATGGGGAAAATGCCATTGTTCACATGTTTGGCAAATACAATGAATGAATGTCTTGGCAGTGGAATAGATGACGAAGCTGTAGAGGATTTCATAAATGAGTTCATGCAAGTCGACCTGGTGTTCTTTTGTTCTGATTTGCCAACTTCTGAATAAGTCTGTGAATGTTCTAATTTCAGAAACCATGTTTCGCAGAGTTCGGAATGTGGCCCAGTCATCTCCACTGCTTCTTTGTTTGGTTTTCTGTAAGCTCTACATATACACCTTCCTTATCAATATCTTAATGTTGGAGAAGAGCCAACACATTCGCAATCTCTTAACGTTGGAGAAGAGCCACGTATAGTCACTTGGTCTAACTAACAGTCACATCTAAAAACCAGTCACGTCCAACCATAAGTCACATCTAACCACCAGTCACATCTAACTACCAGTCACATCTAACCACCAGTCACATCTAACCACCAGTCACATCTAGCCATCAGTCACATTTACATATAACCACCAGTCACATCTAACCACTAGTCACATCTAGCCACCAGTCACATCTAGCCACCAGTCACATCTAGCCACCAGTCACATCTAGCCACCAGTCACATATAACCACCAGTCACATCTAGCCACCAGTCACATCTAACCACCAGTCACATCTAACCACCAGTCACATCTAGCCAACCATCACATCTAACCACCAGTCACATCTAGCCACCAGTCACATCTAGCCAACCATCACGTCTAACCACCAGTCACATCTAACCACCAGTCACATCTAACCATCAGTCACATCTAGCAACCAGTCACATCTAACCACCAGTCACATCTAGCCAACAGTCACATCTAACCACCAGTCACATCTAACCACCAGTCACATCTAACCACCAGTCACATCTAGCCACCAGTCACATCTAACCACCAGTAGCATCTAGCCACCAGTCACATCTAACCACTAGTCACATCTAACCACCAGTCACATCTAACCACAAGTCATATCTAACCACCAGTCACATCTAGCGACCAGTCACATCTAACCACCAGTCACATCTAGCCACCAGTCACATCTAAGCACCAGTCACATCTAATCAACAGTCACATCTAGCCACCAGTCACATCTAACCACCAGTCACATCTAGCCACCAGTCACATCTAACCACCAGCCACATCTAACCAACAGTCACATCTAACCACCAGTAACATCTAACCACCAGTCACATCTAACCACTAGTCACATATAGCCACCAGTCACATCTAACCACCAGTCACATCTAACCACCAGTCACATCTAGCCAACAGTCACATCTAACCACCAGTCACATCTAACCAACAGTCACATCTAACAACCAGTTACATCTAACCACCAGTCACATCTAACCACTAGTCACATCTAACCACCAGTCACATCTAACCAACAGTCACATCTAACAACCAGTTACATCTAACCACCAGTCACATCTAACCACTAGTCACATCTAACCACCAGTCACATCTAACCACCAGTCACATCTAACCACCAGTCACATCTAACCACCAGTCACATCTAACCACCAGTAACATCTAACCAACAGTCACATCTAACCAACAGTCACATCTATCCACCAGTCACATCTAACCACCAGTCACATCTAACCAACAGTCACATCTAACCACCAGTCACATCTAGCCAGCAGTCACATCTAACCACCAGTCACATCTAACCACCAGTCACATCTAGCCAACAGTCACATCTAACCACCAGTCACATATAGCCAACAGTCACATCTAACCACCAGTCACATCTAACCACCAGTCATATCTAGTCAACAGTCACATCTAACCACCAGTCACATCTAACCACCAGTCACATCTAACCACCAGTCACATCTAGCCAACAGTCACATCTAACCACCAGTCACATCTAACCACCAGTCACATCTAGCCATAAGTCACATCTAACAACCAGTCACATCTAGCCATAAGTCACATCTAACCATCAGTCACATCTAGCCATAAGTCACATCTAACCACCAGTCACATCTAACCACCAGTCACATCTAGCCAAGAGTCACATCTAACCACCAGTCACATCTAACCAACAGTCACATCTAACCACCAGTCACATCTAACCACCAGTCACATCTAACCACCAGTCACATCTAACCTACAGCAACATCTAACCTACAGCAACATCTAACCACCAGTCACATCTAGCAACCAGTCACATCTAACCACCAGCCAAATCTAGCCAACAGTCACATCTAACCACCAGTCACATCGAACCAACAGTCACATCTAGCAACCAGTCACATCTAACCACCAGTAACATCTAGCCAACAGTCACATCTAACCACCTGTCACATCTAGCCATAAGTCACATCTAACCACCAGTCACATCTAACCACCAGTCACATCTAACCTACAGTCACATCTAGCAACCAGTCGCATCTAACCACCAGTCACATCTAACCAACAGTCACATCTAACCAACAGTCACATCTAACCAACAGTCACATCTAACCAACAGTCACGTCTAACCACCAGTCACATCTAACCACTAGTCACATCTAACCACTAATCACATATAACCACCAGTAACATCTAACCACAAGTCACATCTAACCAACAGTCACATCTAACTACCATTCACATCTAACCACCAGTCACATCTAACCAACAGTCACATCAAACCACCAGTCACATCTAACCACCAGTCACATATAACCACCAGTCACATCTAACCACAAGTCACATCTAACCACAAGTCACATCTAACCAACAGTCACATCTAACTACCAGTCACATAGAACCACCAGTCACATCTAACCAACAGTCACATCTAACCACCAGTCACATCTAACCACCAGTCACATCTAACCACCAGTCACATCTAACCACTAATCACATCTAACCAACAGTCAAATCTAACCACCAGTAACATCTAACCAACAGTCACATATAACCACCAGTCACATCTAACCACCAGCCACATCTAGCCACCAGTCACATCTAACCAACAGTCACATATAACCACCAGTCACATCTAACTAACAGCCACATATAAACAACAGTCACATCTAGCCACCAGTCACATCTAGCCACCAGTCACATCTAGCCAACAGTCACATATAGCCACCAGTCACATCTAACCACCAGTCACATCTAACCACCAGTCACATCTAACAACCTGTCACATCTAGCCAACAGTCACATCTAGCAAACAGTCACATCTAGCCAACAGTCACATCTAGCCAACAGTCACATCTAGCCACCAGTTACATCTAGCCAACAGTCACATCTAACCACCAGTCACATCTAGCCAACAGTCACATCTAACCACCAGTCAAATCTAGCCAATATCATTTTAGAACAGGAATATCTCTCATACAAACATAGCTATAGCACAGCATAAATTATGAGCCTAAATATGAAGTTTAAAGAATTACAATATAGCGACCTCAGCTAAATTGTTTAAAGTGCATTGCTGCTCATATAGGAGGCACTGTATGTGAGTGTCCCGTTCAAGATGCATTGCTGCTCACATAGGAGGCACTGTATGTGAGTGTCCGGATGCATTGCTGCTCATATAGGAGGCACTGTATGTGATTGTCCGGATGCATTGCTGCTCATATAGGAGGCACTGCATGTGATTGTCCGGATGCATTGCTGCTCATATAGGAGGCACTGTATGTGAGTGTCCGGATGCATTGCTGCTCATATAGGAGGCACTGTATGTGAGTGTCCGGATGCATTGCTGCTCATATAGGAGGCACTGTATGTGAGTGTCCGGATGCATTGTTGCTCATATAGGAGGCACTGTATGTGAGTGTCCGGATGTATTGTTGCTCAAATAGGAGGCACTGTATATGAGTGTCCGGTTGCATTGCTGCTCATATAGGAGGAACTGTATGTGTGTGTCCGGATGCATTGCTGCTCATATAGGAGGCACTGTATGTGAGTGTCCGGATGCATTGCTGCTCATATAGGAGGCACTGTATGTGAGTGTCCGGATGCATTGTTGCTCATATAGGAGGCACTGTATGTGAGTGTGCGGATGCATTGCTGCTCATATAGGAGGCACTGTATGTGAGTGTCCGGATGCATTGCCGCTCATATAGGAGGCACTGTATGTGAGTGTCCGGATGCATTGCTGCTCATATAGGAGGCACTGTATGTGAGTGTCCGGATGCATTGTTGCTCATATAGGAGGCACTGTATGTGAGTGTCCGGATGCATTGCTGCTCATATAGGAGGCACTGTATGTGAGTGTCCGGATGCATTGGTGCTCATATAGGAGGCACTGTATGTGAGTGTCCGGATGCATTGCTGCTCATATAGGAGGCACTGTATGTGAGTGTCCGGATGCATTGTTGATCATATAGGAGGCACTGTATGTGAGTGTCCGGATGCATTGCTGCTCATATAGGAGGCACTGTATGTGAGTGTCCGGATGCATTGCTGCTCATATAGGAGGCACTGTATGTGAGTGTCCGGATGCATTGCTGCTCATATAGGCGGCACTGTATGTGAGTTTCCCGATGCATTGCTGCTAATATAGGAGGCACTGTATGTGAGTGTCCGGATTCATTGCTGCTCATATAGGAGGCACTTTATGTGAGTGTCCGGGTGCATTGCTGCTCATATAGGAGGCACTGTATGTGAGTGTCCGGATGCATTGCTGCTCATATAGGAGGCACTGTACGTGAGTGTCTGGATGCATTGCTGCTCATATAGGAGGCACTGTATGTGAGCGTCCGGATGCATTGCTTCTCATATAGGAGGCACTGTATGTGAGTGTCCGGATGCAGTGCTGCTCATATAGGAGGCACTGTATGTGAGTGTCCGGCTGCATTGCTGCTCATATAGGAGGAACTGTATGTGAGTGTCCTGATGCATTGCTGCTCAAATAGGAGGCACTGTATATGAGTGTCCGGATGCATTGTTGCTCATATAGGAGGCACTGTATGTGAGTGTCCGCCGGATGCATTGCTGCTCATATAGGAGGCACTGAATGTGAGTGTTCGGATGCATTGCTGCTCATATAGGTGGCACTGTATGTGAGTGTCCGGATGCATTGCTGCTCATATAGGAGGCACTGTATGTGAGTGTCCGGGTGCATTGCTGCTCATATAGGAGGCACTGAGTGTGGTGTCGGATGCATTGAGGCCACTCTGATATAGGAGGCAGTGTATGTGAGTGTCCGGGATGCATTGCTGCTCATATAGGAGGCACGTATGTGAGTGTCCGGATGCATTGCTGCTAATAATAGGAGCACTGTATGTGAGTGTCCGGATTGCTTGCTGCTCACATAGGAGGCACTCTATGTGAGTGTCGGATGCATTGAGGCTGCTCATATAGGAGGGACGGTTTGTGATGTGAGTGTCCCGATTCATTGCTGCTCATATAGGAGGCACTGTATGTGAGTGTCCGGATGCATTGCTGCTCATATAGGAGGCACTGTATGTGAGTGTCCGGATGCATTGCTGCTCATATAGGAGGCACTGTATGTGAGTGTCCCTTTGCATTGCTGCTCATATAGGAGGAACTGTATGTGAGTGTCCGGGTGCATTGCTGCTCATATAGGAGGCACTGTATGTGAGTGTCCGGACGCATTGCTGCTCATATAGGAGGCACTGTATGTGAGTGTCTGGATGCATTGCTGCTCAAATAGGAGGCACTGTATGTGAGTGTCCGGATGCATTGCTGCTCGTATAGGAGGCACCCTATGTGAGTGTCCCGTTGCATTGCTGCTCACATAGGAGGCACTCTATTTGAGTGTCCGGATGCATTGCTGCTCATATAGGAGGGACTGTATGTGAGTGTCCCGATGCATTGCTGCTCATATAGGAGGCACTGTATGTGAGTGTCCGGATGCATTACTGCTCATATAGGAGGCACTGTATGTGAGTGTCCGGATGCATTGCTGCTCATATAGGAGGCACTGTATGTGAGTGTCCGGATGCATTGCTGCTCATATAGGAGGCACTGTATGTGAGTGTCCCGTTGCATTGCTGCTCGTATAGGAGGCACCCTATGAGAGTGTCCCGTTGCATTGCCGCTCATATAGGAGGCACTGTATGTGAGTGTCCGGATGCATTGCTGCTCATATAGGAGGCACTTTATGTGAGTGTCCGGATGCATTGCTGCTCGTATAGGAGGCACCCTATGTGAGTGTCCCGTTGCATTGCTGCTCATATAGGAGGCACTGTATGTGAATGTCCAGATGCATTGCTGCTCAAATAGGAGGCACTGTATGTGAGTGTCCGGATGCATTGCTGCTCATATAGGAGGCACTGTATGTGAGTGTCCGGATGCATTGCTGCTCATATAGGAGGCACTGTATGTGAGTGTCCGGATGCATTGCTGCTCATATAGGAGGCACTGTATGTGAGTGTCCGGATGCATTGTTGCTCATATAGGAGGCACTGTATGTGAGTGTCCGGAAGGATTGCTGCTCATATAGGAGGCACTGTATGTGAGTGTCCGGATGCATTGCTGCTCAAATAGGAGGCACTGTATGTGAGTGTCCGGATGCATTGCTGCTCATATAGGAGGCATTGTATGTGAATGTCCGGATGCATTGCTGCTCATATAGGAGGCACTGTATGTGAGTGTCCGGATGCATTGTTGCTCATATAGGAGGCACTGTGTGTGAGTGTCCGGATGTATTGTTGCTCAAATAGGAGGCACTGTATATGAGTGTCCGGTTGCATTGCTGCTCATATAGGAGGAACTGTATGTGAGTGTCCGGATGCATTGCTGCTCATATAGGAGGCACTGTATGTGAGTGTCCGGATGCATTGCTGCTCATATAGCAGGCACTGTATGTGAGTGTCCGGATGCATTGTTGCTCATATAGGAGGCACTGTATGTGAGTGTGCGGATGCATTGCTGCTCATATAGGAGGCACTGTATGTGAGTGTCCGGATGCATTGCTGCTCATATAGGAGGCACTGTATGTGAGTGTCCGGATGCATTGCTGCTCATATAGGAGGCACTGTATGTGAGTGTCCGGATGCATTGTTGCTCATATAGGAGGCACTGTATGTGAGTGTCCGGATGCATTGCTGCTCATATAGGAGGCACTGTATGCGAGTGTCCGGATGCATTGTTGCTCATATAGGAGGCACTGTATGTGAGTGTCCCGATGCATTGCTGCTCATATAGGAGGGACTGTATGTGAGTGTCCCGATGCATTGCTGCTCATATATGAGGCACTGTATGTGAGTGTCCGGATGCATTGCTGCTCATATAGGAGGCAATGTATGTGAGTGTTCGGATGCATTGTTGCTCATATAGGAGGCACTGTATGTGAGTGTCCGGATGCATTGCTGCTCATATAGGAGGGACTGTATGTGAGTGTCCCGATGCATTGCTGCTCATATAGGAGGCACTGTATGTGAGTGTCCGGATGCGTTGCTGCTCATATAGGAGGAACTGTATGTGAGTGTCCGGATGCATTGCTGCTCATATAGGAGGCACTGTATGTGAGTGTCCGGATGTATTGCTGCTCATATTGGAGGCACTGTATGTGAGTGTCCGGATGCATTGCTGCTCATATAGGAGGAACTGTATGTGAGTGTCCGGGTGCATTGCTGCTCATATAGGAGGCACTGTATGTGAGTGTCCGGATGCATTGCTGCTCATATAGGAGGCACTGTATGTGAGTGTCCCGTTGCATTGCTGCTCGTATAGGAGGCACCCTATGTGAGTGTCCCGTTGCATTGCTGCTCATATAGGAGGCACTGTATGTGAGTGTACGGATGCATTGCTGCTCATATAGGAGGCACTGTATGTGAGTGTCCGGATGCATTGCTGCTCATATAGGAGGCACTGTATGTGAGTTTTCGGATGCATTGTTGCTCATATAGGAGGTACTGTATGTGAGTGTCCGGATGCATTGCTGCTCATATAGGAGGCACTGTATGTGAGTGTCCGGATGCATTTTTGCTCATATAGGAGGCACTGTATGTGAGTGTCCGGATGCATTGCTGCTCATATAGGAGGCACTGTATGTGAGTGTCCGGGTGCATTGCTGCTCATATAGGAGGCACTGTATGTGAGTGTCCGGATGCATTGCTGCTCATATAGGAGGCAGTGTATGTGAGTGTCCGGATGCATTGCTGCTCATATAGGAGGCACTGTATGTGAGTGTCCGGATGCATTGCTGCTCGTATAGGAGGCACCCTATGTGAGTGTTCCGTTGCATTGCTGCTCACATAGGAGGCACTCTATGTGAGTGTCCGGATGCATTGCTGCTCATATAGGAGAGACTGTATGTGAGTGTCCCGATTCATTGCTGCTCATATAGGAGGCACTGTATGTGAGTGTCCGGATGCATTGCTGCTCAAATAGGAGGCACTGTATGTGAGTGTCCGGATGCATTGCTGCTCATATAGGAGGCACTGTATGTGAGTGTCCCGTTGCATTGCTGCTCATATAGGAGGCACCCTATGTGAGTGTCCTGTTGCATTGCTGCTCATATAGGAGGCACTGTATGTGAGTGCCCGGATGCATTGCTGCTCATATAGGAGGCACTTTATGTGAGTGTCCGGATGCATTGCTGCTCGTATAGGAGGCACCCTATGTGAGTGTCCCGTTGCATTGCTGCTCATATAGGAGGCACTGTATGTGAATGTCCAGATGCATTGCTGCTCAAATAGGAGGCACTGTATGTGAGTGTCCGGATGCATTGCTGCTCATATAGGAGGCACTGTATGTGAGTGTCCGGATGCATTGCTGCTCATATAGGAGGCACAGTATGTGAGTGTCCGGATGCATTGCTGCTCATATAGGAGGCACTGTATGTGAGTGTCCCGTTGCATTGCTGCTCGTATAGGAGGCACCCTATGTGAGTGTCCCGTTGCATTGCTGCTCATATAGGAGGCACTGTATGTGAGTGTCCGGATGCATTGCTGCTCATATAGGAGGCACTGTATGTGAGTGTCCGGATGCATTGCTGCTCGTATAGGAGGCACCCTATGTGAGTGTCCCGTTGCATTGCTGCTCATGTAGGAGGCACTGTATGTGAATGTCCGGATGCATTGCTGCTCAAATAGGAGGCACTGTATGTGAGTGTCCGGATGCATTGCTGCTCATATAGGAGGCACTTTATGTGAGTGTCCGGATGCATTGCTGCTCATATAGGAGGTACTGTATGTAAGTGTCCGGATGCATTGCTGCTCATATAGGAGGCACTGTATGTGAGTGTCCGGATGCATTGTTGCTCATATAGGAGGCACTGTATGTGAGTGTCCGGAAGGATTGCTGCTCATATAGGAGGCACTGTATGTGAGTGTCCGGATGCATTGCTGCTCAAATAGGAGGCACTGTATGTGAGTGTCCGGATGCATTGCTGCTCATATAGGAGGCACTGTATGTGAATGTCCGGATGCATTGCTGCTCATATAGGAGGCACTGTATGTGAGTGTCCGGATGCATTGTTGCTCATATAGGAGGCACTGTGTGTGAGTGTCCGGATGCATTGCTGTTCATATAGGAGGCACTGTATGTGGGTGTCCGGATGCATTGCTGCTCATATAGGAGGCACTGTATGTGAGTGTCCGGATGCATTGCTGCTCATATAGGAGGCACTGTATGTGAGTGTCCGGATGCATTGTTGCTCATATAGGAGGCACTGTATGTGAGTGTCCGGTTGCATTACTGCTCATATAGGAGGCACTGTATATGATTGTCCGGATGCATTGCTGCTCATATAGGAGGAACTGTATATAGGCGGCACTGTATGTGAGTTTCCGGATGCATTGCTGCTCATATAGGAGGCACGGTATGTGAATGTCCGGATGCATTGCTGCTCAAATAGGAGGCACTGTTTGTGAGTTTCCGGAAGCATTGCTGCCCATATAGGAGGCACTGTATGTGAGTGTCCGGATGCATTGTTGCTCATATAGGAGGCACTGTATGTGAGTGTCCGGATGCATTGTTGCTCATATAGGAGGCACTGTATGTGAGTGTCCGGTTGCATTACTGCTCATATAGGAGGCACTGTATATGATTGTCCGGATGCATTGCTGCTCATATAGGAGGAACTGTATATAGGCGGCACTGTATGTGAGTTTCCGGATGCATTGCTGCTCATATAGGAGGCACGGTATGTGAATGTCCGGATGCATTGCTGCTCAAATAGGAGGCACTGTTTGTGAGTTTCCGGAAGCATTGCTGCCCATATAGGAGGCACTGTATGTGAGTGTCCGGATGCATTGTTGCTCATATAGGAGGCACTGTATGTGAGTGTCCGGATGTATTGTTGTTCAAATAGGAGGCACTGTATATGAGTGTCCGGTTGCATTGCTGCTCATATAGGAGGAACTGTATGTGAGTGTCCGGATGCATTGCTGATCATATAGGAGGCACTGTATGTGAGTGTCCGGATGCATTGTTGCTCATATAGGAGGCACTGTATGTGAGTGTCCGGATGCATTGTTGCTCATATAGGAGGCACTGTATGTGAGTGTGCGGATGCATTTCTGCTCATATAGGAGGCACTGTATGTGAGTGTCCGGATGCATTGCTGCTCATATAGGAGGCACTGTATGTGAGTGTCCGGATGCATTGCTGCTCATATAGG
>CM026387.1:42795706-42874551 GCA_014843695.1 Archivesica marissinica
GTGTCACGCTGCTTGTATTCTGGCTTCTCTATTTATTTATTTTTTCTATTTTATTTTCTTGTCTTTTCCAATCCTGGAAGTCGTGATAGCGCAGTCGATGCGCGTTCGCTTCAGGTGCGAACGGTCCGGAGTTCGAGCCCCGCTGGAGCCGTTACGATTGTGCCCTTAGGCAAGGCATTTAAATTCCACGTTGCCTCTTCTCTCTCCCTCGTGGCGATGGATTCCATCAGGAATGAGGTCTCGAGAGTGATTAATATAAGTTGACATAACTTGTTTCGCAATCTAGCTAAAATAAATGTGTATAAACTAATCCTGCTCATTTATTTTCATCATGTTAAAATAATATAGTTATTACAGTACACATCGCTACGGTCAGGTTGTTAACATCAATCTAGTTTATTGGGGAGGGCACTCGCTAATGTTGGTACAACTTGTTGCCCAACCCATTTGCTCATTTGCCATTTTATTCTTACAGTGTTCAAGTATAAGCATAGCATTGCAGTTGTATCATTTTGCTTGTATGTTTATCATGTTTATATTTGTAATTGTATTGTATAGAAATGAGCAATAACATATGATTAAACTTTTATTCTGGCAATGTGAATAAGATATTACTTGGCAACATTAAACTGAGACTCATTAATCTCCGCCAAAGCCTTCGTAAGTTTCCGTGAACTACGACCAGGACATATGTTAGGTTTTTACCGTTAATATTTTAATCTAGTCAGTAAGTAAGTGTACCATAATCTAAAGCTCATGTTTTACTTCGGAATTCCGATTATTAACGACGTAAGTTCACGGAATATGCAAATGTCTCAGTTTAATATTGCCAAACAATATGCTAAAATGATTTGCAAGCGTTCAGCTCTTCGCTAATATGATTTACTAAGATACAAAACGTGTGAACCTCACCGCTCCCCACTCACCATTGACTAGCCTGGGACAGGCGTCGATATAGTTTGCCTGGTAAGTCAAGCATTTAAATAAATATAGTTTAACACCGAGACTACTAATTGGGCCGTATTGAGTTTCTGATCTTTTTGCCAGAAGTTAAAAAGTGAAAAATCGAAAGCCTGGAACAGAGGCTAACCATTGACGAGCCTCTGTGGAAAGCTCGAAATATATATCCGAGATACTAATTTGCATACGGTGCGCTATTTTTAGAACTTATTAAAATTACGATCACGCGACTAGAATGGGAGTGGCTACGGAAAAAATATCAAACCATTTTCGGCCAAATTCGGGATAACATTTTTCTAAAAAAAAACAAAGACCAGGTTAGTCCAATTTCGAATTCATTTAAATTAATATTTTAAATGTCTTTGATTACATTAGTTTATTGGGACACTTGGGTAATAATGGTTTTATAGAGAGTAAAATTACATACTTTCTAGAAATTGTGACAGTGATTTTGAATTGAATGCACCTTTAAAGAACATTGCAAAGTCGCCTACCACTATGTTATGTGAACTAAAATGGAAGGATAAACGTATCCTAATACTCTATTAAGTTGGCAAAAACGTTGGAATAACATGTTCATATTATCCATACATCTCTAATGGCTAAACAATTTCAATGGAAATGTCTGCAGAATATTCAATATACAGACAATAAAATTGCATTATTCAGTAATCATCACGCGATAATGGTATAATATTATGTAATATTTGTAATTCTGAACTTAAAACTATAAGGCATCGACTCTGGGAATGTTGGTCAATTAAACATGTATGGAATGAAACACACGAGTTTATTACAAGTATATATTTTAAAACAGTGGTTTTGTGGTTTCAGGAACGTAATGTTTCCACTTTATCATACATCAATGCAGTTTACAGTATTTTGAGTGGATAACCGTGCCGTAAATAATCTTGATAGTGCCGGTCTATGCATACGGATCTGTAGTCCAGTGGTAACACGCTGGACTGGTAACCCAGGGATCGCAGGTTCGATCCCCCGCCTGACTCTAATAAAATTAACAGTCTTTCAGATGGGACTTTAAACCGAGGTCTCGTGTCGGTGCTGTACACCGTGCACGTAAAAGAACCAGACGAGACTCTGGATGGGTCTCTGTCTGTATCATTGCACTATCCTCCAAAAATCTAAAACTGACTAATCTCTTCAGGAGACGTCGCTCATATGGGCAACCGGTAGCGACGATAAATAAACGTAAAACACAAGATCTCAGCAGGGTATATAACCCTTGAATACATACTTTTCGCGTGTATCACCGTTCTTAATAGTACACCGGAAGCTGCGCGTTTGGTCCGATGGCGTACAATGGATCTGTAAAAGACGCGGAAATAAATATGAAGGTAATATTTTGATCATTACATCACACACGGTAAGACTAACAGCGAAATACCAGATGAAAGTGTATTGAACAAAATGGGATAGTCAAACTTCAACAAGGGACATGCTGGTGTCAAAGTAAATATCACAAATCGTGAAATTACTTAAGTGAGGCGGTCGACGTGGTGTCACAAGCCTCTCTTCCTTCCTATGTCTATTTTCCGATATCAGTGCTCTAACCAGGGTCTATCCTATCGTAGGCTCGCTGGAGTTGTCTAGGGGGTTTCTCTACGGTCCTTCAATAATGCTCTAACCAGGGTCTATCCTATCGTAGACTCGCTGGAGTTGTCTAGGGGGTTTCTCTACGGTCCTTCATATATTATAACTCAACACAGTCTATCATTTTCCTTGGTATAATATCATTTACAACAATCTCATTTATTGCATATTACCTGTAATTAATCTTTAATACGTCTTTATAACTTCTTAGTATTAATTTTTACGTAATGCATATACTTATATAGAATTTTATTTCATATACTCGACAATAAACATAACTTTAATGCGCGCTACATGACCTTAGATGTCGATGCACCGTAAAACACCATTCATTCATTTATTTCACATCTATAACATGTATCATATATTCGTGATATCTCGTATCTTATTATTCGCCTCACTATTTCAATGTGTTCATAATAGTTCTATGACTATACTAATTCCCTTCCTTTATCAAACTATTCCAATAGATATATTAGCCAAAACAATCGTTTCTTAAAAGGCCTAATTATCTTCCGTTCACGTATTTAATATGACTTTAATATTTAAGAGTTAATACTTCTTTAAATATTAATTTTTCTAACTATCATAGAAACAGTTTATATTCTAATAGTGAGTTACATATTTCCTTAACGCCTCCATGGCTGGATAAACATGCACTAATTTCTTCATCATTTTTCATTTCTTAAATAGCAGAATTAACATATATAACAGACATTACGGCGCCAAACATCTGTGATGTTATACAATATGATTACATGTTTCTCTGTCATCAAGAAAGCGGCGATTATCTTACATAACTGACCACCTGCACTCGGTGGTGTCAAAATATAATTTGTTCCCGCGCAAACAGACAACTGATCATTTAGGCGCGAAAATAATAGCAGACGATTATACATATTACATAATAATCATAATCTTACATGGTTAACAATGTGTCATATATATAAATAAATAACTGTATTTATATAATACATTTTTATTTATATATGACAATAATTTATTCGTGCAAATAAATTGTTTGTTTTTTCTATCTTTTGCACAGTGGTCAAAAAGGATAAAATAAAAATCGATGAAAATCCTTAAAGTGACACTACATCAGTGAAAACGCAAATTTATACAGAATGTAATTTCCTATTATATTGTGTAATTTCCCCCCAAATATTTGCCTCAAATACTGAGTATTGTCACGTGCCGAGGGGTCATAAGGATAATTGGTAGCGTGCTATTCCCTCGACTCACGCCTACTAAAATAGGGGTCCGTCTGTCAACTTCAAAAGTAAAAATGAACCAAAGTGGACACTGATTAAGGCCGACTAAACGATTAATCCAAGGGGAAGCACCCTACAGGTTTGCTGAGATAATAAGAGAAATAAAGATTTAAATGATTCAACAAGATTTATTCAATAGCTAGAACAATTTGGTCGCATATCAAGACGGGCTAGTAATGTTTTACTATCATGAAATGATAACAATCGTCAGTTTCACATTAACAAATATCTTGCATTTGCACCTTATTATGCATCTCTCAAATATACCCCAAAACACAGCTGTATTTTGTGAACAGATCTCTATAACATGTAATATGTTACTAATGTAATTTATTGTAAGTATTCCTAAAGAAATAAAAGAATAATTTTAACCTAACAAAAAATAGGTCTTATACCTAAGAAATAAAAGTTCAGAGTCCCTCTTATGAAACGCTCCCAAGCCTATTTATACTGCGCACCAAATACACTGTGCAGCGCATTAATATATATGTGCGCTCAAATAGCGCACAACCTATGCTGTGCGCTATTAAGCATAAACCGCACAAGAAAAAGCGCACACAGTGCGCCCAATAGCGCGCGTTCGTAACTGTGCGCTGTATCCATGCCAACACTATGGCTACCTGGTTCCAAACACGGTTTCTATGATAAAACTGAATGAAAACATCGAAAATCTTATAATGAGATTAATATAAAAACATTATATTGTATTAATGTTTCCTTGTGATAAAAATCTATACTGTTTCCAGTGTATAAATACTATTTAAAGTTTAACTCTGATGAAAATCTCTGAGAAATGACAGTTTAAAACTACCCACAATGCAATGCGATTTCTATCTAAGTACTTCCGGAAAATGGCTGCCGTAGGATACACATGTTTTACTCTGTCATGGATTTAACGGATTAACTGATAAAAACATGCTTTCCAATGCTAGCAAAACTGATTTGTTGACATGACAAAATAATGTAAACAGGGTTGACATCCAAGCGTAATAGCGTAATACAACCGGTGTCTCCCGAATAACGAGATTTATTGTACAGATTTACCGTTATATCTCACAGTTGTGCCTATGCATATTTATTTGTAGACTAATCTTAGTTATATTTATTATCTCTAAGCGAAAGTATCAAGCGTTTAGTATTGACTACAATGACAAAGAAATGCCAATTCAGGAGCGTGGATGACCGATATATGAAATCCTACATTCACTTTTGAAAGTTTGTAGACCATAAACACACTGTTTATTGGTTCAATATTTGTGTTCGAATGTATTCGGAAGAATTTGTAGTAGCAATGCATTTATACGTGAACAATGCATTTTTTTTACATGTGGTGTAATGTCGCTTTAAGCAAACAAGCGATTTGAAACATTGTTTAAAACTGAATTATCAAGGTTTTCAGTGTAATAAAATTATCTAAGAGATGAAATTTCAAGTTTCATTTTTGTTAAGAAACAACTTCAGGATTGTAATTTGAATTATTTCTGTAACGTGTGTTTTTACGTTTATTTATCGTCGCTACCGGTTGCCCATATGAGCGACGCCTCCTGACGAGATTAGTTATTTTAGATTGTGGAGGATAGTGCATGATACAGACAGAGACCAATTCCAGAATCTCCTCTGGTTCTTTTACGTGTTACCACTGGACTACAGATCCGTCTGATTTCTGCAACATGCCTGTATCAGGCATATATAGTTGTGCGAAATGTTGATGAGTCAGAAATGGAAAAGCATGTCATTGATTGGAGATGACAACAGGCACCTCCGCGGGCCGGTTTCGTAACAATTTATGACTGTTTGCTCAAACACGAATATAAAACATGGGAATATTGTAGAATGATTATGTAATTTAAGCACAGAGCAGCGTTCAGTAAATGTAAATGCGTTGCTGCTTCGATACGAATTGAGACGGGGAGATATGAAAATATAAGATTAGATGAACGTAACTGTCCATTGTGTAATGTTTTGGAAAATGAGAGCCATGTGTGATGTTGGATTGCGTCCCAGCCATAGTTTTAGCTTAATTTTAAGCTAATTCGATATCATATGGTACTAGTTTTATTGTATACAAATCTTCATTAATGCATACGTATGGTTACAGTTAGAATATAAGTGATTACAATTGTTGGTACATATGTGGGCAACCGGTAATGACCTAAAATAAACTTAAATAAAAGAAAAATTACATAAGGAAAGTTTAACAATATAGAGTTTATTTTATGATTTCCAATGAAATATAAAACTTTATCAGTGAAATAAACTTGTGTTGCTCACTTGGTTGAAAGCAGTGGAATAACACATTTTATTTTTTACTGCTTTGCTAGTATTTAGTGCCTTGTGGCTGTATGTTAAAATGTTGTCATCGCGAATGTTTTCGGACACAAGCTGTCAGTGACGTGATAGTAAAATAAATGTGTATCAACTAAAGCGATAGTATTCCACAATCACTCTTTCGTTCGGTGTTTCGGTTGAGAGTGGCTGCTGTGATCAGTGTGGAATGTATATCAGTACCATCCGACTACTACTACACCTCTGTCGCTAAATACATCATTCTTACTAGTTCCGGTTTCGCCATTTGCATTTTGCTTATTTTAGCTAGATTACGAAACAAGCTCTTTCAACATTAGATTAATCGCTCTCGAGACATCATTCCTGGTGGAATTCATCGCCATGAGGGAGAGAGAAAAGACAGCGTGGAATGTATGTGCATTGCCTTCATTTTTGACATTTTCTGTACAATTTATATTATTATATATATATTTATTGATTTGGTTGCGATAATTCGAGTATTAACATATTCAGACGTTAGAACGAATATTCCAATATTCGAATATGTGTTGTCACCACTAGTATATACAGTCAAACCTGTGCTAAAGGCCACCTCCGAATAAAGGCCGCATATGAAAAACCTGTCTCTAAAGACCCCCATATTTCTCTCCCGTCGAGACATTTTCAATGCATTTTAACCCTCTATTGAGAGGCCACCTGCCAACAAAGACCACTTGTTTACTTTCCCCGAGGGTGGCCTTTACAGACAGGTTTGACGAAATAGTAATAGAGAAGTCTTATGTATTGGCATCTGTATATGACACACGTACGAACATGGCGTACGAACTCTATAAATCTACTTTGCCGTCGGAAATGATGTTCACAGCTTGAACTAATACAGATAGCGAGAAATGAATGTATGTCTTTCGCGGAAATTGCTTTATCAATGAAGATTTGTTGCAAGACTCTAGATATAAATTGTGCTACAAGTAAACAGACTTCATTGACAAGCATCGGGAACGAATTAAGTAATAATGCATAGTCTGTATCACTTTTAAGGTATGTCTTCTGTGACTTCAATACACCATGCACTCAACGGTTGTCTGGCGATCAACATTTCATAGATCTCTCAATGTACTGCTCCGGTGTTATTGCATCCACAACAAGTTTGTAGTCAAACAAGTATAAGGTATACACTAGTTCGATGTCCCTACAACACCTGTTCCTGGGATATGACCACAGAATGTGAATTACAGTCAAATCTGTCATAAGCAGCCAGCCAAGGGAGTCAGAGAAAGTGGCTGCTTAGCACAGGTGGCTGCTTAATAGAGGTCAAATATATAATAACACAACTGATTGGTAATCTGGAAACTGGCTGCTTAATACAGGTTGGCTGCTTAATAGAGGTGACCACTAACACAGGTTTGACTGTATATACAGGTTGGCTGCTTAATAGAGGTGACCACTAACACAGGTTTGACTGTATGTCGAATGCTGATGGCTCGTGTAATCGCATTGGTCTCAATAACCAATTATAAGCAGCGATAAATTACATAAATATCTGCACGTGCGCTCGTGCTTGCTAAGCGTTCTGTAAACAATACAAATGGCAGCCAATTTCTCTCGATTCGATTGAATCCCAATTATTGAAAATAAATTATTTCCAACAATGTGTTACTACAATGTACACTTGTTCTAGATATTGGTATGTGTTTGTCGAAACATACTTATACCGTACCATACTAGTGCGTGTGCTGATTGTATTCGACTATCAAATAGTGTCAGTGAATCTCGTTTGCATCGAGATAATGTAGATTTATTTAATATGGCTCAAAGAACGCATCATTTACCACCGTGTAGATGGTAGCTCTAACAGGCAAATCATACATTTTCAAAACATTTTTAATGTGCGCAATAGTGCTCTCATACAATCATCAGCATTTTATTGTATCATTTTGATTGTAAGCTTATTTTAGGTTAGATTAGCGTAGGCTTTTCAGATGTATCATGTGTTGTTTACAAATACATGTATGTATATACATATGTTATATCATACTATATAAATATAACATAACAACTGCATAATGTGATGTGTTTTATACTTTGATAAATACCGTCTCTTGTAACTCATTAATGAGTGGCAATGTACTATACCATGTATTATTTTAATGTTGTTCTGTTATTGTTGTACATTGATGAGACATAAATAAATAAATAAATACATCCGTTAACATTATTTGTTTAAAGCGACATTACATTACATTACAATAAAATGCATTGTTTTCACATATAAATGCATTGCTACTACAAATTCTTCTAAATACACTCGAACACTAACATTGAATCAATAAACAGTGGTTTGTGGTATACAAACTTTCAAAAGTGAAAGTAGGACTTCATATAACGGCCATCCACGCTACTGAATTGACGTTTGCTGTCATTGAAGTCAATACTTAATATGCGATACTTTCGTTTAGAGATGATTTAACTAAGATTAGTCTACATATACATATGCATAGGCACACATTTGAGATACCATGTACCATAACTCGTGTTATTCAGGATAAACGCTTTGGATTACGCATGAATGTCGACCATATTTACATTATTTTGTTATGTCAACAAACCGCGTTTATTTGTTGAAACACTCAGTTTTTGAGGCAAATATTTGGAAAGAAATTATACCATATATAAATAGGAAATTACATTCTATGATATTTGCGTTTCACCGATGTAGTGTCGCTTTAAATATATATCGACACTTTTCTCAACTCGCGTTACCGCTAGGCTCGGACCCGCTCGCCGCCTAAAGCTCGCTCTGGACACACTTTCGGACATATATACGGACAGACATACCTCTATAATAGAGGAGCATGTGTTTGGGGGGTGCCAATGGTATAATTACTCAGACAAACTTGGCCTTTAATTATTAGAAATGTAGGCTTACATATAAAAAAAAATTGTTATCACAAACTGACGTCATTGACACGAAACCTCGCCTGTTTGTTAAATGTGTACATACATTTAAAATGATGATATCTACATACTAAATAAATGATCCGATCAATCATGTCTGCTTATCTATAAAGACCACTGCTTCCTGAAACTTCCGAGATCCGCATTAGCAACTCTATATATAAATCGTGTGTACATTTGAAAATCACCTGAGGACAACTCTTACGCTGCACCGCTCAGAGAAATAAAGTCGCCTGTGCTTACCGTGCTGCACTCGATAAAGCGACCACGACTATAGCGGATAAACCAAGGCAGCTGATTGCAGGTATTTTCAAATATATTGTTACAAGTTGTATCTCTTATCATTAGACGGATATGTAGCCCAGTGGTAACAAGCTGGACTGGTAATCCAGGGATCGCAGGTTCGATCCCCCGTCTGACTCTAATAAAATTAACAGTCTTTCAGATGGGACTTTAAACCTAAACAACCAGAGGAGACTACGGAATGGGTATCTGTCTGTATCATTGCACTATCCTCCAACAATCTGAAATGACTAATCTCTTCAGGAGGCGTCGCTCATATGGGCAACCGGTAGTGACGATAAATAAACGTAAAACACACACACAACGCACACTTCGGATACGTGTGTTTTTACATAAATACAGTTTTAAACATTTTGGAATATTATTGGTTGTTCAGTTTGTGTTTTGGAATAAAGATGTGATATATCTTTGATGAAATCCTTCGTGTTACGTTTTCATGTAATAATAATCATATAATGTAGGTATGCGTTTTCTATGTCCTCTAGTATACATGTAAGATGTTTTAATCAATATATGTATATTGATATATATATATTGTATATATATAAAGTGTCAATGTATATGGTATACAGACAGATCTGTAGTCCAGTGGTAACACGCTGGACTGGTAATCCAGAGATCGCAGGTTCGATCCCCAGTCTGACCCTGATCAAATGTACAGTTTTTCAGGTGGGACGTTAAACCGAGGTCTCGTGTCGGTGCTTTACACTGTGGACTGTGCACGTAAAAGAACCAGAGGAGACTCTGGAATGGGTCTCTGTCTGTATCATTGCACTATCCTCCAAAATTCTAAAATGACTAATCTCTTCAGGAGGCGTCGTTCATATGGGCAACTGGTAGCGATGTAATGGTAATAGGTAATGGCATGTTGTGGAAGAGGGATAACTAGGACACCATGTATATATATACCGACAGTAGTTTTGAAACAATCGAATTAACATTTTTTATTTCGCAGAATGGATCCCAAGTTGCTATGCATGTTAGCTGTAACTGCTGCTGTCGTCTATGTCACAAGCGCAGACAAAACTGAAGGTAAATTCAAATATGATAACCGACAGTGTGAGTGAAAAGAACTGGGTAGACATAATTCGCACAGACGCACACTCAAAATAATGTGCAACGGAAACAAAAAGCTGAAGGTGCCGCAATTAAAATGTGCCTACTCGGGGGATGCGCATTCTTGCCCATGGTATATCAAGCACGTCAAGGGATTCTTCGAGTGCCTTGTGACAAATCTCGTGAAAGACGCGTCCTCCATCTGCAACCCGCCCAACGTCAACTGCCACAACCACTGCCAGGGCATCACCTTCATCAAGGGTAATGAAGCTCATCATAGCCACATCCGCAATATGATCCTCGAGAGAATCGAGCTTGAGGGAGAAACGAGGTACCCTGAAGACGGCCAGACCATCGAGAGTGAAAGCCAGCCATTGGAATCAGAGCTTGATTTTGAACCATACGTATAATAATAAAATTAAAGTATTTGTATAGAAGTATTACCACAAGACTGCTTACTGTGCTGTATTTAGGCCTGGACCGACTGGGTCATGGTCCAGGAACCCGTACAACCTAGGGTCCCCGCAACTCTGATGAAGAAAAAAATATTAAATAAAAATTATATATATCAATTATGAATAGAACATCGCATAAACTCCTCGAGTCCTTAGAACCAATTGCCTATGCTGACTAATTCATGAACAATGCTCTTGTGTTATTAGCCAGTAGCGACAATTTTCCAAACCCAAGAAGAAATAGGGAAATAGGCGTACGATCCATGTACCTGTAAAATACGCAATTGTGATGTGGCTTAATTGAGACTTTATGCAGTCTGGAAGGTTTGGTTCAAGTATGGCCGTCTATGTCCGACTTTATGCAGTCTGGAAGGTTTGGTTCAAGTATGGCCGTCTCTGTCCGTATATATTCTGATTCTAAGGAACTGTCATTTGAACCATACTGCATAAATAAATATATATAATATACATGTATTATAAATTATATGTAGCTAAATTAGTGTCTTTTTAATAAAGTCTGTCCAACCTACCCGTGTTCTTATTAAACGTAAATATATTTATACTTATATATACCGTAGCCAGAATAAGTTTTGCAAGAATACCTTTTTTATTTTACGATTAATCTCAATATTTTTAATTTCCCAATAGGTCGTAATTAAAACCGACGCCACGTCGCCTATGGAAAAAGTTTTTAAAAAAGGTGATGTTGACGTCGTGTTAGTTGCATTACGGCCTATGGAAAAAGGTTTTTAAAAAGGTGATGTTGACGTCGTGTTAGTTGCATTACGGCCTATGGAAAAAGGTTTTTAAAAAGGTGATGTTGACGTCGTGTTAGTTGCATTACGGCCTATGGAAAATGTTTTTAAAAAGGTGATGTTGACGTCGTGTTAGTTGCATTACGGCCAGTGGAAAACTGCAAACATGGTGATGAGCACGTCGTGTTAATTGCATTACGGCCAGTGGAAAACTGCAAACATGGTGATGATCACGTCGTGTTAATTGCATTACGGCCAATGGAAGACTCCAAACATGGTGATGATCATGTCGTGTTAGTTGCAGGCTCCAGTTAACCAGTACTTGGTACATCAACCTCCATAACAACTTTTTCATAAAGAGACACGGTCTGAACGGGGCTCAAACCCGTTACAATCGGTGATGATAGGTTACATTGGTCAACGACTTTAACCATGCAACCACATAAATGGTGCGATGGACTTATCTATCGGAATAATGCCATATTCGGCAAGGGTAATAACTATCTTAGGCACGACGGACACTCGTGCGGGCCATATTGAAGAAAAGAATAATCAGACATTAATAATTTATCCAGCAATTGGACGGCAGGCTTAGTATACCTCTATACAATACAAAATTGGGTTTATATATATATTTATAAAATTAATGGCCTTTCAGATGGGACTTTAAAGTGAGGTCTCGTGTCTGTGATGTACACCGTACACGTAAAAGAACCAGAGGGGACTCTGGAATGGATCTCTGTCTGTATCATTGCACTATCGTCTAAATATCTAAAATGACTAATCTCTTCAGGAAGCGTCGCTCATAAGGGCAACCGGTAGCGACGATAAATAAACGTAAAACACACCCACTATACAGTTGTGAGTTCTTTACGTGTAGAGGCTGGATCCCTCAACTTGTTCAAGTGTCCCTCGAAGAACACACATAGTACTTGTAGATTCTTTCTTCGACGTTGTTACCGAGCTTTACTGTTGTCTCGTATTTATCCAGATACCACATCCTCCGTTCGGATACCTCATCCTCCGTTTGGATACCTCATCCTCCGTTCGGTGTACTGTGGTATTAACATGATCGGGCATATGAAAGTTCAGACGAGTCTAAGCAAATATATTCTCGTTTCCCTTTGCTTTTCATAACCACTATCCAGGTGTTTGTCTACGAATAACTTGTAATCAGACGAGACACGACGTGCAATGTTGAAGGCTGCATGTACCCCACTTTCTCTGTTCAATTATACTCGGGCAATGTGCAGGCTTGTGTTTGCCCCAGGATGGTTGATATGTGAACTGCTAAATCTAGCCAGAATAGCATTGTTCAGAACTACATAAATTATAGCATAGTTTAAACAAACGGTCTAAAATATAGGCTAAAACGTATGTATGTTCCTTTAATGTCAAACCCCTAGCTGGGACTTAGACATGTTTTCCTGGGCAAGCTTAGGCGACCTAAGCGTTTAACCAGTACTAAGCAATGTGTGTGAGGTACCTTGCTCAATGACACTACATACGTGGCCTGACCCGAGTATCAAACCCGGGGCCGTTCTACCACTGGACCACGGACGCCACACTTGGAGAAAATAATTATATTAACTATTGGACGTGGTGATAACCTCACAAGTTGTTTTGATAATCGGTCATTTCATTAATAAATATAGGTCACTGGGCTTAGATTATACAAATTTATTTTAGCTCGATTGCGAAACAAGTTCTTACAACTTATATTACTCACTCTTCGAGACTTCATTCCTGATAGAATCCAACGTAACGAGGGAGAGAGAAGAGGCAACGTGGATTTTTAATGCTTTTCATAAGGGCACAATCATAACAGCTCCAGCAGGGCTCGAACTCCGGGCCTTTTGCATCTGAAAAGAACACTCTACCACTGCACTATCATGACTTCCACATGGGTCAAGTTAAAAGGAAAGCCCAGGGTAAATGTTCACAGACAGAAGAAATTCAATAACACTATCCGAGGGTCCTCACCTTTAACCTTCAGCACAGGTGAACTAAAACAAACATTATCCATGTTGCATTCCGTGAGATAAACATCGACATTACAGTAGAATGTTCGTATATGAATTCTTTATCATCCATCAAACTTTATGCTTGTCACATTCCGTGAGATAAACATAGACATAGTCATTACAGTAGAATGTTCGTATATGAATTCTTTATCACCCATCAAACTGTATGTATCAATTTTATTATAATATTTTGTCTAGTCTTTGTTACAAAGAATTGTTCACACTTAAATCATATAACATATACTTCTTCAAACATAATTGCAAACATGCAGACATTAATACAACAGCATGTAAGAACAAACAAACAAGTAACATGGTAAAGCAGCACTATATCGTAATAAAGGATGTTTTTGGTAAAATATAAATACTAATGTGTGTTTACAAAAATCGAAATAGTCGCTCAGAAACGATAAAATTCAAATATATACGCGAATTTGTTTAGCAACAAACGAAATGTAAACATGCACAGCGAGCATGCTTGAAACTGCAGATATGCCATGTTTGTTTTCATCATTGCCGAAGGAGGACGATGCATTCCGAATGTAAATCAGGATCCAATTGTAAACAAATGCGAGTGACCGACCGACTCGGAAAGTCCTACTTTCGGTTTCGAGTTTGTTTTATCGCAAAAAAACACTGTTTACTAATTGAACATAATTATACAAATTATAATTTAGAATGTGTAGCAGCATTGCTATCCATACTTAAAATTTGAATTTTTCAAATATGTTTTATTTCATACGATACAAGGCTGCTTTAAAATACAAAATGTAAACAATGCCACATACACATGTATTTTAACAGCGACAAAACACTGTATTAACATTAAATACGTGACCTTGTATTAACATTAAATACGTGACACTGTATTAACATTAAATACGTGACCTTGTATTAACATTAAATACGTGACACTGTATTAACATTAAATACGTGACCTTGTATTAACATTAAATACATGACACTGTATTAACATTAAATACGTGACCTTGTATTAACATTAAATACGTGACCTTGTATTAACATTAAATACGTGACATTGTATTAACATTAAATATGTGACACTGTATTAACATTAAATACGTGACCTTGTATTAACATTAAATACGTGACATTGTATTAACATTAAATATGTGACACTGTATTAACATTAAATACGTGACCTTGTATTAATGTTAAATATGTGACATTGTATTAACATTAAATACTGGTCGCACCTCATTTAACGGATATTTTAGCTTAAGATTTTTAATAAATTCTCTTTGTTCTACCAAACACCAAACAGTTGCATTTCATGATTACTAAATTCAGAGGAATATGTATAATTGCTGCTAGGACTCGAGGTCATTGCCAGGTGGAGAGGTCATTGCCAGGTAAAGATGGTTTTGCCAGGTGGATAAGTCATTGCCAGGTAAAGAGGGCTTTGCAAGATGGCAGCCATTGCCAGGTATAGGACTTTGTCAGGTAAAAAGAGGGCTTTGCCCGTTAGATATCACAGAACTAGCCTGGATGACTACTATATCACCAAATACCATAGTCTAAATTTTTTTGCAATTCCTAATAGCCCAGAAATCAAATATAGTAACCCTGGGCTTCGCGCTAGTGGGTAACGCCAAAGACTGCTTTGCTAGGTGATATCATAGCTAGGAACCTACATCTCAGGGTTCCCGCTGTCGGTCGCCAAAAAAACAAATATTGACACAAAATTTTGTGAACTGGCGAAAATATTTGGCGCAACATTTTTTTTGGGGCACATATTTTCTCAAATACATGGCTTCAAATATTTATTTGTGAACTATATGGCTCTTAGTTGGCTCCAAGTTTTTTAAATTGGCTCCAGTGTTTTTCAATTGGCGACAGAAGTGGCGCAGACAAACATTCAGACAGAGGGAACCCTGCATCTGTAGCTTGATCAAATTCTACATGATACATACAAGTGTAAATCATTTGAACACATTGTCCAATGCGCAGGCAGGTTGATGGGTGAACACAATATACAAGATATACCAGTAGTAAGCTAAGTGTGTGAGATATGATTTCAGAATGAAACTGAAAGTTGAGCAAAATGTTTACCAATCACGGTAACTTTACAAAATAATACAAGTTGGATCGGTAACCTCATCACTACCTAGTTGTGTAGTAATGTCAGC
This sequence comes from Archivesica marissinica, assembly GCA_014843695.1. Lineage (NCBI taxonomy): Eukaryota > Metazoa > Mollusca > Bivalvia > Venerida > Vesicomyidae > Archivesica > Archivesica marissinica. The sequence goes on from CM026387.1 coordinate 42,811,533, forward strand.
TAACCACATTATGCAAGACGTTTATCATTTTTCATGTATATACTTGCATCAGCATTGGACTGGTTGGTTTGTTAGTGGGAACACTTTAAATGAAAGGCTGTCCGATTAGCGCAGTGGTTAGCATGCTCGCTTCTCACCAATGTAACCCTGGTTCGATACTCGGATCGGGAAGTATGCGAGATGGTACGGTGGTCGCCAGATCGAACAGGTGGGTTTTCTCCGGGTACTCCGGTTTCCGAGCGCGCTAACCACTGAGCGTTTATCTAATTGTATAGAGTGTCTCTGTAGTCCACTTGAATTCAACGTTGATCAAGGTAGACGACAATCTGAGAATTGTTCTCTGCATTACGTTAGAGAAAGTTCACGTCATGTGCAAATGATAATGGATTCTCTCCCCTTTTATAAATTAGGTAGTCCGGTTACGCAGTTATAACAATATTAATAGTACGTAATTGCTGATTAGGTCAACTAAAATGCTCGTAACTTCCTGACACTATAGAAAGGTTGATAATTTTAGAAAGCCGAGAGAAAATCCTTTCATTTAGATATACAATGTACAATGAAATTCTCTTTCATTAAAACAAATAAGTTTGAAATTTACGCAAATTAATGTGATCAATCCGGATTCATTCTAGGTCAGAATTTTTGGGAAAAGTAAGAAAGCAGACGATCGCGTTATGGCGTTAATAAATGTCAACAAAATATGGTTAAAATGCACAGTATGACCATTAAATACAACAGTTAAAGGGTGCTTTATAATGGGCCAGTGTATGTTACTGGCCAAAATTTGTATGAAAATTGTTAAAAAAATTGTCTAGGGAGGGCGAAGTCAGGGTCCCTAGGGCGACTATTTCGCCCACATCGCACTCTAAAATGATCCCTGATGAATCAGTGGTATCAATTTCAGAATATTAGCAACAATTTGATTTCACGTTTATCTTTCCATCATTAGCAGTTGTTGGACAATATGTTTTTTGTCAGCACTACATCATTCAGTACATGTATGTTGATTTTGTCACGTGGCAGCTCAAATCGCGTTTTGCACTATTTGCAATCAGGGGAAAATCAAGTATACAATTGCACCCAACTTCACTCCAAATTTTCCGGATGGAGACGCGACTTCTGCCAAAGATTTGGACCCAGTTTGAGCCATGCAGTGACATAAGATAATTTAGATACCAGACAGGACAGATTTATAGCTTTGGATTAATCAATGCGTAATTTTTGTCCCAGTCTACCAGAAAATGATTTATGTACCTCCCTCTATTCACATGTTAGTGGAATGATCAATGCCGATTAATAGAAATCTCATCAACGACGCAAACAAAACTTTGTGCACAGGGCTGGGAAAGAAATATTACAAATAACACAATATATTATGTCCAAAAAGTCTCCTATGAACACAATTGTTCTATTTATCATGTACTAATGAATGTTTTATCAGCCTGTCATGCCGGGTGAATGCCTTCGGACAGATAGGACATTCAAATGGCCTCTCCCCACTATGATCGTAACTATGGCGTTTGAGATGTTCCGCCCTCATATACGACTTCCCGCACTCCGTACACGCGTAGGGACGGTCATTTGTATGCCGACGATAATGCCGTACCAAATGCTCTCGTCTCCGGTACTGTGAGCCACAAATATCGCAACCAAATGCCCTTTCTTCCGTGTGAATTTTAGTATGGACACGAACCTTTTCTCTCGTCTTAAATTGTTTCTCACAATATTCACACTGATAGATGATATTTGGTTCTTCTGGTGTACTTTTTCTCCTGCGCCCACGTTTCCTTGGGCTCGCTGAACTGGAACTCTCATACTCTAAGTCCTCCTCTGAGAATGATGTTGTCGGTATCTGCCGACTCTTTGATTTAGTGAGCGTTAATCTTATTCGAGGTTTCTTTCTTTTTCTACCATCTTTTTTCTTATTCATACCTTTCAAAGTGAAAGCCACATCCTTTGCTGCCTTCCTAATCTGTTCAATATCGTCATCTATTCCCCCTTTTCTCTCCTTCCTTTTCCTACCACTCTTGCTTGTTGGGCTCACTTCAACTTCATACGTTCCTATCTCAACTTCAGAAGCTATATCCTGATTTTTTATCGTCTCTGAAGCTGCCAGGATTGCCTCAACAGATCGCTTAGAAGGAGATTTTCTATCTGCTTCAAAGACTGGCTCCATCTTAAAATGAATTTCACCAGTGTTAGGATGATAAACACTAATCGGATCATTGTATGCCTGACGCATTTTATAAAGATCGTCGGTATAAGAATTTATAGGTAAGTCACCATATCCAATTTCCAGATTCTTAGTGGAAGGTTTCAGAGTGAATCTCGAGCTACCTGGCGATTTAGAAGGTGTACTGATCCTCCGTTCCCTATGATTTTGAATATAAATATCCTTACTTTGAAGGTACATGGCAGTGAGAGGCTTACTACGAACGATCTCTTCTTCGTCGTCGAGACTCGCTGATGTGCTGATCTCCTCCTCCACAGCTTCTTCTATCACAAGATCACTTTCATGATCGCCGAGTGGAATATGAACATGACCAGAACTTCCAATACTTATCGGCTTATGCATGACTGGAATGGACCCGATGTAATCATGATGCGAGATACTTTGACTTAGTCTAACAGGGATAAGATCATCTGGCATACTCTCCCCTTCAACTTCTTGTACCATGGAACACCCCGACATTACTTTATCGTTCACGTCTGTGTCATCGTCCTCGTTATACTGTGACATCTCAGACTTGATGAGATTACTAGGATGTGCAAGGAGTATCTTGGTGGGCGAGCTCTCTTCTGTATGTATTACCAAATGTTCCATGGGTATGGTGGCACTGTAGTTATGTTGAGTGGGGTCTATAGTAATCTGTACTGGAAGCTGGTTACCATCTGTCACCTACAACACAATCATATTCACTACAAGCATAATCAGAGGATTTATCATATATCTGCTGCACAATAAAGACATTAGTTTATTAACTTCTCACCAATGCAACCTGGGTTCGATCCTCAGACCGGGAAGTATGTGACATGGTACGGTGGTCGCCAGATCGGACAGGTGGGTTTTCTTCGGGTACTCTGGTTTCCTCCCACACGAAAGACCACATTTACACTTTCATCCGTGCCAATGAGAGTGATTAATATTTGTTGCTAAAACTTGCTTCACAATCATTGTAAAATAAATAAAGTTTTAAAAAAAGAATAAAAAAAAGTAACTGACATGGACTGGTCAAATGATATTTTTAGACCAAGAAATTAATAAGAAAATTACATTTGGACCAGTTCATTCATTTATCAAAATGGGTTGTCTAAAAATAGTAATATTACTGGCAAAAAGTACAGATTCTGATGAGACAATTGGTCATGAGCCAGCTCATCTGGATCTACACTTTTTGTAAGCTTATTTAGAGGCATGTGGTGTTGAAAGGGTTAAAACAGCTTCAGTGTTAGAATAGAAATGTTTCATAATGACTACATTGCACATTGTTTCCCCCATTTTAAATATTGAATGCCAGCATGTTGATTCTCATATAATGTATGTACATTGTATCTACATGTAAACGCACAAAGCAAACATACATTGACTATACATACTTTGAAGTGCATACATAATTAATTATATAATATTTTTCACAAATGTGTCTATAATTATTTGAGAGATAAGGTTTGAGAGTGAGCAAGATTGAGAGGTACGGTTTGAGTGAGCGATTGAGAGATAAGGTTTGAGAGTGTGCAAGATTGAGAGATATGGTTTGAGAGTGAGCTAGATTGAGAGGTACGGTTTGAGAGTGAGCGAGATTAGGAGAAAAGGTTTGAGAGTGAGCGAGATTGGGAGTGAGCGAGATTGAAGTTACCTGAATGGTATTGTCATATATATGTCCATTAATACACTAAGTTACCTGAATGGTATTGGCATATATATGTCCATTAATACACTAAGTTACCTGCATGGTATTGGCATATATATGTCCATTAATACACTAAGTTACCTGCATGGTATTGGCATATATATGTCCATTAATACACTAAGTTACCTGCATGGTATTGGCATATATATGTCCATTACTACACTAGGTTACCTGAATGGTATTGGCATATATGTGTCCATTAATACACTAAGTTACCTGAATGGTATTGTCATATATATGTCCATTAATACACTAAGTTACCTGCATGGTATTGGCATATATATGTCCATTAATACACTAAGTTACCTGAATGGTATTGGCATATATATGTCCATTAATACACTAAGTTACCTGCATGGTATTGGCATATATATGTCCATTAATACACTAAGTTACCTGCATGGTATTGTCATACATATGTCCATTAATACACTAAGTTACCTGCATGGTATTGGCATATATATGTCCATTAATACACTAAGTTACCTGCATGGTATTGGCATATATATGTCCATTAATACACTAAGTTACCTGCATGGTATTGGCATATATATGTCCATTAATACACTAAGTTACCTGCATGGTATTGGCATAGATGTGTCCATTAACGAGCTGCATATCAATGTCCTCCTGCACTTCTATAGAACTCTCATCTACTTCCTCCTCCATCTCTTCTGCCACTTCCTGATAATCACTTTCAAACTACTCTCTGAAACATTTACATACTGGTATAGGCTTGTAGGGAAATATATAAACATAATATTAAACACGAAAAGTGCTTGTAACAAATATACAATTTCCAAGACGTTGCTACCTTATGGCACAACTGCCACATGGTTATTTCCCCTCCTATATTTCTGGGGTTTTCACCTCGTTCTGCATGCTGGTTGTGTGTACTTAAGCCATAGGCAGACAACAATTTTTCTTTCTTTTTTACAGACATGTAGTCCAGTGGTAACACACTGGACTGGTAATCCAGGTTCGATTCCCCATCTGACCCTAATAAAATTAACAGTCTTTCAGATGGGACTTTAATCCGAGGTCTTGTGTCGGTGCTTTACACTGTGCACGTAAAAGAACCAGAGGAGACTTTGAAATGAGTTTCTGTCCGAGTGTCTGTATCATTGCACTATCCTCCAAAAATCTAAAATGACTAATATCTTCAAGAGGAGTAGCTCATATGGGCAACCGGTAGCGACGATAAATAAACGTAAAACACACACGACAAACAATCTGCATGTGTAAAGTAAGCATAGACCCAATTTGGTATAAATGGCTAACTTACAATTACAGCTACATACCCATCTTTATGGTTTATGCGTGCGAACCATGCATGATTCACATAATTATTGGCAATAATACACATGCATGATTCACATATTGGCAATAATACTCATGCATGATTCACATATTGGCAATACTATTCAGCCAGCACTATTGCAATTTTTCGACATCTTATTTTTTGATGTCTGGCTACGGGCATCCAGTGCGAAATTAGTTCAAATCATGCAAGTGATAAAATGATAGAGTGGTGGAACCTATGCTCGGCGTAAATCCCACATATAATGATCAGTATAAAATGCACTTTCCGTATAAAGGCGTATATTATTATTTTCTTAGGTCGCGAAAACAACTTTCAAAAGCTCTTGTTGACAGTTTTAGCTTCATCACGTGAGCTTGTTGCTCAATAGAGCTACCGCAACGGCGTTGCATCCGTTAATATGGGGAACTCAAGACTTTCAGAACACCTATGTACTTATTTTTTTTTAATCCATCATAATTTGTTGAATATCTTATTTTGATATAGTACATCATTGAATAAAAACATTTATTGGTCTTAATCAGAAATGGTATAGAAACTATTTTTCAGGATTTTGAAAATGTGGATAGCTACCTAATTGCTCATATCAGTTTCGGAGGAAATATTCTCCCAATGATTTGTTTGTTTATATTTGGCTGCTGGACCAGTCATGTGGCAGTTGCATCAGGTTACCGATACACGCAACGGAATGCTATTGAGCCATGCTTCAGCTGTGCCAGCGAAATTAAGACTATATAAATACAAATGTAAATGGACAAATACGCCAAGCATAGGTTCCACCACTCTATTTGAAAATACTGTCAGTAGCTTGCGAAGGTTGGAGAAACAGAATGACTTTACGATAATGCTCCAGAGTGGACCGACCCTATACAAATGAAAGGTAGAACCATATGGTTACTCAAAAGGGTGAACATTAATTAATCGTTTATTATCGCTGGCTTCATTAGAGATGTAGTCTATTCCGGCGTGGGTAGAACATCAGCCCGGCTAGCTCAGTTAGTAGAGCTTTCCGTCTAAGGTGCAGAAGGTCGTGGGTTCAAGTCCCACGTCGGGTCACTAGCATTTCTGCTCTTTCTTTGCTTGGTCATTTAACAGATAATCAAATAATACATGTATTCGCCTGCTATGCCATTTTATTTTTAGGAAGACCTGTGCTAGAGCATGGAGGCTTAATCTTGTAATTACCAGATAATCAAGCAGATTACATCTGTCAAAGTGGTTACACAAACATAGATCATTTTACTCCAAGAGATAGGTAACCAATGTATACAAATCGCCATGTAGTTGTGAGCGGTGCACTCCACCCACCAAATATTCAAGATGGCGGGTGGGGTGATGTGGCTATTTTTTACTCAATATTTCACAAATATAGAGAAACTAGAGATTATTAATAAGTGAACATAAAAATATGTTAAATATACATCGCAGAATGAAATCATCGAGCCAAATTATACAGACATTCTAAACTACCACAATAAACATGATATTTATCTGAAACATTTACTTTTTCTAGCGACGGCAGTATCGGACTAAATATTTAGCTTACATCTGATTGGTTAAAATTGTGGATATAGAGTAAAATACGGTTATCCGTTTGTGAATGCGTATCCTCTAGCAAGCAATAAGGAGACATAAATTGAGAACATCACGTGACAGACGGATCTGTAGTCCAGTGGTAACACGCTGAACTGATAATCCAGGGATCGCAGGTTCGATCCCCCGTCTAACCCTAATACCATTAACAGTCTTTCAGATGGGACGTTAATCCGAGGTCTCGTGTCGGTGCTTTACACCGTGCACGTAAAACAACCAGATGAAACTCTGGAATGGGTCTCTGTCTGTATCATGCACTATCCTCCAACAATCTAAAATGACTAATCTCTTCAGGAGGCGTCGCTCATATGGGCAACCGGTAGCGACGATAAATAAACGTAAAAAAATAACAAAAAAACATCACGTGCAGGTTAACGATATTAACGAATATGTTGACACCGCTGACTATAAATGGGTGTGAGCCAATATGCACATAATACTCATAAGCCCAATTTTCTACCTTGGGATTGGATACTCAATTTAACGTCTCTTTAATATCACTATCACTTATGTCTATCAAAAATATATCAGAAATTCGACATTGATGAGCGACACTTGGGGCTTTAAATAAGGAATGTGACACCAATGAATATGCATGGGGGAGGACCCACAAGCAATACACACATAATACATACACCGATAGGTTTCTAGCTTGGATATGAATACCCACAATATGGGCTTCTCTAATGCAGTAAAAATATATTTGAATCAAATAGCAGACAGTTATTCGCCGGCCCACTGGGCCTTCAATAAGGCACGTGACTCCCCTGGCAATGAGCCCGAATCCAATAAACGCATACTACACATACGCCCAACTTTATACCTTGGGGTTGGCTACCCAATTTCTATACCCAAGGGCAGTTCATCATAGTCGAATTTCGACATTAATTTCTGAAATTACATAGTGATATGGAAGAGCCCATATATTGGGTATCCAACCCCAAGGTAGAAAGTTGGGCTTATATGTAGTGTGTGCCTATTGGATCCGGGCTCATACACATGCATAGTCAGTGTTGTCAGATTTCGTATGTACGGCCCAGTGGGCCGTTGAATAAATATCGGCTATTTGTTTCATTTATATTTTAATGCAAATAGTGGCACTAGAGAAGCTCATATTTTGGGTATACATCCTCAAGGTACAAACTTATCATTGTATGTGTTATGTGTGTATTGCTTGTGGGTCCACGTCTGTGCATAGTTACTGGTGTCACATTCCCTATTTAGGACCCCATGAAATTACATAGTGAAATGGAAGAGCACATACATTGGGTATCCAATCCCAAGATAGAAAGTTGGGTTATATGTAGTGTGCGCCTATTAGATTCGGGCTCATACGCATGCATAGTCAGTGTTGTCACATTATCTATTTAGGGCCCCAGGGGCGAATTTCGACTTTCATTTCTGAAATTACATAGTGCTATGGAAGATCACTGTGTACAATAGTCTGAACTACCCCTAGGTATAATACAATAATAGATCACTGTGTACAATAGTCTGTACTACCTCTAGGTAGCACACAATCATCGGTCAATGTGTATGGATTTGCCTGATCTATGGTCATCTACCAAAGGAGTTACGAGACCTAAAGCCATATATTAAATGATTTGCTAGACCGAAGGTCAACTACCAAATGATTTGCCAGACCTACAGTCAACTACCAAATGATTTGCCAGACTTAAGGTCATCTACCAAAGGAGTTGCCAGACATTAGGTGGATCAAATCGTCTTTGCGGCAGATAAAATCACTTTTGCAAATAGCATAGAGCCATACTATATATATGCTGTTTGTTATTCGGATAGTGGAGCTACGTTACATAGGCCACGGCTGATCTCGATCTATGTTGTTTGCAAATGTGATTTTATTTACTCAGCAAGCAAACTGTTAATAAAGGCGTTAACAAGAGTGAATTGGGAGTAAATTATCTCCGACAAATTACTTGTAACCACCACTAAGATGGTATAAACTATTACAGCCAGTATTGTCTATCAATATGATAATACATGTAATAAATCAAAAACAGTTGTTATATTTTCATATATCATTTTAATATACAATGTATTATGTATTATAATAACAATTTGCATGATCATAGCCATGCACACATACTATGTAAATTGGTGTGTGTTTTACGTTTATTTATCGTCGCTACCGGTTGGCCACATGAGCGACGCCCCCTGAAGAGATTAGTCATTTGAGATGTTTGGAGGATAGTTCAATGATACAGACAGAGAGCCATTCCAGAATATCCTCTGGTTCTTTTACGTGCACGATGTAAAGCACCGACGCGAAACCTCGGTTTAAAGTCCCATCTGAAAGACTGTTAATATTATTAGGGTCAGACGAGGGCTCGAACCTGCCAACTCTAGTCAGAGCCCTATCGTACCCAATGTCGACTTCAACTTCAATGAGATACTTATCAACGGCACTGACATCATTTACTGATGAGGGTTAGAAGTCTGTGCACGGCCGAGTGTGGTGTGTATCCAACACAAACGATAAAAACAGCATGCACAAGTTTGTATTGCACTATTACATTACCATGATCTATTTTATTGACATTTTGAATCTCATATTAATCGACTTGTTTTGGTCCAATACTAATCTTCCTATTTGCTGCAGTTCTCGCTGTCACACGTTTCATGTAACCTTTCAGTAATTCTTCAAGAATGTGTGTATCGAGTAGTAGAGGAATTAATTAATTATATGCACAATTATGAGACCTTTACACAACCCCAGAATACATATATACAGTGGAACCTGTCTTAAGCAGCCGGCCAAGGGAACCAGGTGGCTGCTTAATGGAGGTGACCACTAACACAGGGTTGACTATATTTATTTTATACCCCCATCCATGGATTGATAGTGAAATATTAAATGTCAGAATAAAAAGGATTAATATAAAACGTCAACTTTTTCAATTCTAAATATTTGGATTAGAGTACAATTAAAACTAAACATATATGGGGCTTTGGCTCTTGAAATCTATACCAATGGTCACTACTGTTACTTCTATATGACAATGAACTTCCACATGATAATTATGTTCAAAATGTTGTGAAGTGGATGTATTTCCTCCTTTTCAGCTATATGTTGTAAAAATTAAAAGTGTTCAGGGCAGATTGACACATTTCATGAATTTGCGTCACAAAATATTGATATTATCTGCATTCTCCTGAACTTCTGTATTGCCTCGAACAGGGTTTTGGTCAACTTTAAATGTGTGCTCATAGTATAACCCCTAACAGGTTACCTAGTTGCCTAAAAGGCAGTTCCTAGCAAAATTGCCCCTATGGTTGCAGGAATAGCAGTGTATGGTGTCAGCTATTGGACGATTTGGGCCTATATGCGAGCTCTATCACCTAAGCCTTGCCCTCTAAAATGTCCCCCATACATGTATATATTATAATGTGTCCCTTGACCAGAAAACCTGAAAGCCATAACATCATAAAATTCAGTTGTCCTATTGGGATGGGAACACTTGTACATGTAAGGCATGCACATCCTTTTAATCTTTATGCTGGCTATTTTAATCGTCTTATTAAATATTGTCCATTTTAGTAATGTCATACACATGACGTAAATTATGTTCATATTCCAATGAAACTTCAAATATCTTTTATAATGATACCATAGCCCAGGGCGATGAATATTATATATTAAAACAAAATTGATGTTCCTGTAAAAGATGTTTGTTTAATCCATATATATTTATATTATATATATAACTAAGCTAATATTCGTTATGGCTAGCAAGCACGTGTGTCTTACCTACATAACTTAGTTAGAAACAAATTAATAATAAATATGCATACTATTATCAGTGATTCTAAATTTATAGCTGTTTCCATTATTTTATGTTATATAGTCTGTTCAAAAGCTCACTCAGAGCTTGTGTTGTACTATTGCTATCTTGCCATTCAAAATAAAATGTATCTTATCTTGTCATACATGCATGCACCTCTATCCAGACAAGTACTGTTGTGCTGGATACTATTTCATATATCGTTGCTGCATTTGCGTTGGAATGGGAATGTTGAGCTGATGTTTCTGCTGTTGGTTGTTTCATGTGTTGATGATTGCAAATTGACCTTTGTTTTTGCTTTTTCTCTTGAATGCTTATCATTTTTAACATCTTAATATCTGTATCTGTATCTGTATGTTACGTAGTAGATCCCAATACTGGTATTTCACTACGGGGAGGGGTGCGCGCTTAGTAGCAGCTCTGGAGGCCTATCTTGAAGGCCTCGACTGTCTGGGCGCTAATAGTGCACTCGTTCAGTTTGTTCCATTTTACCACTGTTCTTATGAAAAAGGAGTTTTTGTATTGTTCACTGTTAGCACTATTCACAACAAAACAGTTTGAGTTGTTTGTGACCTGATTTTCAAGAATGTTGCTAACTTCAAAGTTTGTATACTTAACGGGTTTAACCCTGCGTTTTGGTTTAATTCTGACTAAGTAGTCACAGGTGTCTACTGCCGGTACCATACCCCCCACTATCTTGAACAGGTAGGTTAGCCTGTTGAATTCACGGCGCTGTTGGAGGCTTGGCAGGTTGTGCTCTTGTAACATCCTGGTGACACATCCCTCGTCTCGAGACTTGTAGTCCTTCGTTATGAAGCGTGCGGCCTGTCGTTGAATCCTCTCGATGGCGTTGATATCTTTGGAAAGATAGGGGTCCCAAATAGTGGATCCGTATTCCAGGCTTGATCGTACGAGGGAGATGTAAGCAAGTTTCCTGCATTCCATAGGACAGTTTCGAAGGTTACGGCGTAAGAAGCCTAGTGTGGAATTGGCTTTCTTGCAAATGTTGGATATGTGGATGCCCCATTGAAGATCTTCGGATATGGTGACACCGAGGTAAGGATTACAAGGTACTTGTTGAAGAAAGACGTTGTTGAGTTGATAGAACTTGGATGATTTGTTCCGGATGCTGAGGATGTAACACTTTTTTGCGTTGAATCGCATTCCCCATGTGGCTGCCCATTTTTCTAATTCATGTAAGTCGTTTTGCAGTATGATATGATCCCTGGCTGACCGGATAGTTCTGTATAATAGACAGTCGTCGGCGAAGAGGCGGACTTGGGAGGATACACACTCGGGTAGATCGTTTATGTGGCACAGGAAGAGAAGAGGTCCCAATACTGTGCCCTGGGGAACACCGGACTCAACCCTGACGCTCTTGGAGTGTTCGCCTTCGCAGACTACATCCATCATCCTCTCTGTCAGGAAGGATGACAGCCAGTCGTTAAGTTCTCCTCGGATACCATAGCAGTCTAGTTTGTGTAGTAGCTTATTATGTGGAACAGTATCAAAGGCTTTACTGAAGTCGAGTATGGCCACATCTATTTGTTGTTTGCTGTCAAAGGACTTTAGTAGATCATGGAGAGTTACTAAGAGTTGAGATTCTGTAGAGAAACCGGATCGAAAGCCATGGTTAAGGTTGGTTAGTATCTTGTGCTTGTCGAAGAATTTCATGATGTGGCTACAGATGATATGTTCAAGTATCTTGCATGGTACGGAGGTGAGAGAGACTGGTCTGTAATTTTCTGCTTGGTGTCTGTCGCCCTTCTTGAACACTGGGGAGATGAATGCATTCCGCATTAATAACGAAAGCATCCCATGTGATACCGGGCTGCTTGACAACGGGTAGTTTAGAACCAAATAAATGGCATGGGGCCGATTTGTGATTTTCATAGAACCGTTGTGATCTATCCGGAGCTGACTAGGTACCTATGTATGTTAATCGTGTAAATGGGTTAAAGTTGACCACGGAATTGGGTCGATATGTCCTGGGGTCGAGTTGTCTTGGGATCGAGATGACCTGCAACCGGATTGAATAGTCTTCACTGATGAAATCAATTTTGTAATTTTGCGGGAAAATGGAAACAGCTGGCTCGGTTTCTAAAGTAAAGAATCATATTTTCCCGAAGTTTATAATTGAATTGATCACTATTCATACCGCTGCTTGGCCGGGATTATCAGTAACAAATATGAATATGCAATATATTTCGCGTCCTCAATACATCTCGGCCCCAATGGCCCAGTCGATTATTTTCGTAACCTGACATTGTCTTACAGACTTACTTGTCAACTTTCTGGCATACTATTTTACAACTTGCAATAGGAATTTCTTTATAAAACATCGACAATCAAACAGTCACTCGATATATTGCCCATCAATCTCGGAGACACAGCTAATGCCAATGGTGTGTCCGATTGTGATTGCGATATGTGTTCCAATAGCCGCAGTAGGATTTTATCTCTTTGTAGACACTTGATTGAGTCATGTGAAATTCAGTACTCACAACAGCAAAAAAACATATTGTGTTGATCTTATTGCAAAGTTGAAGATAAAACGTGTATGTAGACCTACCAGTCAATGTAATGTAATACCCATTCCACAAACTGTTCTAGGACGCCGTCTATGCGACTAAACTTCTTTCCTGAATAAAATCTAAATTATTTTGTTGCATAGTTTTATTTATTTCTCCACATTGATAACATATCCGCCAAAGTTCCCATTCTTTGTATAGTGTGTTTTATGTGTTTCTAACGGTTTTAACTGCAATATTCAAGTGTCAAATGCTTTGTTCAATGTCAAGTTGTTTGAGGAAAAGTATTTCTGAATACTACATTTTATAAAAATCATGTTATTTAAGCATATAATATCAAAACTACACAGAAATTATCAGTACAAAGCCTAGTTGTGCATATCGCCATGTTTCGCTTGTTGATTTTTCACAGTTATGAAGATTTTCAACAATCCCATCTTGTCTGCAAAAGAAATTTTGTATACACCTGTGGCCTGGAGGTTATAAAACTTTTCTCCAATCTCAAAACTCAGTCTCAATCATCTGATTGGTTCACCTGACATTAACACTCAGAATCAACCAATCAGACCACTTGAGCTCGAGTTTGAGATCTGAGAAAAGTTTTATAATCTCGGGGCTCTGGCCGATGTTTGCATGTATGTTCCATTTATGTTAATCCCCTTGCAAGGCTTGTGTGGACCTAGACATGTTTTCCTCGGCAGCCTTAATCGACCTAAGCTGGTAACCACTACTAAGCAATGTGTGTGAGGTGTGTACATACATGTTGTGGCCGAGTTTAGTTTAATTGTAACAGACTGTACTTTTGGACATGTCTGTATATGAGTTACTTCCCTTGATTGATAACATTCTATTTTTAAGTTCCCGCCAAAAGTGTCACATGACTCAGTTCAATCAATCAGAACTCAGTTGCTTGTTTGGTGTCTTGAGCAGCAGTCATGGTTTTTTACCAAATTTTAATAGAATAAAATAAATGGATATCTTTGATGCACCAGCTTATCACTGTGTATGTGGAGACTGTATGGTGAAGTGGAGGTACACTCAATCCCTTAGACTGAGTGACTCAGCGAGTCGGTTTGGGAATATGACTGGTGAATATGTTGAACATTAAACATAGATTTGAACCCTCGAACAATCGTTGGTGTTATTTTCGTAGCAGAATGGCGAAAGACACCCCGGTAACATAATCATATTTTATTGCATTCATTCTATATATACAATGTACAGAACAAAACAAATGAACACACTTGTATAATTATGCATATTATATACGATTATGTCATTGTTGTGCACTAGAATTGTCAATAAATGTGGAAGCAAATGGGTTGGGCCACAAGTTTTAACAACATTAGTTACGGCCCTCCCCAAAATACTAGATTGTAACAAACAAAGTGACTGAATATATAAGTTGTGCAAATACTAAAATTGATGATTACGAATATAAAAGGAAAATGAAGAGGAAAATGAGCAAAATATAGATAACTAACAATACCAACAAAAAAATGGATTCAGAAATATATAGCTACTCCAATCAAGTGCCCCCATCATACAAAGTTCCCCAGCCAGCCACCCCCGTCGCCATCGTACAACGTTCCCCAGCCAGCCACACCCATCACCATCGTACAACGTTCCCCAGCCAGCCACTCCCATCACTATTGTACACAGTTCCCCAGCCAGCCACCCCCGTCACCATCGTATAACGTTCCCCAGCCAGCCACCCCTGTCACCATTGTACACAGTTCCTCAGCCAGCCACACCCGTCACCATCGTACAAAGTTCCCCAGCCAGCCACCCCCGTCACCATCATACAAAGTTCCCCAGCCAGCCACCCCCGTCACCATTGTACACAGTTCCCCAGCCAGCCACACCCGTCACCATTGTACAAAGTTCCCCAGCCAGCCACCCCCGTCACCATCGTACAATGTTCCCCAGCCAGCCACACTGTCACCATCATACAACATTCCCCAGCCAGCCACCCCGTCACCATCGTACAACGTTCCCCAGACAGCCACACCTGTCACCATCGTACAATGTTCCCCAGCCAGCCACCCCCGTCACCATCGTACAAAGTTCCCCAGCCAGCCACACCCGTCACCATCGTACAAAGTTCCCCAGCCAGCCACACCCGTCACCATCGTACAAAGTTCCCCAGCCAGCCACACCTGTCACCATCGTACAACGTTCCCCAGCAGCCACACCCATCACCATTGTACACAGTTCCCCAGCCAGCCACCCCTGTCACCATTGTACAAAGTTCCCCAGCCAGCCACCCCGTCACCATCGTACAATGTTCCCCAGCCAGCCACACCCGTCACCATCGTACAACGTTCCCCAGCCAGCCACACCCATCACCATTGTACACAGTTCCCCAGCCAGCCACCCCCGTCACCATTGTACACAGTTCCCCAGCCAGCCACACCGGTCACCATTGTACACAGTTCCCCAGCCAGCCACACCCGTCACCATCGTACAACGTTCCCCAGCCAGCCACACCCATCACCATTGTACACAGTTCCCCAGCCAGCCACACCGGTCACCATTGTACACAGTTCCCCAGCCAGCCACACCTGTCACCATCGTACAACGTTCCCCAGCCAGCCACACCTGTCACCATCGTACAACGTTCCCCAGCCTGCCACCCCCATCACCATTGTACACAGTTCTCCAGCCAGCCACACGTGTCACCATCGTACAACGTTACCCAGCCAGCCGCCAGCCACACCCGTCACCATCGTACAACGTTCCCCAGCCAGCCGCCAGCCACACCCGTCACCACCGTACACCGTTCCACAGCCAGCCTCACCCGTCACCATCATACAACGTTCCCCAGCCAGCCACACCTGTCACCATCGTACAACGTTCCCCAGCCAGCCACACCTGTCACCATCGTACAACGTTCCCCAGCCAGCCACACCTGTCACCATTGTACAACGTTCCCCAGCCAGCCACACCCATCACCATCGTACAACGTTCCCCAGCCAGCCACCCCCGTCGCCATCGTACAACGTTCCCCAGCCAGCCACACCCATCACCATCGTACAACGTTCCCCAGCCAGCCACTCCCATCACCATTGTACACAGTTCCCCAGCCAGCCACCCCGTCACCATCGTATAACGTTCCCCAGCCAGCCACCCCTGTCACCATTGTACACAGTTCCTCAGCCAGCCACACCCGTCACCATCGTACAAAGTTCCCCAGCCAGCCACCCCGTCACCATCATACAAAGTTCCCCAGCCAGCCACCCCCGTCACCATTGTACACAGTTCCCCAGCCAGCCACACCCGTCACCATTGTACAAAGTTCCCCAGCCAGCCCCCCGTCACCATTGTACAAAGTTCCCCAGCCAGCCACCCCGTCACTATTGTACACAGTTCCCCAGCCAGCCACCCCCGTCACCATCGTACAATGTTCCCCAGCCAGCCACACCCGTCACCATCATACAACGTTCCCCAGCCAGCCACCCCCGTCACCATCGTACAACGTTCCCCAGCCAGCCACCCCCGTCACCATCGTACAATGTTCCCCAGCCAGCCACACCTGTCACCATCGTACAACGTTCCCCAGTCAGCCACACCTGTCACCATCGTACAATGTTCCCCAGCCAGCCACACCTGTCACCATCGTACAAAGTTCCCCAGCCAGCCACACCCGTCACCATCGTACAATGTTCCCCAGCCAGCCACACCCGTCACCATCGTACAACGTTCCCCAGTCAGCCACACCCATCACCATTGTACACAGTTCCCCAGCCAGCCACCCCCGTCGCCATTGTACAAAGTTCCCCAGCCAGCCACCCCCGTCACCATCGTACAATGTTCCCCAGCCAGCCACACCCGTCACCATCGTACAACGTTCCCCAGCCAGCCACACCCATCACCATTGTACACAGTTCCCAGCCAGCCACACGGTCACCATTGTACACAGTTCCCCAGCCAGCCACACCCGTCACCATCGTACAACGTTCCCCAGCCAGCCACACCCATCACCATTGTACACAGTTCCCAGCCAGCCACACCGGTCACCATTGTACACAGTTCCCCAGCCAGCCACACCGGTCACCATTGTACACAGTTCCCCAGCCAGCCACACCGGTCACCATTGTACACAGTTCCCCAGCCAGCCACACCGGTCACCATTGTACACAGTTCCCCAGCCAGCCACACCTGTCACCATCGTACAACGTTCCCCAGCCAGCCACACCTGTCACCATCGTACAACGTTCCCCAGCCTGCCACCCCCATCACCATTGTACACAGTTCTCCAGCCAGCCACACGTGTCACCATCGTACAACGTTACCCAGCCAGCCGCCAGCCACACCCGTCACCATCGTACAACGTTCCCCAGCCAGCCGCCAGCCACACCCGTCACCACCGTACACCGTTCCACAGCCAGCCTCACCCGTCACCATCATACAACGTTCCCCAGCCAGCCACACCTGTCACCATCGTACAACGTTCCCCAGCCAGCCACCCCTGTCACCATCGTACAATGTTCCCCAGCCAGCCACCCCTGTCACCATCGTACAAAGTTCCCCAGCCAGCCACACCCGTCACCATCGTACAAAGTTCCCCAGCCAGCTACACCTGTCACCACTCCCTGAAATAAAATCGTCGCTAGCGGAGAACAGCCAAAATATATACACACATACAATATGCAGATCATGTATTTATTGCTGAAAGCGTCAAGTGGCCGAGTATTGAACCCAGGATCCTTTGATTCCAAATCTGACGTTCTACCATGCGTTTGCAAAACTTCACAGGAATAATCAGTCCAAAGCCTAGTGGGGGGGGGGGGGGGGGGGGGGGGGATTTGGCAGGAAATCATGGCAGTTTCTTTACAGGACTATATGTTCCATATAAAATAAGTTTAGATTCTACAATATTCTGCGATGCTCTGCAGTTGCCTACAAGGACACATTTTATTCTACAGGGGAACATTTTACATTTTTATCCAAAACAATCTAGTTTTGGATGAATGAATGTATGTATGTATACATGTTCCTTTAATGGTAAACCCCTTGCGGGGACGTAGACATGTTTTCCTGGGCAGGCTCAGCCGACCTAAGCGATTAACCAGTACTAAGCAATGTGTGTGAGGTGCCTTACTTACTAATGACACTACATACGTGGCCTGACCGAGTATCGAACCCGGGACTGTTTGATTCCAAATCCGACGCTCTACCACTGGACCACGGCGCCACACATGTATGGTGCAATCCTGTAATTAGCATCAGTTTGTGTTGCTTCAGTGGGTACAATATACACTAGAGTCTACTGGCATGTAATTGATTTTCTCAATTTCCAGGGTTGCTTTGTATTCAAGGGGAAAAAGAAATATGCTAACATTGGTAAGCATTTCCTCTGATCATCATCATCATCATCATCATCATCATCATCATCATCATCATCATCATCATCATCATCAACCATTGTGTTGTTGCTGTAATGTACAGCAATGTTATATAAGTTAAGAATGGAAACAAATTATTCTCTTGTTTGTGCTACTTTCATCTGCATTAAATCACATGCCACCATTTTTTAATCTTTGGCTGTCCGATTAGCGCAGTGGTTAACACAGTCACTTCTCACCAATGCAACCCGGGTTTGATCCACGGACCGGGAAGAATGTGAGATGGTACGGTGGTCGCCAGATCAGACAGGTGGGTTTTCTCCGGGTACTCCCACATGAATGACCACATTTACGCTTTCATCTGCGCCAACCAGAGTGATTAACCCATTCAACACCAAGTAACTCACATGGACTGGTCCATGATATTCATAAACCAATAAATGAATCAGAAAATCACATTTGGACAAGTTCATTTATCAAAATGGGTAATTATGTCTAAAAATAGTCATATCACTGGCAAAAAGTGCAGATCCTGATGAGACGGCTCGTCACGAGCCGGCTCATCTGGATCTACACTTTTTGTAAGCCTATTTAGTGGTCTGTGGTGTTGAAAGGGTTAATATAAGTTGTTAAAACTTCCTTCGCAATCGTTGTAATAATAAATAAATATTAAACTTTATTCTGTAATGTGAGGGAGCTATCCAGCTAGCTGGCTTGTGGTAAACTTGTTTTCTAACAAGGCAAATGTAGTTTTCTCCACTCAGATCACTGTAGTGCAGTTTAGGCAGATGTGCTTTTCTATAATAAACAACATGCACAGATGCTGTTTAGCAAGTCTTCATTTTCTACAGCTTTAATACTACGACAGTTTCTAAGTGTGGAAGTCATGATGGCGTAGTGGTAGAGCGTTCGCTTCAGGTGCGAAAGGCCCAGAGTTCTCGCTGGAGCTGATTGTGCCCTTAGGCAGGGCTTTTAAATTCCACATTGTATCTTCTCTCCATGGTGGCGATGGATTCCATTACGTATGAGATCTAGAAAAGCTGGATGAACTTCGCAATCATGCTAAAATAAATTTGTATAAACTAACTAATCACTGAACCAATGTGATAATAATGTTATTGCAAAATACATTAACCCATTCAACCCCAAGTAACTGACATGGACTGGTCCATGATATTGTTAGACCAATAAATTAATAAGAATATTACAGTTGGACCAGTTCATTTTTCAAAATGGGTACTTTTGTTTAAAGATAGTAATATTACTGGCAAAAAGTGCAGATCCTGATGAGCCGGCTCATCTGGATCTACACTTTTTGTAAGCCTATTTAGAGGTTTGTGGTGTTGAAAGGGTTAATAAGAGTATGGTTGTTGTGACACATCTAGATATATCTGATTGTCTACCAGATATATCTCTGACTGTCTACCAGATATATCTCTGACTGTCTACCAGATATATCTCCGATTGTCTACCAGATATATCTCTGACTGTCTACCAGATATATCTCTGATTGTCTACCAGATATATCTCTGACTGTCTACCAGATATATCTCTGACTGTCTACCAGATATATCTCTGATTGTCTACCAGATATATCTCTGATTGTCTACCAGATATATCTCTGACTGTCTACCAGATATATCTCTGACTGTCTACCAGATATATCTCTGATTGTCTACCAGATATATCTCTGACTGTCTACCAGATATATCTCTGACTGTCTACCAGATATATCTCTGATTGTCTACCAGATATATCTCTGACTGTCTACCAGATATATCTGATTGTCTACCAGATATATCTCTGACTGTCTACCAGATATATCTGATTGTCTACCAGATATATCTCTGACTGTCTACCAGATATATCTCTGACTGTCTACCAGATATATCTGATTGTCTACCAGATATATCTCTGATTGTCTACCAGATATATCTCTGATTGTCTACCAGATATATCTCTGATTGTCTACCAGATATATCTCTGACTGTCTACCAGATATATCTCTGACTGTCTATCAGATATATCTCTTGACTGTCTACCAGATATATCTCTTGACTGTCTACCAGATATATCTCTGATTGTCTACCAGATATATCTCTGACTGTCTACCAGATATATCTCTGATTGTCTACCAGATATATCTCTGACTGTCTACCAGATATATCTCTGACTGTCTACCAGATATATCTCTGACTGTCTACCAGATATATCTCTTGATTGTCTACCAGATATATCTCTGACTGTCTACCAGATATATCTCTGACTGTCTACCACTTAATACTATTTCTTCTAGGACATTCAGTTCATATCTCCTAGTTTTATTGTCGGTAGTCGGTACCAAAAATGTTTAAAACTCTAGCGCGCTAGCGGTGAAAATAAAGGTCAAATATGTAGTGTCGTAGCGACACAATTCTAATGAAATTCCAAGACATATTTCCAGTGGTTTCAGTTAGGAAAAAAAAACATTAATGAATTGTCGTCTGCTACAATTATTTGAACTATTTATAGCCATTATATTACCCAGTATGCAAAGAACTACGGTAATAGTACTCCACAAATACCGTATAAATCACCTTTAACAAATGCATGTTTTCTGACATTTAAATTTTAATATTTCAGATGATTACTTACCAGAGGTCAAAACAAAGAGGTCACGATCATGTCATGAAATGTTTGGCAGGATGTGGGATGACATAGATACACAGATACAGGTATAATGAGAGACATCGGTCAGTTACTGCCCCTGAATACTCCCTACAAGTAGATAGGTCCTATTAAGTGTTTTCCTCTGTTTTTATCGTTGTTTCATTTGCACAACATGCTAACAATTTTATTCTACTATCGCTTCTTGTGATTATTAAATTACTATATCTCGACAGATCTCATATAATATATGCAATGGGTACTTATTTGTAAAAGAATGTTATCAGTTAAAAAACACGATTTGGATAAAATCATATTTATCATACCGCAACATCTGGTTAGGGAACAACAGTAAAAACAAAGTATTCTAACTAATTTTGGAATAAATCGGACTTTATCTGTCAAGGGAGGTAATAGAGAATTAGAGATGTCTCTCATTGCAATCACTTGCGGCCTTGCCCCTAGGACGGATCTGTAGTCCAGTAGTTAACACGTTGGACTGGTAATCCAGGGATCGCAGTTTCGATCCCCCGTCTGACCTTAATAAAATGAACAGTTTCAGATGGGATATTAAACCGAGGTCTCGCGTCGGTGCTGTACACCGTGCACGTAAAAGACCAGAGGAGACTCTGGAATGGGTATCTGTCTGTATCATTGCACTATCCTCCAACAATCTAAAATTACTAATCTCTTTAGGAGGCGTCGCTCATATGGGCAACCGGTAGCGACGATAAATAAATGTAAATCACACACACACTTGCCCCTATCATCTGTGGGTTGGAGATAGGGCCAGATTCTTTTAGCTATTTAACTGGCTTATGGAAGGCTAGTGGTGCTTGAAACAATGCTTTGTTGAAACGTGATCTTGCACCATTAACTTGTGGAAACGTGATCCTGCATCATTAACTTGTGGAAACGTGATCCTGCACCATTAACTTGTGGAAACGTGATCCTGCACCATTAACTTGTGGAAACGTGATCCTGCACCATTAACTTGTGGAAACGTGATCCTGCACCATTAACTTGTGGAAACGTGATCCTGCACCATTAACTTGTGGAAACGTGATCCTGCACTATTAACTTGTGGAAACGTGATCCTGCACCATTAACTTGTGGAAACGTGATCCTGCACCATTAACTTGTGGAAACGTGATCCTGCACCATTAACTTGTGGAAACATGATCCTGCACCATTAACTTGTGGAAACGTGATCCTGCACCATTAACTTGTGGAAACGTGATCCTGCACCATTAACTTGTGGAAACGTGATCCTGCACCATTAACTTGTGGAAACATGATCCTGCACCATTAATTTGTGGAAATGTGATCCTGCACAATTAACTTGTGGAAATGTGATGTGTTCCATCAAACCCATTATAATTTTCTTCTGACAGGTTTTCTAACATAAGACATTTAAAACAACAGAGCCAACTTCATGTACATATGTACGCTATTTTCAGATTCTGCAGGCAGATTGCAATGGTAACATATTTGGAGAATTGCTAAGCTTTGCCACAACATGTCATGTGGGGTTCACACTAGATAACAGTTCCCAGAATGTATGTGGTGAGATACCGGCTGCTGCACTGGTCACAGGTCAGTAAGAATGGTATCCCTTGGATTTGTGGGAAATATTGCCAAACTTCATCACTTCTTGCAAGATGATGGTAAGAGTTGTGTTTCCTGTACTTCTGGGAAATATTCCCAGAATGATTGACTTGTATGGAAATAGTATCTGCGATTTGCACTGGTCAGTAAGAGTTGTGTTCCTTGGATATGTTCAAAATGTTCTGAGAATGTGTGACTTGAAGTGAGATACGTTGTGTGTTTTTACGTTTATTTATCGTCGCTACCGGTTGCCCATATGAGCGACGCCTCCTGAAGAGATTAGTTATTTTAGATTTTGGAGGATAGTGCATGATACAGACAGAGACCCATTCCAGAATCTCCTCTGGTTCTTTTACGTGCACGGTGTAAAGCACCGACACGAGACCTCGGTTTAACGTCCCATCTGAAAGACTGTTAATTTTATTAGGGTCAGACGGGTGGATCGAACCTGCGATCCCTGGATTACCAGTCCAGCGGCTTACCACTGGACTACATATCCGTCTGTATCCGTCTGAGATACGTTGTCAGTAGCAGTTGTGTTCCTTAGATTTGTTGGAAATGTTCTGAGAATGTATGACATATAGAGACATATCAGTTGTTGTCTGTAAGATTTGTATCAAGCTAGCAGATATGTATCAGCTGCACGTGCACTGCTTCACTAAGGACCGGAACTACTGGCCAACAATCTGGAAGTGAGCATCTTAACAACTAGGCAAGTCTTGCCTCAAGTCTCAACTAGTAGAAACGGAAGTCTTGATAGCTCAGTGGTAGCGCATTCGCTTCATGTGCGAAAGGCCCGGAGTTCGAGCCCCGCTGGAGCCGTTATGATTGTGCCCTTAGGCAATGCATTTAAGTTCCACATGCCTCTTCTCTCTCCCTCATGGCGATGGATTCCATCAATGAGGTCTCGAGAGTGATTAATATAAGTTTTAAGAACTTGTTTAGCAATCGAGCTCAAATAAATTTGTATAAACTAAGTCTGAACTAATTGTTGGGCAGGTGATATAAAACTTATCTACCCTGCTCTATATGTTAATATAGATTTTATTTTTCCGTTACTGTTTTCAGGCGTTAACACCCCCGATCATAGCACAATGTTCAGCAATCTGGTTGCCATGTTACGAGACCGAGTAACTTCTCAGGTAGCGACCCTCAAATCCAAAGACTGTCCGAATGTGAAGAGCATCTTGAGCAGAACATTAAACCAGCTGTTAGATAAACAAAATCTTGTAAGTCATGGTTGTAGTTGACCTTTGAACCTGCTATGACATAGGCAGTATCATGTAAGTCATGGACTCATGGTTGTAGTTGACCTTTGAACCTGCTATGACATAGGCAGTATCATGTAAGTCATGGACTCATGGTTGTAGTTGACCTTTGAACCTGCTATGACACAAGCAGTATCATGTAAGTCATGGCTGTAGTTGACCTTTGAACCAGTAATTAGATAGGTAATGTGAAATTGTGAAGATAGCATTTTTGTTATTGATTCCTCTGCGGTTGCATGTACTTTGATATTTTAGTTATTATGTTATAATGAATTTGATTTGTCTGTCGTTTTCAATTTTGACAGCAGGCAGAAACTAACTTAACCCTTTCAACACCACAGACCTCTATTTATAGGCTTACAAAAAGTGTAGATCCAGATGAGCCGGCTCGTGACGAGCCGTCTCATCAGGATCTGCACTTTTTGCAAGTAGTATTACTAATTTTAGACAAAATTACCCATCTTGATAAACGAACTGGTCCGAATGTAATTTTCTTATTCATTTATTGGTCTAAGAATATCATGGACGAGTCCATGTCAGTTACTTGGTGTTGAATGGGTTAAATTCTACCAGAACTATTTATTATTGCTAACATTCACACTAACATTAGCGGTTGTGTTTTTATATTGAAATCAGTCTCCCGGCAGTGGCAGTAACATTTAAATAATGAATAAATGTGGGTAAAAAAATATATAATCAAAAATCATTAATAACCATAAAGTAAAATAAATATTTGTGTTTATTAATTGTAGGGTAGGATTTCATTTCGTCTTGTGATCACCAAAATAATGTTTTACCACAAGTGATGTTTGCCAATCGTGGAATTTTCAGTGACCACTCGATGAAGTAAATCCAATCTTGCACTAGTAAACACAAATATCCTTTAAGTATTGGTATTTTTCTGTGTGATAGTCACACCTTTAAAAATATTCAACTGCTCATATTTATTCTCTAGTTTTCATAGCATTTTCAGCTATATTACAGCTATATTACAGCTATATTTCAGCTATGTTACAGCTATGTTACAGCTATATTACAGCTATGTTACAGCTATGTTACAGCTATATTTCAGCTATATTTCAGCTATATTACAGCTATATTTCAGCTATGTTACAGCTATATTTCAGCTATGTTACAGCTATATTACAGCTATATTTCAGCTATATTACAGCTATATTACAGCTATGTTACAGCTATATTTCAGCTATGTTACAGCTATGTTACAGCTATGTTACAGCTATATTACAGCTATGTTACAGCTATATTTCAGCTATATTTCAGCTATGTTTCAGCTATATTACAGCTATATTTCAGCTATGTTACAGCTATGTTTCAGCTATGTTACAGCTATATTTCAGCTATATTACAGCTATATTACAGCTATATTTCAGCTATATTACAGCTATATTACAGCTATGTTACAGCTATGTTACAGCTATGTTACAGCTATATTTCAGCTATATTACAGCTATGTTACAGCTATGTTACAGCTATATTTCAGCTATGTTACAGCTATGTTACAGCTATGTTACAGCTATATTTCAGCTATGTTACAGCTATGTTACAGCTATGTTACAGCTATATTACAGCTATATTTCAGCTATATTACAGCTATGTTACAGCTATGTTACAGCTATGTTACAGCTATATTACAGCTATATTTCAGCTATGTTACAGCTATATTACAGCTATGTTACAGCTATGTTACAGCTATGTTACAGCTATATTTCAGCTATATTACAGCTATATTTCAGCTATATTTCAGCTATGTTACAGCTATATTTCAGCTATGTTACAGCTATATTTCAGCTATGTTACAGCTATGTTACAGCTATGTTACAGCTATATTTCAGCTATGTTACAGCTATGTTACAGCTATGTTACAGCTATGTTACAGCTATATTTCAGCTATGTTACAGCTATATTTCAGCTATGTTACAGCTATATTTCAGCTATGTTTCAGCTATATTTCAGCTATGTTACAGCTATATTTCAGCTATGTTACAGCTATAGTTCAGCTATAGTTCAGCTATGTTTCAGCTATGTTACAGCTATATTTCAGCTATTTTTCAGCTATATTTCAGCTATGTTACAGCTATATTTCAGCTATATTTCAGCTATATTTCAGCTATGTTACAGCTATGTTTCAGCTATGTTTCAGCTATGTTACAGCTATATTTCAGCTATGTTACAGCTATATTTCAGCTATATTACAGCTATGTTACAGCTATGTTACAGCTATATTTCAGCTATGTTACAGCTATGTTACAGCTATATTACAGCTATGTTACAGCTATAGTTCAGCTATGTTACAGCTATGTTTCAGCTATATTTCAGCTATATTACAGCTATGTTTCAGCTATGTTACAGCTATATTTCAGCTATGTTACAGCTATATTACAGCTATATTACAGCTATGTTACAGCTATGTTACAGCTATATTACAGCTATATTACAGCTATGTTACAGCTATGTTTCAGCTATATTTCAGCTATATTACAGCTATGTTACAGCTATGTTTCAGCTATGTTTCAGCTATATTACAGCTATGTTTCAGCTATATTACAGCTATGTTACAGCTATATTTCAGCTATGTTACAGCTATAGTTCAGCTATGTTACAGCTATGTTACAGCTATAGTTCAGCTATGTTACAGCTATATTTCAGCTATGTTACAGCTATGTTACAGCTATATTTCAGCTATATTTCAGCTATGTTACAGCTATAGTTCAGCTATGTTACAGCTATGTTACAGCTATGTTACAGCTATATTTCAGCTATGTTACAGCTATGTTACAGCTATATTACAGCTATGTTACAGCTATGTTACAGCTATGTTTCAGCTATAGTTCAGCTATATTACAGCTATATTTCAGCTATGTTACAGCTATGTTACAGCTATATTACAGCTATGTTT
Source organism: Archivesica marissinica (assembly GCA_014843695.1). NCBI lineage: Eukaryota > Metazoa > Mollusca > Bivalvia > Venerida > Vesicomyidae > Archivesica > Archivesica marissinica. Next base: position 42,838,482 of record CM026387.1, read on the forward strand.
CAGCTATAGTTCAGCTATATTACAGCTATATTTCAGCTATATTATGTTACAGCTATAGTTCAGCTATCTTTCAGCTATATTTCAGCTATATTACAGCTATGTTACAGCTATGTTACAGCTATGTTACAGCTATGTTACAGCTATATTACAGCTATATTTCAGCTATATTACAGCTATGTTACAGCTATGTTACAGCTATATTTCAGCTATGTTACAGCTATATTTCAGCTATGTTTCAGCTATTTTTCAGCTATGTTACAGCTATATTTCAGCTATGTTACAGCTATAGTTCAGCTATATTTCAGCTATGTTACAGCTATGTTTCAGCTATATTTCAGCTATATTTCAGCTATATTTCAGCTATGTTACAGCTATATTTCAGCTATATTTCAGCTATATTTCAGCTATGTTTCAGCTATGTTTCAGCTATGTTACAGCTATATTTCAGCTATGTTACAGCTATATTTCAGCTATATTACAGCTATGTTACAGCTATGTTACAGCTATGTTACAGCTATATTTCAGCTATATTACAGCTATGTTACAGCTATGTTTCAGCTATGTTACAGCTATGTTACAGCTATATTACAGCTATATTTCAGCTATATTACAGCTATGTTACAGCTATGTTACAGCTATGTTACAGCTATATTACAGCTATATTTCAGCTATGTTACAGCTATATTACAGCTATGTTACAGCTATGTTACAGCTATGTTACAGCTATGTTACAGCTATGTTACAGCTATGTTACAGCTATATTTCAGCTATGTTACAGCTATATTACAGCTATATTTCAGCTATGTTACAGCTATTTTTCAGCTATGTTACAGCTATATTTCAGCTATATTTCAGCTATGTTACAGCTATATTTCAGCTATGTTACAGCTATATTTCAGCTATGTTACAGCTATGTTTCAGCTATATTACAGCTATGTTACAGCTATGTTTCAGCTATATTACAGCTATGTTACAGCTATGTTACAGCTATATTTCAGCTATGTTACAGCTATATTTCAGCTATGTTTCAGCTATATTTCAGCTATATTTCAGCTATGTTACAGCTATATTACAGCTATGTCACAGCTATAGTTCAGCTATATTTCAGCTATGTTACAGCTATGTTTCAGCTATGTTACAGCTATGTTACAGCTATATTTCAGCTATATTTCAGCTATGTTACAGCTATATTTCAGCTATATTTCAGCTATGTTACAGCTATATTTCAGCTATGTTTCAGCTATATTTCAGCTATGTTACAGCTATATTACAGCTATATTACAGCTATATTTCAGCTATGTTACAGCTATATTTAAGCTATGTTACAGCTATGTTACAGCTATATTTCAGCTATATTTCAGCTATGTTACAGCTATCGTTCAGCTATGTTACAGCTATATTACAGCTATGTTACAGCTATATTTCAGCTATGTTACAGCTATATTACAGCTATGTTACAGCTATGTTACAGCTATGTTACAGCTATGTTTCAGCTATATTACAGCTATATTTCAGCTATGTTACAGCTATGTTACAGCTATGTTACAGCTATATTACAGCTATGTTTCAGCTATAGTTCAGCTATATTACAGCTATATTTCAGCTATATTACAGCTATGTTACAGCTATGTTACAGCTATATTATGTTACAGCTATAGTTCAGCTATATTACAGCTATGTTACAGCTATGTTACAGCTATGTTACAGCTATAGTTCAGCTATGTTACAGCTATGTTACAGCTATATTACAGCTATATTTCAGCTATGTTACAGCTATATTACAGCTATATTACAGCTATGTTACAGCTATGTTACAGCTATGTTACAGCTATAGTTCAGCTATATTACAGCTATGTTACAGCTATAGTTCAGCTATATTACAGCTATGTTACAGCTATATTACAGCTATATTTCAGCTATATTTCAGCTATGTTACAGCTATATTACAGCTATATTTCAGCTATATTTCAGCTATATTTCAGCTATGTTTCAGCTATATTTCAGCTATGTTTCAGCTATATTTCAGCTATGTTTCAGCTATATTTCAGCTATGTTTCAGCTATATTTCAGCTATGTTACAGCTATATTACAGCTATGTTACAGCTATGTTTCAGCTATATATCAGCTATGTTACAGCTATATTACAGCTATGTTACAGCTATATTACAGCTATATTACAGCTATATTACAGCTATGTTACAGCTATATTACAGCTATGTTTCAGCTATATTTCAACTATGTTACAGCTATGTTACAGCTATATTTCAGCTATATTTCATCTATGTTACAGCTATGTTTCATCTATGTTACAGCTATATTACAGCTATGTTACAGCTATATTTCAGCTATATTTCAACTATGTTACAGCTATGTTACAGCTATATTACAGCTATATTACAGCTATATTTCAGCTATGTTACAGCTATGTTACAGCTATGTTTCAGCTATATTTCAGCTATGTTACAGCTATGTTACAGCTATATTTCAGCTATGTTACAGCTATATTACAGCTATATTACAGCTATGTTACAGCTATGTTACAGCTATATTACAGCTATATTACAGCTATGTTACAGCTATGTTTCAGCTATATTTCAGCTATATTACAGCTATGTTACAGCTATGTTTCAGCTATGTTTCAGCTATATTTCAGCTATATTACAGCTATGTTTCAGCTATGTTTCAGCTATATTACAGCTATGTTACAGCTATATTTCAGCTATGTTACAGCTATAGTTCAGCTATGTTACAGCTATGTTACAGCTATAGTTCAGCTATGTTACAGCTATATTTCAGCTATGTTACAGCTATGTTACAGCTATATTTCAGCTATGTTACAGCTATAGTTCAGCTATGTTACAGCTATGTTACAGCTATATTTCAGCTATGTTACAGCTATGTTACAGCTATATTACAGCTATGTTACAGCTATGTTACAGCTATGTTTTAGCTATAGTTGAGCTATATTTCAGCTATGTTACAGCTATGTTACAGCTATATTACAGCTATGTTTCAGCTATAGTTCAGAGCTATATTACAGCTATATTTCAGCTATATTATGTTACAGCTATAGTTCAGCTATCTTTCAGCTATATTTCAGCTATATTACAGCTATGTTACAGCTATGTTACAGCTATGTTACAGCTATGTTACAGCTATATTTCAGCTATATTACAGCTATGTTACAGCTATGTTACAGCTATATTTCAGCTATGTTACAGCTATATTTCAGCTATGTTTCAGCTATATTTCAGCTATGTTACAGCTATATTTCAGCTATGTTACAGCTATATTTCAGCTATGTTACAGCTATGTTTCAGCTATGTTACAGCTATATTTCAACTATATTTCAGCTATATTTCAGCTATGTTACAGCTATATTTCAGCTATATTTCAGCTATATTTCAGCTATGTTTCAGCTATGTTACAGCTATATTTCAGCTATGTTACAGCTATATTTCAGCTATATTACAGCTATGTTACAGCTATGTTACAGCTATGTTACAGCTATGTTACAGCTATATTTCAGCTATATTACAGCTATGTTACAGCTATGTTTCAGCTATGTTACAGCTATGTTACAGCTATATTACAGCTATATTTCAGCTATATTACAGCTATGTTACAGCTATGTTACAGCTATGTTACAGCTATATTACAGCTATATTTCAGCTATGTTACAGCTATATTACAGCTATGTTACAGCTATGTTACAGCTATGTTACAGCTATGTTACAGCTATGTTACAGCTATGTTACAGCTATATTTCAGCTATGTTACAGCTATATTACAGCTATATTTCAGCTATGTTACAGCTATTTTTCAGCTATGTTACAGCTATATTTCAGCTATATTTCAGCTATGTTACAGCTATATTTCAGCTATGTTACAGCTATATTTCAGCTATGTTACAGCTATGTTTCAGCTATATTACAGCTATGTTACAGCTATGTTTCAGCTATATTACAGCTATGTTACAGCTATGTTACAGCTATATTTCAGCTATGTTACAGCTATATTTCAGCTATGTTTCAGCTATATTTCAGCTATATTTCAGCTATGTTACAGCTATATTACAGCTATGTCACAGCTATAGTTCAGCTATATTTCAGCTATGTTACAGCTATGTTTCAGCTATGTTACAGCTATGTTACAGCTATATTTCAGCTATATTTCAGCTATGTTACAGCTATATTTCAGCTATATTTCAGCTATGTTACAGCTATATTTCAGCTATGTTTCAGCTATATTTCAGCTATGTTACAGCTATATTACAGCTATATTACAGCTATATTTCAGCTATGTTACAGCTATATTTAAGCTATGTTACAGCTATGTTACAGCTATATTTCAGCTATATTTCAGCTATGTTACAGCTATCGTTCAGCTATGTTACAGCTATATTACAGCTATGTTACAGCTATATTTCAGCTATGTTACAGCTATATTACAGCTATGTTACAGCTATGTTACAGCTATGTTACAGCTATGTTTCAGCTATATTACAGCTATATTTCAGCTATGTTACAGCTATGTTACAGCTATGTTACAGCTATATTACAGCTATGTTTCAGCTATAGTTCAGCTATATTACAGCTATATTTCAGCTATATTACAGCTATGTTACAGCTATGTTACAGCTATATTATGTTACAGCTATAGTTCAGCTATATTACAGCTATGTTACAGCTATGTTACAGCTATGTTACAGCTATAGTTCAGCTATGTTACAGCTATGTTACAGCTATATTACAGCTATATTTCAGCTATGTTACAGCTATATTACAGCTATATTACAGCTATGTTACAGCTATGTTACAGCTATGTTACAGCTATAGTTCAGCTATATTACAGCTATGTTACAGCTATAGTTCAGCTATATTACAGCTATGTTACAGCTATATTACAGCTATATTTCAGCTATATTTCAGCTATGTTACAGCTATATTACAGCTATATTTCAGCTATATTTCAGCTATATTTCAGCTATGTTTCAGCTATATTTCAGCTATGTTTCAGCTATATTTCAGCTATGTTTCAGCTATATTTCAGCTATGTTTCAGCTATATTTCAGCTATGTTACAGCTATATTACAGCTATGTTACAGCTATGTTTCAGCTATATATCAGCTATGTTACAGCTATATTACAGCTATGTTACAGCTATATTACAGCTATATTACAGCTATATTACAGCTATGTTACAGCTATATTACAGCTATGTTTCAGCTATATTTCAACTATGTTACAGCTATGTTACAGCTATATTTCAGCTATATTTCATCTATGTTACAGCTATGTTTCATCTATGTTACAGCTATATTACAGCTATGTTACAGCTATATTTCAGCTATATTTCAACTATGTTACAGCTATGTTACAGCTATATTACAGCTATATTACAGCTATATTTCAGCTATGTTACAGCTATGTTACAGCTATGTTTCAGCTATATTTCAGCTATGTTACAGCTATGTTACAGCTATATTTCAGCTATGTTACAGCTATATTACAGCTATATTACAGCTATGTTACAGCTATGTTACAGCTATATTACAGCTATATTACAGCTATGTTACAGCTATGTTTCAGCTATATTTCAGCTATATTACAGCTATGTTACAGCTATGTTTCAGCTATGTTTCAGCTATATTTCAGCTATATTACAGCTATGTTTCAGCTATGTTTCAGCTATATTACAGCTATGTTACAGCTATATTTCAGCTATGTTACAGCTATAGTTCAGCTATGTTACAGCTATGTTACAGCTATAGTTCAGCTATGTTACAGCTATATTTCAGCTATGTTACAGCTATGTTACAGCTATATTTCAGCTATGTTACAGCTATAGTTCAGCTATGTTACAGCTATGTTACAGCTATATTTCAGCTATGTTACAGCTATGTTACAGCTATATTACAGCTATGTTACAGCTATGTTACAGCTATGTTTTAGCTATAGTTGAGCTATATTTCAGCTATGTTACAGCTATGTTACAGCTATATTACAGCTATGTTTCAGCTATAGTTCAGAGCTATATTACAGCTATATTTCAGCTATATTATGTTACAGCTATAGTTCAGCTATCTTTCAGCTATATTTCAGCTATATTACAGCTATGTTACAGCTATGTTACAGCTATGTTACAGCTATGTTACAGCTATATTTCAGCTATATTACAGCTATGTTACAGCTATGTTACAGCTATATTTCAGCTATGTTACAGCTATATTTCAGCTATGTTTCAGCTATATTTCAGCTATGTTACAGCTATATTTCAGCTATGTTACAGCTATATTTCAGCTATGTTACAGCTATGTTTCAGCTATGTTACAGCTATATTTCAACTATATTTCAGCTATATTTCAGCTATGTTACAGCTATATTTCAGCTATATTTCAGCTATATTTCAGCTATGTTTCAGCTATGTTACAGCTATATTTCAGCTATGTTACAGCTATATTTCAGCTATATTACAGCTATGTTACAGCTATGTTACAGCTATGTTACAGCTATGTTACAGCTATATTTCAGCTATATTACAGCTATGTTACAGCTATGTTTCAGCTATGTTACAGCTATGTTACAGCTATATTACAGCTATATTTCAGCTATATTACAGCTATGTTACAGCTATGTTACAGCTATGTTACAGCTATATTACAGCTATATTTCAGCTATGTTACAGCTATATTACAGCTATGTTACAGCTATGTTACAGCTATGTTACAGCTATGTTTCAGCTATGTTACAGCTATGTTTCAGCTATGTTACAGCTATGTTACAGCTATGTTACAGCTATATTTCAGCTATGTTACAGCTATATTACAGCTATATTACAGCTATATTTCAGCTATGTTACAGCTATGTTACAGCTATATTTCAGCTATATTTCAGCTATGTTACAGCTATATTTCAGCTATGTTACAGCTATGTTACAGCTATATTTCAGCTATGTTACAGCTATGTTTCAGCTATATTACAGCTATGTTACAGCTATGTTTCAGCTATATTACAGCTATGTTACAGCTATGTTACAGCTATATTTCAGCTATGTTACAGCTATATTTCAGCTATGTTTCAGCTATCTTTCAGCTATATTTCAGCTATGTTACAGCTATATTACAGCTATGTCACAGCTATAGTTCAGCTATATTTCAGCTATGTTTCAGCTATGTTTCAGCTATGTTACAGCTATGTTACAGCTATATTTCAGCTATATTTCAGCTATGTTACAGCTATATTTCAGCTATATTTCAGCTATGTTACAGCTATATTTCAGCTATGTTTCAGCTATATTTCAGCTATGTTACAGCTATATTACAGCTATATTACAGCTATATTTCAGCTATGTTACAGCTATATTTAAGCTATGTTACAGCTATGTTACAGCTATATTTCAGCTATATTTCAGCTATGTTACAGCTATCGTTCAGCTATGTTACAGCTATATTACAGCTATGTTACAGCTATATTTCAGCTATGTTACAGCTATATTACAGCTATGTTACAGCTATGTTACAGCTATGTTACAGCTATGTTTCAGCTATATTACAGCTATATTTCAGCTATGTTACAGCTATGTTACAGCTATGTTACAGCTATATTACAGCTATGTTTCAGCTATAGTTCAGCTATATTACAGCTATATTTCAGCTATATTACAGCTATGTTACAGCTATGTTACAGCTATATTATGTTACAGCTATAGTTCAGCTATATTACAGCTATGTTACAGCTATGTTACAGCTATGTTACAGCTATAGTTCAGCTATGTTACAGCTATGTTACAGCTATATTACAGCTATATTACAGCTATGTTACAGCTATGTTACAGCTATGTTACAGCTATAGTTCAGCTATATTACAGCTATGTTACAGCTATAGTTCAGCTATATTACAGCTATGTTACAGCTATATTACAGCTATATTTCAGCTATATTTCAGCTATGTTACAGCTATATTACAGCTATATTTCAGCTATATTTCAGCTATATTTCAGCTATGTTTCAGCTATATTTCAGCTATGTTTCAGCTATATTTCAGCTATGTTTCAGCTATATTTCAGCTATGTTTCAGCTATATTTCAGCTATGTTACAGCTATATTACAGCTATGTTACAGCTATGTTTCAGCTATATATCAGCTATGTTACAGCTATATTACAGCTATGTTACAGCTATATTACAGCTATATTACAGCTATATTACAGCTATGTTACAGCTATATTACAGCTATGTTTCAGCTATATTTCAACTATGTTACAGCTATGTTACAGCTATATTTCAGCTATATTTCATCTATGTTACAGCTATGTTTCATCTATGTTACAGCTATATTACAGCTATGTTACAGCTATATTTCAGCTATATTTCAACTATGTTACAGCTATGTTACAGCTATATTACAGCTATATTACAGCTATATTTCAGCTATGTTACAGCTATGTTACAGCTATGTTTCAGCTATATTTCAGCTATGTTACAGCTATATTACAGCTATGTTACAGCTATATTACAGCTATATTACAGCTATATTACAGCTATGTTACAGCTATATTACAGCTATGTTTCAGCTATATTTCAACTATGTTACAGCTATGTTACAGCTATATTTCAGCTATATTTCATCTATGTTTCATCTATGTTACAGCTATATTACAGCTATGTTACAGCTATATTTCAGCTATATTTCAACTATGTTACAGCTATGTTACAGCTATATTACAGCTATATTACAGCTATGTTACAGCTATATTACAGCTATGTTACAGCTATATTTCAGCTATGTTACAGCTATATTTCAGCTATATTTCAGCTATGTTACAGCTATGTTACAGCTATATTACAGCTATGTTACAGCTATATTTCAGCTATGTTACAGCTATATTACAGCTATATTACAGCTATGTTACAGCTATATTTCAGCTATATTTCAGCTATGTTACAGCTATATTTCAGCTATGTTACAGCTATATTTCAGCTATGTTACAGCTATGTTACAGCTATATTTCAGCTATGTTACAGCTATATTTCAGCTATGTTACAGCTATATTACAGCTATATTTCAGCTATATTTCAGCTATATTTCAGCTATGTTTCAGCTATATTTCAGCTATGTTTCAGCTATATTTCAGCTATGTTACAGCTATATTTCAGCTATATTACAGCTATATTACAGCTATATTTCAGCTATGTTACAGCTATATTTCAGCTATATTTCAGCTATGTTACAGCTATATTTCAGCTATATTACAGCTATATTTCAGCTATATTTCAGCTATATTTCAGCTATGTTACAGCTATATTACAGCTATGTTACAGCTATATTTCAGCTATATTACAGCTATGTTACAGCTATATTTCAGCTATATTACAGCTATATTACAGCTATATTTCAGCTATATTTCAGCTATGTTACAGCTATGTTACAGCTATAGTTCAGCTATATTTCAGCTATATTACAGCTATGTTACAGCTATATTACAGCTATGTTACAGCTATGTTACAGCTATATTACAGCTATATTACAGCTATATTTCAGCTATGTTACAGCTATGTTACAGCTATAGTTCAGCTATATTTCAGCTATATTTCAGCTATATTACAGCTATGTTACAGCTATATTACAGCTATGTTACAGCTATGTTACAGCTATATTACAGCTATGTTACAGCTATATTACAGCTATTTTTCAGCTATGTTACAGCTATATTACAGCTATATTTCAGCTATATTACAGCTATGTTACAGCTATGTTACAGCTATATTTCAGCTATGTTACAGCTATATTACAGCTATATTTCAGCTATATTACAGCTATATTTCAGCTATGTTACAGCTATATTTCAGCTATATTACAGCTATGTTACAGCTATATTTCAGCTATGTTACAGCTATGTTACAGCTATGTTACAGCTATATTTCAGCTATGTTACAGCTACGTTTTGTATTTATCAAGAGCTTGTTCTCTTAACTAGAACTCAATTGATCTTGTCCATTTCTTATATGAATGTGCAGGCTGATGAAGTGGATGATGATGATGATTGTGAAATGAACCGCAGATCTTTACCCCTGACATTATCAACACTAGCAAGGTGGTACAAGAACAAAGTTGTGGTATGTCATGTATGAGATAGGCTTCACTAGCAGGATTTAGAATAAGATTCAAGGATGGGTGAGCTGAATAAATTTGTTAAGTGAAAGTTCGCTTCAGGTGCGAAAGGCCCAGGGTTAGAGCCCCGCTGGAGCCGTTACGATTGTGCCCATAGGCAAGGCATTTAAATCCCACATGCCTCTTCTCTCTCCCTCGTGGCGATGGATTCCATCAGGAATGAGGTCTCGAGAGTGATTAATATAAGTTGTAAGAACTTATTTCGCAATCGAGCTAAAATAAATTAGAATAAACTAAACTAATAACTTTGTTTTAAGCTGGACATGCAGAGCTAATACAGATGGTCATTCCTCATTAGTGGCATTCTGTCCCATCGTTTAGGAGAGCTCCATATCAAACTACTAAGGGAGACAACCAAATCCAATGAAGATTACCATTAGTATTCATCGGAGCAAGCAACAAAAAATCAAATAAAAAAGTTGTGGCAAAATTATTCAGCGTATAGCCAGGAAGTGGAAGCGCGTTCGCTTCATGTGCGAAAGGCCTGGAGTTCGAGCCCCACTGGAGCCGTTACGATTGTGCCCTTAGGCAAGGCATTTAAATTCCACATTGCCTCTTCTCTCTCCTTCTTGGCGATGGATTCCATCAGGAATGAGGTCTCGAGAGTGATTAATATAAGTTGTCAGAACTTGTTTCGCAATCGAGCTAAAATAAATTTGTATAATTAAGGAAAATACCAGGCTACTAGATTATTCTCTACCATATTGTTCCAAAGTTGTATTATAATAATTGTAATAAATAGTATGTGTACAGTCAAACCTGTGTTAGTGGTCACCTCTATTATACAGTCGAACCTGTGTTAGTGGTCACCTCTATTATACAGTCGAACCTGTGTTAGTGGTCACCTCTATTATACAGTCGAACCTGTGTTAGTGGTCACCTCTATTATACAGTCGAACCTGTGTTAGTGGTCACCTCTATTATACAGTCGAACCTGTGTTAGTGGTCACCTCTATTATACAGTCAAACCTGTGTTAGTGGTCACCTCTATTATACAGTCAAACCTGTGTTAGTGGTCACCTCTATTATACAGTCAAACCTGTGTTAGTGGTCACCTCTATTATACAGTCAAACCTGTGTTAGTGGTCACCTCTATTATACAGTCAAACCTGTGTTAGTGGTCACCTCTATTATACAGTCAAACCTGTGTTAGTGGTCACCTCTATTATACAGTCAAACCTGTGTTAGTGGTCACCTCTAAACAGCACTTAGTGGTCACCCAACCAAACCTGTGTTAGTGGTCACCTCTATTATACAGTCAAACCTGTGTTAGTGGTCACCTCTATTATACAGTCAAACCTGTGTTAGTGGTCACCTCTATTATACAGTCAAACCTGTGTTAGTGGTCACCTCTATTATACAGTCAAACCAGTGTTAGTGGTCACCTCTATTAAGCAGCCAACGTGCATTAAGCAGCCAGTTTCCAGATTTCCAATATCTTGTTTTATTATGCATTTGACATCTATTAAGCAGCCACCGGTGCTAAGCAACCACTTTCTGTGATTCCCTTGGCTGGCTGCTTAAGACAGGTTTGACTGTATGTACAATTTACCGAAACAAGACATGTTTGAAGATTTGGCAATCTTCTGCATTCTACCATGTTAGGATATAGTAAATAATATTTGCCTTGGCGTTGTTTGTCAGTGAGTAACCACGGTTTAGAGTTCTGATGCGTAGGAATTAACCATGCTGGCCATAGGCCTTTGTTTACAGGGGGAGGAAAAATCAACAGCCATAGCCATGGTTTATTGTAGATTTAACAACAATAGATTTGATCCTTTGTTTACATGAACTAAATATCAAGTCCTGTTAAAATTGTCATTATGCCATGACCATGCATGTTCTATAACTGAGTAGAATACAGACGGATCTGTAGTCCAGTGGTAATACGCTGGACTGGTAATCCAGGGATCGTAGGTTCGATCCCCCGTCTGACCCTAATAAAATTAACAGTCTTTCAGATGGGATGTTAAACCGAGGTCTCGTGTCGGTGCTTTTAGTTAGAGTGATAGCCATAACAATTGTTCACTTCTGGATAGAAGCAACAAACTTACCATGGTAATAGGTAAATACAAGAAGATTATTTTAAGATCGAGACCCACTTCCAAAATTCAAGATGGCGGCCAAAATTCAAAATAGCGGTCAAAATGGCCACCAAAACAAAAATAATTATACGATTTAAATGCCATGTATGATTTTCAAAGGGAAAGCTACATTTATGAAACCTTTTATCGGTTGAACACATATCCATATCCATTTTCATTAATTGCAGCAATGAAGTGACAGTTGAAATCCACTGAAAGTACAGTTTTAGATGCTTTTTTTGTCAGTAATACTATAATGTTCAGTCAATAGACATAATGTACCCCCAACGGAAGCATTGTTTCAGATTTTGTAAGTACCATCCGTTGAAATAACACATTGCATGCTGTTGTGGGGATTCTATGTTCCAATGCACACCGATGGAGTTCAGGTTATATACAGCTTTGTTCAACTTTACATCCACGTTTCAACAGTTCATAGCATGATTCTGATGCCTGTGGTAGTTTTGTCCATAGTGGTTCCCATGGTGATGTTTCATCTGCTTCCTTTATCCAGCCACATTCGCTTGGCGAAGACAACTCTGGGTATGGAACAAGTGCCTGCCCCCAACAATAAACAGCCTGATAAGCTACACGATGTGTATGTTGGATAAGTGCAGCTGGTGTTGGAGGAATCAGGTCATTAGATCGTCATTTCCATGTGAAGAGATCTTTACGTGCTTCTTTCAAGTTTTCTGTGGAGCTTGAACTATCCTAGAGGAGTATAACATAGCGCTCTAACACTGACATTATTTGAGCAATGTCATTTTCAGAGGGCATGTTTTCTAGACGCTTAAAGGCTTGTGTGGCATCTTTGTAGGTTGCCAATGTCGATCATGCTTTTCTCTTGCCGTTCCCACCAAAGGAGGATGTCTGATCACATCCAGTAAATGCATGGAAGGCTGGTAAAGCTTCCGATATATCTTGTCCCAGATTTAATACCAGTTCATGGATAGGAATGTATCTCAAGGACTTTCCGCTTCCAAATGCTACCCATAGCTCTTCTATTTGCAAGTGTGCATATTTCAGCAATTACAACATCTGTGTCTACCGTGCGTATTATCAGTTTCTTATTCCTTGCTTCCCAAGATGTGAGGGATGTACAAGAAGTCGTGTGTCGGCTGCCTTGTGCGAACTTGGAGTAATATGCCTTGTGTTTTCAATTGCAACTATTTCACAACCTGTGGTTGAAATAACACATTTCCCATCAGCACACTGCAGTTTGGAGCATTCATTGACCAAATATTGAAATAACTCTTATTATCATCATTTCTGAGGAAGGATCCCAATTACCCGGAAATTTTGTATCTTCATTCACTTGCCGTCATGACCCAGCCCCGCTTTTTCTTCTTGTGACTGACTTCAAGCTATTTGGAATATACATATCCCACACGAGATCAAGGCGTGTTACAGATTGTAGTTGGCGCTCTATATGAGGCATAAATACGTTGTCAAAATACTCCTTGAAAGTCTTGTTGTCCCGTGGTTTCAGTATATTACAGCTGCTCCATCAAGCAAGAGTGCATTTACTTCAGGCAGCATTTCATTCTGTGAAGCACAGTGTTGTTCAAGACAGTCCATGAGCTCTGACTTCTTACTAAAGCGCAGTTCTCCAAAGCGAGACAGTGCCGGGGGGGGGGATTTTCATGAGAGAAAAACTCGTCACCTTTTCTGATTTGGCATGAAACGTACAGCTGAGAAAATTAAATAGCAAATTCTCTTGGAGTAATAAGGAGTAATCTGCTGCTTCTCCATAGTTTACTCTTTTTTACTGAAGGTCTACTGAACAATGTATATCTATTTTGCTTGATTGGAGCAGTGATTGGCTTTTCTCTTGTCTCAAGTCGTTCACGTATGAATGTGTCATACTGAGCCTTACCGAGTGTTTCTATATTCTTAAAAGCTTCGCCGACTTTCTTGTCCACTATGGCATGCATGTCCATAACAAGGAGCTCTTCATAAAGCTATCCATGTCCTTGTATTACTGAGTATAACTCATTAACATGTTGCTTACTCTGGGTACTTTTTGTTTGTTCATGATGGTTTAGGCTTGTGTTCTTCTTGCCCTTACTGTTCTCTTGAGAATCTTCAAATTCTTGGATAACCCGAGCAGCATCAGGACCACACAGCATTCAGCGGAGAAGTTGTGTGGACTTTTTTGTCAGTCTAATTGCTCCATCATCACCCTCCAGTTGTTGTTTTTTGTACAACAGCTTGACCGAGTGGTATGGCCGAACGGCGATGGCTTGATATGCGATCACAAAATGGCCGTTTTCAAATTCACGTGCAATTTCAGGGAGGCTTGTTCTGGTTATTCATCGGGCATAATTGTTGTGGTCTAACGCAACCATGGAACCAATGCGCTGAGTGCATCAATATACAGATTAAAATGTCCTTCTCAAATATCTGATGAATATGAGTATTAATTGCTCAAACTTCAATATCAATGACCAAAACTGAAATTGTGGACTATCATCCTGTCCCTATTGACACAAACGTTCGAAAGACATCGCAGGACCTTCCTTCTGAGGCATTGATACTATGCTCAATGTATGCACTATACTGCTTACATCTCAGAATGAAAGGGAAAGTGCTGTGACTTGATACGTGCTATATTTGTGGCCTTAAGAAATGACTCGATCCAGGAGTAGCTATATTAGCTTGTGTGATGGCATTACTTCACCCGCTGTCTTGAAGCAAGTCACCGATTGTTTTCGGTGCTGCCAACTCAGTATGAAGGCCACCAAACATAACTACAAATCGATTACATGTATCTCCAAATGACCATGACCATAGAATCTTATTAGCAACAGCTGATCACATGTGATGACTGGTGTTCAAATAAATAAATAATCTGCTCCATGATATCCATTGAATAACGAATCATTGTTACCAATTTGGCTTGCTCAGGAAAGAGAGGTAACAATGTACTTATGTCAACGGGTGAGTCAGTGTCAAGTAACTGAATATCTGCATGGGAATGTGCCCAGGACATGTTCAAACTGATGCCGTTCATGGCACTAACATGCTCCAGCCACCTGAATAATCAAAGATACGAGGTGATCACAGTATACTATTAATAACCTGACATTAAGGCACATTTCAGTGGCGGATCCAGGTTTTCATGTTAAGAGGGGGGTGGCATTGTAACCAGGAGGCCAAGTGCCAGTTAAAGATGTTACATATGAAACTGCATGGGGACAATCCAACATTCAGTGATTGTCTGTAATATTTTCCTGAAACAAAACAGTTTGCCACAATTTAGTGCTGGCACCTATTGAATTTCAACTGCCACTGGATCCACCACTGTGATTGAATGTTTTATGCCAGTGTGATTGTATGCTATTATCAGAAATAATTATATTTTATTATCCTGTCAAAACAAATTCAGTACAATGTATATGTTAAAATAAATTGATATGAACAGGATTTTCTTACCTGCAGCAGCCATATTGGCGGCCATCTTGAAATACGGCGGCCATCTTGAATTTCAGAAATGGGTCTCGATCTTAAAATAATCTTTTGGTATTCATCTATTGCCATGGTAAGTTTGTTGCTTCTATCCAGAAGTGAACAATTCTTATGGAAAACTGGAGTTATCACTCTGACTATTTACACCGTGCACGTAAAAGAACCAGAGGAGATTCTGGAATGGGTCTCTGTCTGTATCATGCACTATCCTCCAAAACTCTAAAATGACTAATCTCTTCAGAAGGCGTCGCTCATATGGGCAACCAGTAGCGACTATAAATAAACGTAAAACCACCACTGAGTTGTTAATGTCACATACTGACAGTCATTTGCCCATTTCTGCATTGCCCAAGCCCCACATTGTCACATACTGACAGTCATTTTCCCATTTCTGCATTGCCCAAGCCCCACATTGTCACATACTGACAGTCATTTGCCCATTTCTGCATTGCCCAAGCCCCACATTGTCACATACTGACAGTCATTTGCCCATTTCTGCATTGCCCAAGCCCCACATTGTCACATACTGACAGTCATTTGCCCATTTCTGCATTGCCCAAGCCCCACATTGTCACATACTGACAGTCATTTGCCCATTTCTGCATTGCCCAAGCCCCACATTGTCACATACTGACAGTCATTTGCCCATTTCTGCATTGCCCAAGCCCCACTGTGACCTGAATTCTGTGAGGCAGCTATCCCGCTGAGTTTGCGGATTATTAGGTGCTTGCCAGTAGCTGAAACATGGCCTCGAGACTTGGAATGCTGTTACTCAAAATCCGAAAGTAAACAAAACAGATAATTTCGTTTATATTTTACAACGATTACTAAGCAAGTTTTAACAACTTATATTAATCACTCTCGTTGGCGCGGATGAAAGCGTACCATGTAAATGTGGTCATTCATGTGTGGGAGGAAACCGGAGTACCCGGAGAAAACTCACCTGTCCGATCTGGCGACCATCGTACCATCTCACATACTTTCCGGATCCGAGGATCGAACCCGGGTTGCATTGGTGGGAAGCAGATAATGTGCATGTTAGAACTCGGTGTTCTTTATTAAGTCTTGAAAAGCTTCTGATTTATGTAAGTAATTTTATATTCAACAGTCAAAAGGAGTTTCTTCACCAAAGACATGTAGATCATCTGATGGTACTGCTGTTGCCATGGAAACATATCCACCTGTTGTCATAGTGATTGAAGACTTTGAAAACTTTATTCCCAGAGTTATACAAGATTTCATTACAATATCTAGGTAAATAGAAGAATTTAGCAGTAGAATTTCATGAACAGTTCATGTATTGAAAACAAAGTCTAATTTGCTCAGAGATCTTATCATAATGCCCTAGTCATTTGTAACTCCTAACCTGAGGGGTAAGGGTGGGACAAGAACATACTCGGCTATTTGTAGCATAAAATAAAACCCAGTCTCTTACTTGGAACTGTTCCGTCTCCAGCAGACATTTTGACCTGGATTACAAATGTCTGTTGCATAATTATAATATGAATGTGAAATAAACACAATAAACAGTAATTAGTGAGCTGTAGCCAGTATATGCCCAGTTAGTAGGGTTGCTATCTGTGTATGCCGCCTACTACTTACTACCTAATGAAGTCTGCCCCTCTGTGTCAGTAAGTTTAATAATATTTTATTAATGGACTCATATTCATGTTAATAAAAATCATGTCAATGTATAGAAAAGCATTTGTCTTTGGCCACATGTTCTAGAAACATCTTTGTGTTTGGTATTGCTACATCAGTGTCGGCTATCCACCGCTTGGTGTTTGTGTTTGGTATTGCTACATCAGTGTCGGCTATCCACCGCTTGGTGTTTGTGTTTGGTATTGCTACATCAGTGTCTGCTATCCACTGCTTGGTGTTTGTGTTTGGTATTACTACTTCAGTGTCGGCTATCCATCGCTTGGTGTTTGTGTTTGGTATTGCTACATCAGTGTCGGCTATCCACCGCTTGGTGTTTGTGTTTGGTATTGCTACATCAGTGTCTGCTATCCACTGCTTGGTGTTTGTGTTTGGTATTGCTACATCAGTGTCAGCTATCCACCGCTTGGTGTTTGTGTTTGGTATTGCTACATCAGTGTCGGCTATCCACTGCTTGATGTTTGTGTTTGGTATTGCTACATCAGTGTCGGCTATCCACCGCTTGGTGTTTGTGTTTGGTATTGCTACATCAGTGTCGGCTATCCATCGCTTGGTGTTTGTGTTTGGTATTGCTACATCAGTGTCGGCTATCCACCGCTTGGTGTTTGTGTTTGGTATTGCTACATCAGTGTCGGCTATCCACCGCTTGGTGTTTGTGTTTGGTATTGCTACATCAGTGTCTGCTATCCATCGCTTGGTGTTTGTGTTTGGTATTGCTGCATCAGTGTCGGCTATCCACCGCTTGGTGTTTGTGTTTGGTATTGCTGCATCAGTGTTGGCTATCCATCGCTTGGTGTTTGTGTTTGGTATTGCTACTTCAGTGTCGGCTATCCATCGCTTGGTGTTTGTGTTTGGTATTGCTACTTCAGTGTCGGCTATCCACCACTTGGTGTTTGTGTTTGGTATTGCTACATCAGTGTCGGCTATACACCGCTTGGTGTGTGTGTTTGATATTGCTACATCAGTGTCGGCTATCCACCGCTTGGTGTTTGTGTTTGGTATTGCTACATCAGGTGTCGGCTATCCATCGATTGGTGTTTGTGTTTGGTATTGCTACATCAGTGTCGGCTATACACCGCATGGTGTTTGTGTTTGGTATTGCTACATCAGTGTCTGCTATCCACCGCTTGGTGTTTGTGTTTGGTATTGCTACATCAGGTGTCGGCTATCCACCAGTTTGTTTGTTTGGTATTGCCTTCAGTTTCAGCCTATCCACCGCTTGGTGTTTGTGTTTGGTATTGCTACTTCAGTGTCGGCTAACCACCGCTTGTTGTTTGTGTTTGGTATTGCTACATCAGTGTCGGCTATCCACCGCTTGGTGTTTGTGTTTGGTATTGCTACTTCAGTGTCGGCTATCCACCGCTTGGTGTTTGTGTTTGGTATTGCTACTTCAGTGTCGGCTATACACCGCTTGGTGTTTGTGTTTGTTATTTCTACACCAGTGTCGGCTATCCACCGCTTGGTGTTTGTGTTTGGTATTGCTACTTCAGTGTCGGCTATCCACCGCTTGGTGTTTGTGTTTGGTATTGCTACTTCAGTGTCGGCTATCCACCACTTGGTGTTTGTGTTTGGTATTGCTACTTTAGTGTCGGCTTACCACCGCTTGGTGTTGGTGTTTGGTATTGCTACATCAGTGTCGGCTATCCACCGCTTGGTGTTTGTGTTTGGTATTGCTACTTCAGTGTCTGCTATCCACTGCTTGGTGTTTGTGTTTGGTATTGCTACATCAGGTGTCGGCTATCCACCAGTTGGTGTTTGTTTGGTATTGCTACTTCAGTGTCTGCTATCCACCGCTTGGTGTTTGTGTTTGGTATTGCTACTTCAGTGTCGGCTTACCACCGCTTGTTGTTTGTGTTTGGTATTGCTACATCAGTGTCGGCTATCCACCGCTTGGTGTTTGTGTTTGGTATTGCTACTTCAGTGTCGGCTATCCACCGCTTGGTGTTTGTGTTTGGTATTGCTACTTCAGTGTCGGCTATACACCGCTTGGTGTTTGTGTTTGTTATTTCTACACCAGTGTCGGCTATCCACCGCTTGGTGTTTGTGTTTGGTATTGCTACTTCAGTGTCGGCTATCCACCGCTTGGTGTTTGTGTTTGGTATTGCTACTTCAGTGTCGGCTATCCACCACTTGGTGTTTGTGTTTGGTATTGCTACTTTAGTGTCGGCTTACCACCGCTTGGTGTTGGTGTTTGGTATTGCTACATCAGTGTCGGCTATCCACCGCTTGGTGTTTGTGTTTGGTATTGCTACTTCAGTGTCTGCTATCCACTGCTTGGTGTTTGTGTTTGGTATTGCTACATCAGTGTCGGCTATACACCGCATGGTGTTTGTGTTTGGTATTGCTACATCAGTGTCTGCTATCCACCGCTTGGTGTTTGTGTTTCGTATTGCTACTTCAGTGTCGGCTTACCACCGCTTGTTGTTTGTGTTTGGTATTGCTACATCAGTGTCGGCTATCCATCCCTTGTTGTTTGTGTTTGGTATTGCTACATCAGTGTCGGCTTACCACCACAGGGTGTTTGTGTTTGGTATTGCTACTTCAGTGTCGGCTATCCATCCCTTGTTGTTTGTGTTTGGTATTGCTACATCAGTGTCGGCTTACCACCGCAGGGTGTTTGTGTTTGGTATTGCTACATCATGTCGGCTATCCACCGCTTGGTGTTTGTGTTTGGTATTGCTACTTCAGTGATGGCTATCCACCGCTTGGTGTTTGTGTTTGGTATTGCTACATCAGTGTCGGCTATCCACCGCTTGGTGTTTGTGTTTGGTATTGCTACATCAGTGTCGGCTACATCAGTGTCGGCTATCCACTGCTTGGTGTTTGTGTTTGGTATTGCTACATCAGTGTCGGCTATCCACCGCTTGGTGTTTGTGTTTGGTATTGCTACATCAGTGTCGGCTATCCACTGCTTGGTGTTTGTGTTTGGTATTGCTACATCAGGTGTCGGCTATCCATCGCTTGGTGTTTGTGTTTGGTATTGCTACATCAGTGTCGGCTATACACCGCATGGTGTTTGTGTTTGGTATTGCTACATCAGTGTCTGCTATCCACCGCTTGGTGTTTGTGTTTGGTATTGCTACATCAGGTGTCGGCTATCCACCACTTGGTGTTTGTGTTTGGTATTGCTACTTCAGTGTCTGCTATCCACCGCTTGGTGTTTGTGTTTGGTATTGCTACTTCAGTGTCGGCTTACCACCGCTTGTTGTTTGTGTTTGGTATTGCTACATCAGTGTCGGCTATCCACCGCTTTGTGTTTGTGTTTGGTATTGCTACTTCAGTGTCGGCTATACACCGCTTGGTGTTTGTGTTTGGTATTGCTACTTCAGTGTCGGCTATACACCGCTTGGTGTTTGTGTTTGTTATTGCTACACCAGTGTCGGCTATCCACCGCTTGGTGTTTGTGTTTGGTATTGCTACTTCAGTGTCGGCTATCCACCGCTTGGTGTTTGTGTTTGGTATTGCTACTTCAGTGTCGGCTATCCACCACTTGGTGTTTGTGTTTGGTATTGCTACTTTAGTGTCGGCTTACCACCGCTTGGTGTTGGTGTTTGGTATTGCTACATCAGTGTCGGCTATCCACCGCTTGGTGTTTGTGTTTGGTATTGCTACTTCAGTGTCGGCTATCCACCGCTTGGTGTTTGTGTTTGGTATTGCTACATCAGTGTCGGCTACATCAGTGTCGGCTATCCACTGCTTGGTGTTTGTGTTTGGTATTGCTACATCAGTGTCGGCTATCCACCGCTTGGTGTTTGTGTTTGGTATTGCTACATCAGTGTCGGCTATCCACCGCTTGGTGTTTGTGTTTGGTATTGCTACATCAGTGTCGGCTTACCACCGCTTGGTGTTTGTGTTTGGTATTGTTACATCAGTGTCGGCTATCCACCGCTTGTTTGTGTTTGGTATTGCTACATCAGTGTCGGCTATCCACCGCTTACTTCCTAATGAAGTATTCCCTTCTGTTTCAGTAATTACATCAATCAACTGCCTCTAGTGTTTGTGTTTGGTATTGCTACATCAGTGTCAGATATCCACCGCTTGGTGTTTGTGTTTGGTATTGCTACTTCAGTGACGGCTATCCACCGCTTGGTGTTTGTGTTTGGTATTGCTACATCAGTGTCGGCTACATCAGTGTCGGCTATCCACTGCTTGGTGTTTGTGTTTGGTATTGCTACATCAGTGTCGGCTATCCACCGCTTGGTGTTTGTGTTTGGTATTGCTGCATCAGTGTCGGCTATCCACCGCTTGGTGTTTGCGTTTGGTATTGCTACATCAGTGTTGGCTATCCACCGCTTGGTGTTTGTGTTTGGTATTGCTACTTCAGTGTCGGCTTACCACCGCTTGGTGTTTGTGTTTGGTATTGCTACATCAGTGTCGGCTATCCACCGCTTGGTGTTTGTGTTTGGTATTGCTACATCAGTGTCGGCTATCCACCGCTTGGTGTTTGTGTTTGGTATTGCTACATCAGTGTCGGCTATCCACCGCTTGGTGTTTGTGTTTGGTATTGCTACATCAGTGTCAGCTATCCACCGCTTGGTGTTTGTGTTTGGTATTGCTACATCAGTGTCGGCTACATTAGTGTCAGCTATCCACCGCTTGGTGTTTGTGTTTGGTATTGCTACATCAGTGTCAGCTATCCACCGCTTGGTGTTTGTGTTTGGTATTGCTACATCAGTGTCAGCTATCCACCGCTTGGTGTTTGTGTTTTGGTATTGCTACATCAGTGTCACCTATCCACCGCTTGCTTCCTAATGAAGTATTCCCTTCTGTTTCAGTAATTACATCAATCAACTGCCTCTAGTGTTTGTGTTTGGTATTGCTACAACAGTGTCGGCTATCCACCGCTTGCTTCCTAATGAAGTATTCCCTTCTGTTTCAGTAATTACATCAATCAACTGCCTCTAGTGTTTGTGTTTGGTATTGCTACATCAGTGTCGGCTATACACCGCATGGTGTTTGTGTTTGGTATTGCTACATCAGTGTCTGCTATCCACCGCTTGGTGTTTGTGTTTGGTATTGCTACTTCAGTGTCGGCTTACCACCGCTTGTTGTTTGTGTTTGGTATTGCTACATCAGTGTCGGCTATACACCGCATGGTGTTTGTGTTTGGTATTGCTACTTCAGTGTCGGCTTACCACCGCAGGGTGTTTGTGTTTGGTATTGCTACATCATGTCGGCTACCCACCGCTTGGTGTTTGTGTTTGGTATTGCTACTTCAGTGACGGCTATCCACCGCTTGGTGTTTGTGTTTGGTATTGCTACATCAGTGTCGGCTATCCACCGCTTGGTGTTTGTGTTTGGTATTGCTACATCAGTGTCGGCTATCCACCGCTTGGTGTTTGTGTTTGGTATTGCTACATCAGGTGTCGGCTATCCATCGCTTGGTGTTTGTGTTTGGTATTGCTACATCAGTGTCGGCTATACACCGCATGGTGTTTGTGTTTGGTATTGCTACATCAGTGTCTGCTATCCACCGCTTGGTGTTTGTGTTTGGTATTGCTACATCAGGTGTCGGCTATCCACCGCTTGTTGTTTGTGTTTGGTATTGCTACATCAGTGTCGGCTATCCACCGCTTGGTGTTTGTGTTTGGTATTGCTACTTCAGTGACGGCTATCCACCGCTTGGTGTTTGTGTTTGGTATTGCTACATCAGTGTCGGCTACATCAGTGTCGGCTATCCACTGCTTGGTGTTTGTGTTTGGTATTGCTACATCAGTGTCGGCTATCCACCGCTTGGTGTTTGTGTTTGGTATTGCTACATCAGTGTCGGCTATCCACCGCTTGGTGTTTGTGTTTGGTATTGCTACATCAGTGTCGGCTTACCACCGCTTGGTGTTTGTGTTTGGTATTGTTACATCAGTGTCGGCTATCCACCGCTTGTTTGTGTTTGGTATTGCTACATCAGTGTCGGCTATCCACCGCTTGCTTCCTAATGAAGTATTCCCTTCTGTTTCAGTAATTACATCAATCAACTGCCTCTAGTGTTTGTGTTTGGTATTGCTACATCAGTGTCAGATATCCACCGCTTGGTGTTTGTGTTTGGTATTGCTACTTCAGTGACGGCTATCCACCGCTTGGTGTTTGTGTTTGGTATTGCTACATCAGTGTCGGCTACATCAGTGTCGGCTATCCACTGCTTGGTGTTTGTGTTTGGTATTGCTACATCAGTGTCGGCTATCCACCGCTTGGTGTTTGTGTTTGGTATTGCTACATCAGTGTCGGCTATCCACCGCTTGGTGTTTGTGTTTGGTATTGCTACATCAGTGTCGGCTATCCACCGCTTGGTGTTTGTGTTTGGTATTGCTACATCAGTGTCGGCTATCCACCGCTTGGTGTTTGTGTTTGGTATTGCTACATCAGTGTCGGCTTACCACCGCTTGGTGTTTGTGTTTGGTATTGCTACATCAGTGTCGGCTATCCACCGCTTGGTGTTTGTGTTTGGTATTGCTACATCAGTGTCGGCTATCCACTGCTTGGTGTTTGTGTTTGGTATTGCTACATCAGTGTCGGCTAACCACCGCTTGGTGTTTGTGTTTGGTATTGCTACATCAGTGTCTGCTATCCACTGCTTGGTGTTTGTGTTTGGTATTGCTACTTCAGTGTCGGCTTACCACCGCTTGTTGTTTGTGTTTGGTATTGCTACATCAGTGTCGGCTATCCACCGCTTGGTGTTTGTGTTTGGTATTGCTACTTCAGTGTCGGCTATCCATCCCTTGTTGTTTGTGTTTGGTATTGCTACATCAGTGTCGGCTTACCACCGCAGGGTGTTTGTGTTTGGTATTGCTACATCATGTCGGCTATCCACCGCTTGGTGTTTGTGTTTGGTATTGCTACTTCAGTGACGGCTATCCACCGCTTGGTGTTTGTGTTTGGTATTGCTACATCAGTGTCGGCTATCCACCGCTTGGTGTTTGTGTTTGGTATTGCTACATCAGTGTCGGCTACATCAGTGTCGGCTATCTACTGCTTGGTGTTTGTGTTTGGTATTGCTACATCAGTGTCTGCTATCCACCGCTTGGTGTTTGTGTTTGGTATTGCTACATCAGTGTCGGCTATCCACCGCTTGGTGTTTGTGTTTGGTATTGCTACATCAGTGTCGGCTTACCACCGCTTGGTGTTTGTGTTTGGTATTGTTACATCAGTGTCGGCTATCCACCGCTTGTTTGTGTTTGGTATTGCTACATCAGTGTCGGCTATCCACCGCTTGCTTCCTAATGAAGTATTCCCTTCTGTTTCAGTAATTACATCAATCAACTGCCTCTAGTGTTTGTGTTTGGTATTGCTACTTCAGTGACGGCTATCCACCGCTTGGTGTTTGTGTTTGGTATTGCTACATCAGTGTCGGCTACATCAGTGTCGGCTATCCACTGCTTGGTGTTTGTGTTTGGTATTGCTACATCAGTGTCGGCTATCCACCGCTTGGTGTTTGTGTTTGGTATTGCTACATCAGTGTCGGCTATCCACCGCTTGGTGTTTGTGTTTGGTATTGCTACATCAGTGTCGGCTTACCACCGCTTGGTGTTTGTGTTTGGTATTGCTACATCAGTGTCGGCTATCCACCGCTTGGTGTTTGTGTTTGGTATTGCTACATCAGTGTCGGCTATCCACCGCTTGGTGTTTGTGTTTGGTATTGCTACATCAGTGTCGGCTTACCACCGCTTGGTGTTTGTGTTTGGTATTGCTACATCAGTGTCGGCTATCTACTGCTTGGTGTTTGTGTTTGGTATTGCTACATCAGTGTCGGCTTACCACCGCTTGGTGTTTGTGTTTGGTATTGCTACATCAGTGTCTGCTATCCACTGCTTGGTGTTTGTGTTTGGTATTGCTACTTCAGTGTCGGCTTACCACCGCTTGTTGTTTGTGTTTGGTATTGCTACATCAGTGTCGGCTATCCACCGCTTGGTGTTTGTGTTTGGTATTGCTACTTCAGTGTCGGCTATCCATCCCTTGTTGTTTGTGTTTGGTATTGCTACATCAGTGTCGGCTTACCACCGCAGGGTGTTTGTGTTTGGTATTGCTACATCATGTCGGCTATCCACCGCTTGGTGTTTGTGTTTGGTATTGCTACTTCAGTGACGGCTATCCACCGCTTGGTGTTTGTGTTTGGTATTGCTACATCAGTGTCGGCTATCCACCGCTTGGTGTTTGTGTTTGGTATTGCTACATCAGTGACGGCTACATCAGTGTCGGCTATCTACTGCTTGGTGTTTGTGTTTGGTATTGCTCCATCAGTGTCGGCTATCCACCGCTTGGTGTTTGTGTTTGGTATTGCTACATCAGTGTCTGCTATCCACCGCTTGGTGTTTGTGTTTGGTATTGCTACATCAGGTGTCGGCTATCCACCGCTTGTTGTTTGTGTTTGGTATTGCTACATCAGTGTCGGCTATCCACCGCTTGGTGTTTGTGTTTGGTATTGTTACATCAGTGTCGGCTATCCACCGCTTGTTTGTGTTTGGTATTGCTACATCAGTGTCGGCTATCCACCGCTTGCTTCCTAATGAAGTATTCCCTTCTGTTTCAGTAATTACATCAATCAACTGCCTCTAGTGTTTGTGTTTGGTATTGCTACATCAGTGTCAGATATCCACCGCTTGGTGTTTGTGTTTGGTATTGCTACTTCAGTGACGGCTATCCACCGCTTGGTGTTTGTGTTTGGTATTGCTACATCAGTGTCGGCTACATCAGTGTCGGCTATCCACTGCTTGGTGTTTGTGTTTGGTATTGCTACATCAGTGTCGGCTATCCACCGCTTGGTGTTTGTGTTTGGTATTGCTACATCAGTGTCGGCTATCCACCGCTTGGTGTTTGTGTTTGGTATTGCTACATCAGTGTCGGCTTACCACCGCTTGGTGTTTGTGTTTGGTATTGCTACATCAGTGTCGGCTATCCACCGCTTGGTGTTTGTGTTTGGTATTGCTACATCAGTGTCGGCTATCCACCGCTTGGTGTTTGTGTTTGGTATTGCTACATCAGTGTCGGCTTACCACCGCTTGGTGTTTGTGTTTGGTATTGCTACATCAGTGTCGGCTATCTACTGCTTGGTGTTTGTGTTTGGTATTGCTACATCAGTGTCGGCTTACCACCGCTTGGTGTTTGTGTTTGGTATTGCTACATCAGTGTCTGCTATCCACTGCTTGGTGTTTGTGTTTGGTATTGCTACTTCAGTGTCGGCTTACCACCGCTTGTTGTTTGTGTTTGGTATTGCTACATCAGTGTCGGCTATCCACCGCTTGGTGTTTGTGTTTGGTATTGCTACTTCAGTGTCGGCTATCCATCCCTTGTTGTTTGTGTTTGGTATTGCTACATCAGTGACGGCTTACCACCGCAGGGTGTTTGTGTTTGGTATTGCTACATCATGTCGGCTATCCACCGCTTGGTGTTTGTGTTTGGTATTGCTACTTCAGTGACGGCTATCCACCGCTTGGTGTTTGTGTTTGGTATTGCTACATCAGTGTCGGCTATCCACCGCTTGGTGTTTGTGTTTGGTATTGCTACATCAGTGTCGGCTACATCAGTGTCGGCTATCTACTGCTTGGTGTTTGTGTTTGGTATTGCTACATCAGTGTCGGCTATCCACCGCTTGGTGTTTGTGTTTGGTATTGCTACATCAGTGTCGGCTATCCACCGCTTGGTGTTTGTGTTTGGTATTGCTACATCAGGTGTCGGCTATCCATCGCTTGGTGTTTGTGTTTGGTATTGCTACATCAGTGTCGGCTATACACCGCATGGTGTTTGTGTTTGGTATTGCTACATCAGTGTCTGCTATCCACCGCTTGGTGTTTGTGTTTGGTATTGCTACATCAGGTGTCGGCTATCCACCACTTGGTGTTTGTGTTTGGTATTGCTACTTCAGTGTCTGCTATCCACCGCTTGGTGTTTGTGTTTGGTATTGCTACTTCAGTGTCGGCTTACCACCGCTTGTTGTTTGTGTTTGGTATTGCTACATCAGTGTCGGCTATCCACCGCTTGGTGTTTGTGTTTGGTATTGCTACATCAGTGTCGGCTACATCAGTGTCGGCTATCCACTGCTTGGTGTTTGTGTTTGGTATTGCTACATCAGTGTCGGCTTACCACCGCTTGGTGTTTGTGTTTGGTATTGCTACACCAGTGTCGGCTATCCACCGCTTGTTGTTTGTGTTTGGTATTGTTACATCAGTGTCGGCTATCCACCGCTTGCTTCCTAATGAAGTATTCCCTTCTGTTTCAGTAATTACATCAATCAACTGCCTCTAGTGTTTGTATTTGGTATTGCTACATCAGTGTCAGCTATCCACCGCTTGGTGTTTGTGTTTGGTATTGCTACATCAGTGTCGGCTATCCACCGCTTGGTGTTTGTGTTTGGTATTGCTACATCAGTGTCGGCTATCCACCGCTTGGTGTTTGTGTTTGGTATTGCTACATCAGTGTCGGCTTACCACCGCTTGGTGTTTGTGTTTGGTATTGCTACATCAGTGTCGGCTATCTACTGCTTGGTGTTTGTGTTTGGTATTGCTACATCAGTGTCGGCTTACCACCGCTTGGTGTTTGTGTTTGGTATTGCTACATCAGTGTCTGCTATCCACTGCTTGGTGTTTGTGTTTGGTATTGCTACTTCAGTGTCGGCTTACCACCGCTTGTTGTTTGTGTTTGGTATTGCTACATCAGTGTCGGCTATCCACCGCTTGGTGTTTGTGTTTGGTATTGCTACTTCAGTGTCGGCTATCCATCCCTTGTTGTTTGTGTTTGGTATTGCTACATCAGTGTCGGCTTACCACCGCAGGGTGTTTGTGTTTGGTATTGCTACATCATGTCGGCTATCCACCGCTTGGTGTTTGTGTTTGGTATTGCTACTTCAGTGACGGCTATCCACCGCTTGGTGTTTGTGTTTGGTATTGCTACATCAGTGTCGGCTATCCACCGCTTGGTGTTTGTGTTTGGTATTGCTACATCAGTGTCGGCTACATCAGTGTCGGCTATCTACTGCTTGGTGTTTGTGTTTGGTATTGCTACATCAGTGTCGGCTATCCACCGCTTGGTGTTTGTGTTTGGTATTGCTACATCAGTGTCGGCTATCCACCGCTTGGTGTTTGTGTTTGGTATTGCTACATCAGGTGTCGGCTATCCATCGCTTGGTGTTTGTGTTTGGTATTGCTACATCAGTGTCGGCTATACACCGCATGGTGTTTGTGTTTGGTATTGCTACATCAGTGTCTGCTATCCACCGCTTGGTGTTTGTGTTTGGTATTGCTACATCAGGTGTCGGCTATCCACCACTTGGTGTTTGTGTTTGGTATTGCTACTTCAGTGTCTGCTATCCACCGCTTGGTGTTTGTGTTTGGTATTGCTACTTCAGTGTCGGCTTACCACCGCTTGTTGTTTGTGTTTGGTATTGCTACATCAGTGTCGGCTATCCACCGCTTGGTGTTTGTGTTTGGTATTGCTACATCAGTGTCGGCTACATCAGTGTCGGCTATCCACTGCTTGGTGTTTGTGTTTGGTATTGCTACATCAGTGTCGGCTTACCACCGCTTGGTGTTTGTGTTTGGTATTGCTACACCAGTGTCGGCTATCCACCGCTTGTTGTTTGTGTTTGGTATTGTTACATCAGTGTCGGCTATCCACCGCTTGCTTCCTAATGAAGTATTCCCTTCTGTTTCAGTAATTACATCAATCAACTGCCTCTAGTGTTTGTATTTGGTATTGCTACATCAGTGTCAGCTATCCACCGCTTGGTGTTTGTGTTTGGTATTGCTACATCAGTGTCAGCTATCCACCGCTTGCTTCCTAATGAAGTATTCCCTTCTGTTTCAGTAATTACATCAATCAGCTGCCTCTAGTGTTTGTGTTTGGTATTGCTACAACAGTGTCGGCTATCCACCGCTTGCTTCCTAATGAAGTATTCCCTTCTGTTTCAGTAATTACATCAATCAACTGCCTCTAGTGTTTGTGTTTGGTATTGCTACATCAGTGTCGGCTATCCACCGCTTGCTTCCTAATGAAGTCTCGTCTCTACTTTGTATGGAGAAATTTCAAGCTCCTCCATCAACAGAATATCTCACCTTAGTTATCAACCAGGTATCTAGATTTATAATCACAGTACAATTGCCACAGGGGGTGTCAAATTCTTTCCAATAAGGAAACTATCCTGATGGCTTGGTCGGTGGTTCTACCTGTGTGCCCGAAATAATGCTGGAGTTTTCCTCCGCCAATAATAGCTGGAGAGTTGCCATATGACCTAAGCTGTTTCGACTTTAAACCCCAAATAGAAAATGTGGGCTAGTCGTTAATGTCGCGGACTGAAACTGACTGGACACTTATCGTTGTGCCCACCCATGCATAAAGCAATGTGGGGTGGCCAAGTGTTTACTGTTGTTGACTTCTAATCCCTTGCCACTAGCTTACTTGTGGAAGGTTGGTGGTTCTAGCTGTGTGCCCGTCTGTACCTGAAATACTGCATGGTGGGGCACCCAGGGTTTTCCTCAACCAATAATAGCTGGAGAGTCACCGTATGATCTAAGCTGCTGATGTGACTTTAAACCCGAACATAAAGCAATACTTAGAAATACTGACAGGGAGCATGCTGGATCTCCCTCCTCCACATAAAGCTGGAAGATAAAACAATACTTATAGGGAACATGCTGGATCTCCCTCCTCCACATAAAGCTGGAAGATAAATCAATACTTACAGGGAGCATGCTGGATCTCCCTCCTCCACATAAAGCTGGAAGATAAAACAATACTTACAGGGAGCATGCTGGATCTCCCTCCTCCACATAAAGCTGGAAGATAAAACAATACTTGCAGGGAGCATGCTGGATCTCTCTCCACATAAAGCTGGAAGATAAAACAATACTTACAGGGAGCATGCTGGATCTCTCTCCACATAAAGCTGGAAGATAAAACAATACTTACAGGGAGTATGCTGGATCTCCCTCCTCCACATAAAGCTGGAAGATAAAGCACTGTATACAGGGAGCATGCTGGATCTCCCTCCTCACATAAAGCTGGAAGATAAAGCACTGCATACAGGGAGCATGCTGGATCTCCCTCCTCCACATAAAGCTGGAAGATAAAGTACTGCTTACAGGGAGCATGCTGGATCTCCCTCCTCCACTTAAAGCTGGAAGATAAAGCACTGCTTACAGGGAGCATGCTGGATCTCCCTCCTCCACATAAAGCTGGAAGATAAAGCACTGCTTACAGGGAGCATGCTGGATCTCCCTCCTCCACATAAAGCTGGAAAACATTATGTGACTAGCTGTTGGTGCAACTCTTAAATCCAAATACCAGCATGCACGAAAACTAATCCAAAATCATTATTTCAGTCATTATGCAGACCTTTGTGCTTTTATTCCTCATAAATGAATATATGTCATTCGCAGTGCCACATGGAAACATCATGTTTATATTTCTATCTTTTTATACCTGCATAATATGTGGAGATGCTGAGAAATGTTTTTGTATTGAACAGATCTTGATGACGGCTACGTATCCATTCAAACTCGGACAGGGTGTGTTTCAGCTGCTTCTCGACATTTTTCTCTACCACGATTTCTCAGTGCTCAACTTCAACTTGGCTTTAAGGGTAGGTAACTGTTCTACAGTTGGTGTTCAACCTTCATGGTAGCATAGACTAATTGCCATCCAGTGTCGACCATCAACAATAATTAAGTGTTGAAGAAAATTGATTGTATGATCTGTTTTATTAGTGCACCCCTGCTTAGTGCACCCCTGCTTAGTGCACCCCTGCTTAGTGCATCCTTGCTTAGTGCACCCCTGCTTAGTGCAGCCCTGCTTAGTGCATCCTTGCTTAGTGCACCCCTGCTTAGTGCATCCTTGCTTAGTGCACCCCTGCTTAGTGCACCCCTGCTTAGTGCATCCTTGCTTAGTGCACCCCTGCTTAGTGCACCCTTGCTTAGTGCACCCCTGCTTAGTGCACCCCTGCTTAGTGCATCCTTGCTTAGTGCACCCCTGCTTAGTGCATCCTTGCTTAGTGCACCCCTGCTTAGTGCACCCCTGCTTAGTGCACCCCTGCTTAGTGCACCCTTGCTTAGTGCACCCCTGCTTAGTGCACCCCTGCTTAGTGCATCCTTGCTTAGTGCACCCTTGCTTAGTGCACCCTGCTTAGTGCACCCCTGCTTAGTGCACCCCTGCTTAGTGCACCCTTGCTTAGTGCATCCTTGCTTAGTGCACCCTTGCTTAGTGCACCCTTGCTTAGTGCATCCTTGCTTAGTGCATCCTTGCTTAGTGCACCCTTGCTTAGTGCACCCTTGCTTAGTGCATCCTTGCTTAGTGCACCCTTGCTTAGTGCATCCTTGCTTAGTGCACCCCTGCTTAGTGCATCCTTGCTTAGTGCACCCCTGCTTAGTGCACCCCTGCTTAGTGCACCCCTGCTTAGTGCACCCTTGCTTAGTGCACCCCTGCTTAGTGCACCCCTGCTTAGTGCATCCTTGCTTAGTGCACCCTTGCTTAGTGCACCCTGCTTAGTGCACCCCTGCTTAGTGCACCCCTGCTTAGTGCACCCTTGCTTAGTGCATCCTTGCTTAGTGCACCCTTGCTTAGTGCATCCTTGCTTAGTGCACCCTTGCTTAGTGCACCCTTGCTTATCCTTGCTTAGTGCATCCTTGCTTAGTGCATCCTTGCTTAGTGCACCCTTGCTTAGTGCATCCTTGCTTAGTGCATCTTTGCTTAGTGCATCCTTGCTTAGTGCACCCTTGCTTAGTGCACCCTTGCTTAGTGCACCCCTGCTTAGTGCACCCTTGCTTAGTGCACCCCTTGCTTAGTGCACCCCTGCTTAGTGCATCCTTGCTTAGTGCACCCTTGCTTAGTGCACCCTTGCTTAGTGCACCCCTGCTTAGTGCACCCTTGCTTAGTGCACCCTTGCTTAGTGCACCCCTTGCTTAGTGCACCCTTGCTTAGTGCATCCTTGCTTAGTGCATCCTTGCATATTTCTGCAAGAAATGTTACAATCACTAGGCCATGGTTTTGACCCTCAAGCTTCCACTCGTCAGGGCTTTGAACCTCAACCTTCCACTAGGCCTGGCATTTGACCTTCCACTAGGTCAGGTCTATGACCTTCACTTTCCACTCTACCAGAACTTTGACCTTCCACTACTAAAGTGTGTAATAAGCACTGGCATGCACCTGTCCAACTTGTGAAAATAGCTGCGTAATATTATAATTACATTTGACTTTACAACGTTTCTCTCATTATTTTATTCAGTTTGCCATGTTGGACCACTATTCAACGCAGTCGCTAAGTTTCCTCTGTTGTCCTGAAGATGAGTTGAAGTCTGTAGTACAGTCGATGGACTGCGATGATGTGGAAAAACTAAGACAGCTTCCGTCTTTCATGAGGTAACCTTACAGGGTGTTCACATATTCCATAAATACGCATTACAGAACTGTGTGCCCTCGTCCTTATAATTATTATCATGGCTCGCCAATTTTGACAATATAATTAAAAAAGGTTAACGTGTTGTCTTGTCAGTATCCCAATGCTGAATGAGTCAGAATGACACACCAGCATCTTACATGACCCACAAATACTTCGTGCTAAGCTTATCCGCTACACCTTGTCTTGTCAGTGTCCCAATGCTGAATGACACACCAGCATCTTACATGACCCACAAATATTTTGTGCTAAGCTTATCCGATACACCTTGTCTTGTCAGTGTCCCAATGCTGAATGACACACCATCATCTTACATGACCCACGAATACTTCGTGCTAAGCTTATCCGCTACACCTTGTCTTGTCAGTGTCCCAATGCTGAATGACTCATCAACATCTTACATGACCCACGAATACTTCATGCTAAGCTTATCCGCTACACCTTGTCTTGTCAGTGTCCCAATGCTGAATGACTCATCAACATCTTACATGACCCACGAATACTTTGTGCTAAGCTTATCCGCTACACCTTGTCTTGTCAGTGTCCCAATGCTGAATGACTCATCAACATCTTACATGACCCACGAATACTTCGTGCTAAGCTTATCCGCTACACCTTGTCTTGTCAGTGTCCCAATGCTGAATGACTCATCAACATCTTACATGACCCACGAATACTTCGTGCTAAGCTTATCCGCTACACCTTGTCTTGTCAGTGTCCCAATGCTGAATGACTCATCAACATCTTACATGACCCACGAATACTTCGTGCTAAGCTTATCCGCTACACCTTGTCTTGTCAGTGTCCCAATGCTGAATGACTCATCAACATCTTACATGACCCACGAATACTTCGTGCTAAGCTTATCCGCTACACCTTGTCTTGTCAGTGTCCCAATGCTGAATGACTCATCAACATCTTACATGACCCACGAATACTTCGTGCTAAGCTTATCCGCTACACCTTGTCTTGTCAGTGTCCCAATGCTGAATGACTCATCAACATCTTACATGACCCACGAATACTTCGTGCTAAGCTTATCCGCTACACCTTGTCTTGTCAGTGTCCCAATGCTGAATGACTCATCAACATCTTACATGACCCACGAATACTTCGTGCTAAGCTTATCCGCTACACCTTGTCTTGTCAGTGTCCCAATGCTGAATGACTCATCAACATCTTACATGACCCACGAATACTTCGTGCTAAGCTTATCCGCTACACCTTGTCTTGTCAGTGTCCCAATGCTGAATGACTCATCAACATCTTACATGACCCACGAATACTTCGTGCTAAGCTTATCCGCTACACCTTGTCTTGTCAGTGTCCCAATGCTGAATGACTCATCAACATCTTACATGACCCACGAATACTTCGTGCTAAGCTTATCCGCTACACCTTGTCTTGTCAGTGTCCCAATGCTGAATGACTCATCAACATCTTACATGACCCACGAATACTTCGTGCTAAGCTTATCCGCTACACCTTGTCTTGTCAGTGTCCCAATGCTGAATGACTCATCAACATCTTACATGACCCACGAATACTTCGTGCTAAGC
The DNA here is from genome assembly GCA_014843695.1 of Archivesica marissinica. NCBI lineage: Eukaryota > Metazoa > Mollusca > Bivalvia > Venerida > Vesicomyidae > Archivesica > Archivesica marissinica. The sequence goes on from CM026387.1 coordinate 42,872,796, forward strand.
TTATCCGCTACACCTTGTCTTGTCAGTGTCCCAATGCTGAATGACTCATCAACATCTTACATGACCCACGAATACTTCGTGCTAAGCTTATCCGCTACACCTTGTCTTGTCAGTGTCCCAATGCTGAATGACTCATCAACATCTTACATGACCCACGAATACTTCGTGCTAAGCTTATCCGCTACACCTTGTCTTGTCAGTGTCCCAATGCTGAATGACTCATCAACATCTTACATGACCCACGAATACTTCGTGCTAAGCTTATCCGCTACACCTTGTCTTGTCAGTGTCCCAATGCTGAATGACTCATCAACATCTTACATGACCCACGAATACTTCGTGCTAAGCTTATCCGCTACACCTTGTCTTGTCAGTGTCCCAATGCTGAATGACTCATCAACATCTTACATGACCCACGAATACTTCGTGCTAAGCTTATCCGCTACACCTTGTCTTGTCAGTGTCCCAATGCTGAATGACTCATCAACATCTTACATGACCCACGAATACTTCGTGCTAAGCTTATCCGCTACACCTTGTCTTGTCAGTGTCCCAATGCTGAATGACTCATCAACATCTTACATGACCCACGAATACTTCGTGCTAAGCTTATCCGCTACACCTTGTCTTGTCAGTGTCCCAATGCTGAATGACTCATCAACATCTTACATGACCCACGAATACTTCGTGCTAAGCTTATCCGCTACACCTTGTCTTGTCAGTGTCCCAATGCTGAATGACTCATCAACATCTTACATGACCCACGAATACTTCGTGCTAAGCTTATCCGCTACACCTTGTCTTGTCAGTGTCCCAATGCTGAATGACACATCAACATCTTACATGACCCACGAATACTTCGTGCTAAGCTTATCCGCTACACCTTGTCTTGTCAGTGTCCCAATGCTGAATGACACATCAACATCTTACATGACCCACGAATACTTCGTGCTAAGCTTATCCGCTACACCTTGTCTTGTCAGTGTCCCAATGCTGAATGACTCGTCAACATCTTACATGACCCACGAATACTTCGTGCTAAGCTTATCCGCTACACCTTGTCTTGTCATGTCCCAATGCTGAATGACTCATCAACATCTTACATGACCCACGAATACTTCGTGCTAAGCTTATCCGCTACACCTTGTCTTGTCAGTGTCCCAATGCTGAATGACACACCAACATCTTACATGACCCACGAATACTTCGTGCTAAGCTTATCCGCTACACCTTGTCTTGTCAGTGTCCCAATGCTGAATGACTCATCAACATCTTACATGACCCACGAATACTTCGTGCTAAGCTTATCCGCTACACCTTGTCTTGTCAGTGTCCCAATGCTGAATGACTCATCAACATCTTACATGACCCACGAATACTTCGTGCTAAGCTTATCCGCTACACCTTGTCTTGTCAGTGTCCCAATGCTGAATGACTCATCAACATCTTACATGACCCACGAATACTTCGTGCTAAGCTTATCCGCTACACCTTGTCTTGTCAGTGTCCCAATGCTGAATGACTCGTCAACATCTTACATGACCCACGAATACTTCGTGCTAAGCTTATCCGCTACACCTTGTCTTGTCAGTGTCCCAATGCTGAATGACTCGTCAACATCTTACATGACCCACGAATACTTCGTGCTAAGCTTATCCGCTACACCTTGTCTTGTCAGTGTCCCAATGCTGAATGACTCATCAACATCTTACATGACCCACGAATACTTCGTGCTAAGCTTATCCGCTACACCTTG
>CM026387.1:42875551-42926488 GCA_014843695.1 Archivesica marissinica
ACAATGTATATATAGCAGGTGTACAATGTATATATAGCAGGTGTACAATGTATATATAGCAGGTGTACAATGTATATATAGCAGGTGTACAATGTATATATAGCAGGTGTACAATGTATATATAGGAGGTGTACAATGTATATATAGGAGGTGTACAATGTATATATAGGAGGTGTACAATGTATATATAGCAGGTGTACAATGTATATATAGCAGGTGTACAATGTATATATAGCAGGTGTACAATGTATATATAGGAGGTGTACAATGTATATATAGCAGGGGTGTACAATGTATATATAGCAGGTGTACAATGTATATATAGGAGGTGTACAATGTATATATAGGAGGTGTACAATGTATATATAGCAGGTGTACAATGTATATATAGCAGGTGTACAATGTATATATAGCAGGTGTACAATGTATATATAGCAGGTGTACAATGTATATATAGCAGGTGTACAATGTATATATAGCAGGTGTACAATGTATATATAGCAGGTGTACAATGTATATATAGGAGGTGTACAATGTATATATAGCAGGTGTACAATGTATATATAGCAGGTGTACAATGTATATATAGCAGGTGTACAATGTATATATAGCAGGTGTACAATGTATATATAGGAGGTGTACAATGTATATATAGGAGGTGTACAATGTATATATAGCAGGTGTACAATGTATATATAGCAGGTGTACAATGTATATATAGCAGGTGTACAATGTATATATAGGAGGTGTACAATGTATATATAGCAGGTGTACAATGTATATATAGGAGGTGTACAATGTATATATAGCAGGTGTACAATGTATATATAGCAGGTGTACAATGTATATATAGCAGGTGTACAATGTATATATAGGAGGTGTACAATGTATATATAGGAGGTGTACAATGTATATATAGCAGGTGTACAATGTATATATAGCAGGTGTACAATGTATATATAGCAGGTGTACAATGTATATATAGCAGGTGTACAATGTATATATAGCAGGTGTACAATGTATATATAGGAGGTGTACAATGTATATATAGGAGGTGTACAATGTATATATAGCAGGTGTACAATGTATATATAGGAGGTGTACAATGTATATATAGCAGGTGTACAATGTATATATAGGAGGTGTACAATGTATATATAGGAGGTGTACAATGTATATATAGGAGGTGTACAATGTATATATAGCAGGTGTACAATGTATATATAGCAGGTGTACAATGTATATATAGCAGGTGTACAATGTATATATAGCAGGTGTACAATGTATATATAGCAGGTGTACAATGTATATATAGCAGGTGTACAATGTATATATAGGAGGTGTACAATGTATATATAGGAGGTGTACAATGTATATATAGCAGGTGTACAATGTATATATAGGAGGTGTACAATGTATATATAGCAGGTGTACAATGTATATATAGCAGGTGTACAATGTATATATAGCAGGTGTACAATGTATATATAGCAGGTGTACAATGTATATATAGGAGGTGTACAATGTATATATAGCAGGTGTACAATGTATATATAGCAGGTGTACAATGTATATATAGGAGGTGTACAATGTATATATAGGAGGTGTACAATGTATATATAGCAGGTGTACAATGTATATATAGGAGGTGTACAATGTATATATAGGAGGTGTACAATGTATATATAGCAGGTGTACAATGTATATATAGGAGGTGTACAATGTATATATAGCAGGTGTACAATGTATATATAGGAGGTGTACAATGTATATATAGCAGGTGTACAATGTATATATAGCAGGTGTACAATGTATATATAGCAGGTGTACAATGTATATATAGCAGGTGTACAATGTATATATAGCAGGTGTACAATGTATATATAGGAGGTGTACAATGTATATATAGCAGGTGTACAATGTATATATAGCAGGTGTACAATGTATATATAGGAGGTGTACAATGTATATATAGCAGGTGTACAATGTATATATAGGAGGTGTACAATGTATATATAGCAGGTGTACAATGTATATATAGGAGGTGTACAATGTATATATAGGAGGTGTACAATGTATATATAGGAGGTGTACAATGTATATATAGCAGGTGTACAATGTATATATAGGAGGTGTACAATGTATATATAGGAGGTGTACAATGTATATATAGCAGGTGTACAATGTATATATAGGAGGTGTACAATGTATATATAGGAGGTGTACAATGTATATATAGCAGGTGTACAATGTATATATAGGATCATACACGAGTGGTGATTTCACACCTGATTTTATGAAACAAGTTTTGGAACGAGTTTCCTAAAATATAGTATGAAATCACCACGAGTGTAAGATGGTTTTTTTATCACATTACCACAGTAACTATAAATTTGAAAATAGAAATGTATGGTGTGTTTGCCTGTATAGTTTGAGCTTTATTACATCTCAAGGAAATCAGGAAGGTGCACTGATCGATATTCTGTATGCTGCTGGTGCATATTTAGCATTTGTTCATAAATAAAGCATGAACACATAGACTATAGAAGCTGTCATGCCGTGACCAATCAGAATCATACCAGTGTGTATTACATGTAAGCATTCTGTATGCTGCTATTGCATATTTAGCATTTATTCATAAATAAAGCATGAACACATAGACTATAGAAGTTGTCCTGTCGTGACCAATCGGAATCCTTCCAGTGTTTATTACATGTAAGCATTCTGTATGCTGCTAGTGCATATTTAACATTTTGATTTTCAACCAAAAAAAGCATGAAGGCAAAGTTGCAAACTATATGTCAAATGTGTCATAACCAAGCTGTCATGCCGCGACCAATCAGAATCCTTCCAGATTGTATTACACATGTGGACATACAAGAAAATATGTGATGGCTGTATTACACTGAATACATGCAAGGTTATGTGATAAATACCTAATCCACAACAACCAACAGTATTCTACTGCTCTTTCTGCAGAATCCATGTGCCAATCGTACTGCATAATATTATGTTGTTTTATCGAGTGTGTTTTACGCTTATTTTTCGTCGCTACCGGTTGCCCATATGAGTGACGCCTCCTGAAGAGATCAGTCATTTTAGATTTTTGGAGGATAGTGCAATGATACAGACAGAGACCCATTCAAGAGTCTCCTCTGGTTCTTTTACGTGCACAGTGTAAAGCACCGACACGAGACCTTGGTTTAAAGTCCCATCTGAAAGACTGCTAATTTTATTAGGGTCAGACGGGGGATCGAACCTGTGATCCCTGGATTACCAGTCCAGCATGTTACCACTGGACTACAGATCTGTCTATCGTATCAAGAACAAGCTTTCTAGTTTATATCAGCTATAGGGCACCATTGGTGCAATCAATATGGAGTCTGCCTTGTAACTGAGGGTTGTAAGTTCAAGCTACTCCCACACCATGGTTGTAGGGTCCTGCGCATATATATATATATATATATATATATGGCAAATGAAATCTGCATAAACTATTTATATATATCAGCTGTAACAATGTTGAACTTAATGTTGATTTATGTAAAAATACCAACAATTGTAGCAGTTTGTATGTTTTTCAGAATGTTATCGAAGGATGAACTGAACAGTTTGCTACAACAATGCTGTGACCTGCTCACCACAGAAACACAGCTGCACCATGAGCTCAAACATATAGAAACATACCTCAACAAGATGGACAACTTAGATGGTGTGTACTGATCCTAGTTTTAGAATCCCTGTGTTTTGAGTCAGTCCACAGTTTATCATCTTAATTTGCCATTTTAAAAATTTGACCTCGGTAATTGATTTTGTTTGCAAGGTGCAGTACCTCACCTCAATGATTTACAGATCACATCTTAACCCATTCAACACCAAGTAACTGACATGGACTGGTCCATGATATTTTTAGACCAATAAATTAATAACAAAATTACATTTGGATCAGTTCATTTATCAAAATGGGTAAACATTTTCTAAAAATAGTTATATTACTTGAAAAAAGTGCAAATCCTGATGAGACGGCTCATCATGAGCCGGCTCATCTGGATCTACACTTTTTTGTAAGCCAATTTAGAGGTCTGTGGTGTTGAAAGGGTTAATTTAATGGTGAGAAAAACACCAAAGCATTTACATAACTGTTCAGTTCATCATTCTACTGGATTTATTGGATATATCAAATCTGGTATAAAAATCGATACGCAGTCGACGGAAGAAATGTACACGTGTATATGTTGATAAACAACTTCAGAACAGAGGTGAACTGTTGCCACTCCTGTAAGATAGCAGTTCTTAATTCATCAATATTTTGACATTTTGGATTGCGTTTTTTCGGCCATGGAATTGTCTGAACCGCCTCTTGCTGTAAACAATGTTGTACAATTCGGGCTCTATATGGCCTAGCGTTGTCGTCCATGAACATTGGCCAGTCAGCCAACGCACGATTGTCGAAATGGGGGACTACGCATGGAGCAATTTTTTACAATCGTCACACAAAATATTGTCCAGTAAGATACCACTGGCCATTGTAAATCTCTCCTTCTATTCCAATATTGTACTTAATGGTCATATTGTGTATTTTAACCCTATTATGTTGAAATTTATTAAATAATACCATTAGATGACACAATTGCGCGCTTTCCCACTTCTCCCAAAACTTTGGGTGTAGCTTGATTCCTGAAGAGTGTTTAAATGGCCCATGCTGTAACACATTTTGAAAGGTTTCTGTGTTTTACGTTTATTTATTGTTGCTACCGGTTACCCATATGAGCGACGCCTCCTGAAGAGATTAGTCATCTTAGATTTTTAGAGGATACAGACAGAGACCCATTCCAGAGTCTTATCTGGTTCATTTACGTGCACGGTATACAGCACCGACACGAGACCTCGGTTTAAAGTCCCATCTGAAATTTTATTAGGGTCAGACGGGGAATCGAACCTGCGATCCCTGGATTACCAGTCCAGCGTGTTACCACTGGTCTGTAATTTGTACGGTCGTTACTAATAGTATCATAAATAGTTTCCACTTCATTGCACAGGTTTGATGGCGGAAGAGAACGAGGAGGCTGAGCCTACAGATACCAGCCTGCCTTCCAGGACATCTTTACATCAACTAAGACAGGTAACAGCGTCCAGAATGTAGCATGGTGTATATAGATGGGTCATAAGCAACTGGACATATCAGAGATCTCAAGTTTTAAAAATACATGTCCATAGTTGTATCATCTAGATATGTAGGTGGGAGTTTATACAAATTACTTTTAGCTCGATTGCGATACAAGTTTTTACATTAGATTAATCGCCCTCATTCTTGATGGAATCCATCGCCATGAGAGAGATCGAAGAGGCAATGTGGAATTTAAATCGCTGTCATAAGGGCACAATTGTAACGGCTACAGCGGGATTCAACTCCGGGCCTTTCACGCATGAAGCGAATGCGCTACTACAGCGCTATCACAACTTCCACATTTAATGGTGAGAAAGAGATGTGTACAGTATTCTTTTTGACCTGTCAATCAGAGGTCACCGTTGCCGAGTGGTTACGGTCGTTGACTTAAAATCACTTGTCCATCACCGATGTAGGTTCGTATCCCGCTGGGGGTGTCAAATTCTTTCATGTTAGGAAACTATCCATCTGGCTTACAGTAGGTCGGTGGTTCTACCCATGTGTCTGCCTGTGCCTGAAATACTGCTCAGAGGAGCTTCCCAGGGCGGCTGCCCCTCCACCAATAATAGCTGGAGCCGCCATGTGACCTAAGCTGTTGGTGAGATGTTAAACCCCACAAGAAGCAAACCAACAGGTGATTGCCTACTTGTTCACCTGATATACCTTTGGCCATTCAAACTTGGTAGAAAAATCGATAAAAAACTTCATTTTACACGTTGTTATGGCGGACTTATTGGGATTAATGACTGTCCTACAATATGTAGACATCTGATCAGAGGCAATCAACTCTTGACGTGTAGAATACACATAACAGTCAATTCGCGAGGAAATGAATCTATAATTTTATAACAAAATTTGGCCCAAAAAGTAATCAAAAATTTTAGTGGCCGAATGAAATCTTATAAAATAATTGTAACTGGCGATAATGTTGACTGACAGCTTGAGCAGTGAAATCTGCTGCTTACATCATGCAGGTGACAAATCTGCTTCACCCGTATACAAATCATTTAACATTGGTTACTTCACCCGTATACAAATCATTTAGCATTGGTTACTTCACCCGTATACAAATCATTTAACATTGGTTACTTCACCCGTATACAAATCATTTAACATTGGTTACTTCACCATATACAAATCATTTAACATTGGTTACTTCACCATATACAAATCATTTAACATTTGTTACTTCACCATATACAAATCATTTAACATTGGTTACTTCACCCGTATACAAATCATTTAACATTGGTTACCATTTTGATACCTTGTGTTGGTTACTGCAGAGACTCCAGGATATGAGTAAGAAACAGAAGAAAATGTCTCCTTATGAGAAATTCAGAGAAGAAGTTGTTGAATACCTTGATAGTTTATTCAGGTATGTGATACTTTTTTCTGGTATGTTGATCATTTATTCAGCTATGTTGTTTATTTATTCAGCTATGTTGCTTATTTATTCAGCTATGTTGCTTATTTATTCAGTTATGTTGTTTATTTATTCAGCTATGTTGCTTATTTATTCAGCTATGTTGCTTATTTATTCAGCTATGTTGCTTATTTATTCAGCTATGTTGCTTATTTATTCAGCTATGTTGCTTATTTATTCAGCTATGTTGCTTATTTATTCAGTTATGTTGTTTATTTATTCAGCTATGTTGCTTATTTATTCAGCTATGTTGCTTATTTATTCAGCTATGTTGCTTATTTATTCAGTTATGTTGCTTATTTATTCAGCTATGTTGCTTATTTATTCAGCTATGTTGCTTATTTATTCAGCTATGTTGCTTATTTATTCAGCTATGTTGCTTATTTATTCAGTTATGTTGCTTATTTATTCAGTTATGTTGCTTATTTATTCAGCTATGTTGATGGTTTAGGTCAAGCCATTCACCAGCCGCATTTAGAGCCCCATTACTGTAAGCGGCCGAACAGAGTGTTATTGAATAATCATTTGTTATGGTGTAAGCGGCCGAACAGAGTGTTATTGAATAATCATTTGTTATGGTGTAAGCGGCCGAACAGAGTGTTATTGAATAATCATTTGTTATGGTGTAAGTGGCCGAACAGAGTGTTATTGAATAATCATTTGTTATGGGGTAAGCGGCCGAACAGAGTGTTATTGAATCATCATTTGTTATGGTGTAAGCGGCCGAACAGAGTGTTATTGAATAATCATTTGTTATGGTGTAAGCGGCCGAACAGAGTGTTATTGAATACTCATTTGTTATGGTGTAAGCGGCCGAACAGAGTGTTATTGAGTAATTAGATTTTGATATGCATCTTCTTAAACAGTGTGGCACTGATTAGTTAATTCGCATTTATGTCGGTTTGCATTAAATTCGCATACCTATAAACCAGGTCTCGCGTTCCAGGACTGAATTTTAATCTGGCGGACCGGTTGTAGCAACCGAAAAGTCATAAAAATCGGTCCAGAAAATTGTTGAAAGCCAAGAAATCGGTCAAACCTAAATTGGTAAACATAATCTCTCGATATAGTGTATACATTTATTCACACCTATTTCCAGTCCAACATCGATATGTGACCTGCTTGACTGATCCTTTATGATTGCCCTATTGTCCGATAATCCCAAGCCATCTTCCCTGCGGCACTAAATTCTCAATCCATGATTCATAAGGGAAGTAACCGCTACGGATTAATTCTTAAAATTACAACAGGTGCGTGTCTAAAAATAAATATGGATTGTCAAACCCATCGCTGTTTTGTTTCTAGAAAGTTGATTTTGCAACACAGTGTGCACTTACTTGATGAATTGATGTCATAGACAGCTGATTGCATAGATACACACATGCAGCTCTGACATATATACATGTACTCAGTCATGTGACTGATTGTTCTGCAGTAATAAGTTGAAGTTGAACCCGTGCCCTAGTCAACTCAACCATCGTCCCCGTCTTACACCGTAGTATCCCTGGCCGTTGTATACAATGATTTTCAATTTTAATGAATGACCTGCACTTCACTGTTCAAATATGAACAAACTTTACAATAAAAGCCTTGTTTTAAATATGATAAAAAACAAACACCGATTGTACATATTTCTAGGGGGGGGTCGCAAAAATATGAATGACATTTGTGGGGTCCTGACTGTCGATTTCGGCATGGACCGATTTGGTTTTGAACATTTTAGAAGCCCTGCTGTAAACTTTGTGATCCTTTAAATCAATGATATTATAATCGTACTAAGAAATGTGAATTTGACAAGTTACACGTAAACAGTGTTCGATTTTAGCACCAAAGGGAGAGCCTGATAGCTTCAAAGTAGTGGCAGCAGGGCCTCCATGTTTATAAGACAGACGGATCTGTAGTCCAGTGGTAACACGCTGGACTTGTAATCCAGGGATCGCAGGTTCGATCCCCCATCTGACCCTAATAAAATTAACAGTCTTTCAGATGGACATTAAACCGAGGTCTCATGTCGGTGCTTTACACCGTGCACGTAAAACAACCAGAGGAGATTTTGGAATGGGTCTCTGTCTGTATCATTGCACTATCCTCCAAAAATCTAAAATGACTAACCTCTTCAGGAGGCGTCGCTCATATGGGTAACTGGTAGCGATGATTAATAAACGTAAAACACATGTTTATAAGTATGGGTAGTCGGATAATTATTGTCGTCCATTGTATTTGTGGATGTTGTTTATATGAAGGTACATGATTTTTCGGACCTTGTTTTAAATTGCTGCATGAAAATCCACTCTTCCTACGACCATCGCATATATATCTCAATGATGGAAATGTTACCAATTAGGAGTAATTAATAAATTGGTTATACTGCAGGCAGTATCTGATGTGCCCTATGACCTTGCCACTGCACGAGATATTCTACTATGACAAGTCGAGGACCATGAAGCAACGCCTGAATGCAGCACCAAGGTCTGCGCTCCAAATGGCACTGAGTAACCCGCACTACTACTTGCAGGTGAGTACTACCCGTCGTGACAAAATGCACTCTCAGAGTTATGGCTCTTGTCATGTTCGTGAAATTCTACAGGAAGCAGTAGTGTAAATGCCATCATGTTCCACTAAACAAAGTACGTATCTGTAGTCCAGTGATTAACACGTTGGACTGGTAATCCAGGGATCACAGGTTCGATCCCCCCGTCTGACCCTAATAAAATTAACATTCTTTCAGATGGGACTTTAAACCGAGGTCTTGGGTCGGTGGCTCGGTGCTTTACACTGTGCACGTAAAAGAACCAGAGGAGATTCTGGAATGGGTCTCTGTCTGTATCATTGCACTATCCTCCAAGAATCTAAAATGACTAATCTCTTCAGGAGGCGTCGCTCATATGGGCAACCGGTAGCGACGATAAATAAACAAAAATGAACAAAGTACTCCACTTTTTATCTCCAAAACCCATTTTCAAATACACTGTCTTAAGCAGCCCGCCAAATGTGTGATGAAAAATGTATGCTTAGTCAAAGTGGCTGCTCAATCAAGATTAAATGTTGAACAAAATTAGACTATTATTGTAAATTTAAAAACGAATTTAGATTTGAAAAATATATTGATAAAATTGTTAATGATGATTTATGAAAATGTTTCACATGCTTAAGATTGTAGTAATAATTATATATAAAGAGAAAATCGTTTATGTAAACTATGTAACCAGATGACGGTTGAATCAGAATATCACTTTTTGCTATGTTGTACCAGATACAGAAGTTTAAGAAATAAATACCTTGGTAACATATGTTGGCCTTGTGGACAAAAATTCAATACTATCATGTCATCTAAGAATAAAATGGAATTGTTAAGAATATCTAAGTATATAAAGGAATCTATGTTGCTAAGAAAAAATACCCTAGATAATATCACTGTTTCTTAAAATGTGTATGTATGTATTTGTGTATGCCTAGTTTATGCTTGTGTAAATGGCCAAAGGCAATATAATACTGATAATGCCAATAAACTTGAAACTTGTTGATCAAGTTATCACATTTGTTGTTCCTGGCTGCTTAATGCAAGGTGGCTGTTTAGTGCAGGGGACCACAAACACATGAATAATCGCTATAAATTGTACTCGTGAATGTTGTCATTATTCTATGTACCATTATTTCTGTTGTTACCATGTACTGTTTAACCTGGGAACAGGCGTCGATATATTTTGCATGGTCAGATAAATATAATGCCAGAAGTTAAAATGTGAAAAATTGACAGACTGGAAGCCAGGCTCCCATGTCATGTCCATTAAATACGTGTGCACACCTGTTCTGCGAAGCCCATGTCTGGATTTCAACACATCTATCAGCAGTTGTCCATCCTAATCTCTGTTTAATCTTTGCAGAGTTATTGCCCCATGTTATTTCTAAGAACAGTGGGAGTTTCCGTATAGTCTGAGCGGTTTTACGCGGCTATTAATCAACTACAGTGATATTTATGTCTCGCTTGCACTCCATCAGAAATATAGTAGACAGAACACAGTAGTGTTTATCATGTACATTCCTCGAGTAATGTCATTTAGATGGGAGATTCCTCGAGTAATGCCATTTAAACTGGAGTTTCATTGAGTAATGCCATTTAAACTGGAGTTTCCTTGAGTAATGCCATTTAGACAGGAGTTTAGACTGGAGTTCCCTTGAGTAATGCCATTTAGACTGGAGTTTCCTCAAGTAATGCCATTTAGACAGGAGTTCCCTTGAGTAATGCCATTTAAACTGGAGTTTCCTCAAGTAATGCCATTTAGACTGGAGTTCCCTTGAGTAATGCCATTTAAACTGGAGTTTCATTGAGTAATGCCATTTAGACTGGAGTTTCCTCAAGTAATGCCATTTAGACTGGAGTTTCCTTGAGTAATGCCATTTAGACTGGAGTTTCCTTGAGTAATGCCATTTAAACTGGAGTTTCCTTGAGTAATGCCATTTAGACTGGAGTTTAGACTGGAGTTCCCTTGAGTAATGCCATTTAGACTGGAGTTCCCTTGAGTAATGCCATTTAAACTGGAGTTTCCTTGAGTAATGCCATTTAGACTGGAGTTTCCTCAAGTAATGCCATTTAGACAGGAGTTAAGACTGGAGTTTCCTTGAGTAATGCCATTTAAACTGGAGTTTCCTTGAGTAATGCCATTTAAACTGGAGGTTCCTTGAGTAATGCCATTTAGACTGGAGTTCCCTTGAGTAATGCCATTTAAACTGGAGTTTCCTTGAGTAATGACATTTAGACTGGAGTTTAGACTGGAGTTTCCTCAAGTAATGCCATTTAGACTGGAGTTTCCTTGAGTAATGCCATTTAAACTGGAGTTTCCTCAAGTAATGCCATTTAGACTGGAGTTTCATTGAGTAATGCCATTTAGACAGGAGTTTAGACTGGAGTTCCCTTGAGTAATGCCATTTAGACTGGAGTTTCCTCAAGTAATGCCATTTAAACTGGAGTTTCCTTGAGTAATGCCATTTAGACTGGAGTTTCCTTGAGTAATGCCATTTAGACTGGAGTTCCCTTGAGTAATGCCATTTAGACAGGAGTTTACACTGGAGTTTCCTTGAGTAATGCCATTTAGACTGGAGTTTAGACTGGAGTTCCCTTGAGTAATGCCATTTAGACAGGAGTTTACACTGGAGTTTCCTTGAGTAATGCCATTTAGACTGGAATTTAGACTGGAGTTCCCTTGAGTAATGCCATTTAAACTGGAGTTTCCTTGAGTAATGCCAGTTAGACTGGAGTTTCCTCAAGTAATGCAATTTAGACAGGAGTTAAGACTGGAGTTTCCTTGAGTAATGCCATTTAAACTGGAGTTTCCTTGAGTAATGCCATTTAAACTGGAGGTTCCTTGAGTAATGCCATTTAGACTGGAGTTCCCTTGAGTAATGCCATTTAGACTGGAGTTTCATTGAGTAATGCCATTTAGACAGGAGTTTAGACTGGAGTTCCCTTGAGTAATGCCATTTAAACTGGAGTTTAGACTGGAGTTTCCTTGAGTAATGCCATTTAAACTGGAGTTTAGACTGGAGTTCCCTTGAGTAATGCCATTTAGACTGGAGTTTCCTCAAGTAAGACCATTTAAACTGGAGTTTCCTTGAGTAATGCCATTTAAACTGGAGTTTCCTTGAGTAATGCCATTTAGACAGGAGTTTAGACTGGAATTTCCTCAAGTAATGCCATTTAAACTGGAGTTTTCTTGAGTAATGCCATTTAAACTGGAGTTTCCTTGAGTAATGCCATTTAGACTGGAGTTTCCTTGAGTAGTGCCATTTAGACAGGAGTTTAGACTGGAGTTCCCCTGAGTAATGCCATTTAGACTGGAGTTCCCTTGAGTAATGCCATTTAGACAGGAGTTTAGACTGGAGTTTCATTGAGTAATGCCATTTAGACTGGAGTTTCCTTGAGTAATGTCAATTAGACGGGAGTTTCCTTGAGTAATGTCATTTAGACTGCAATTTCCTTGAGTAACGCCATTTAGACTGGAGTTTCCTTGAGTAATGCCATTTAGACTGGAGTTCCCTTGAGTAATGCCATTTAGACTGGAGTTTATACTGGAGTTTCATTGAGTAATGCCATTTAGACTGGAGTTTCATTGAGTAATGCCATTTAGACAGGAGTTTACACTGGAGGTTCCTTGAGTAATGCCATTTAGACTGGAGTTTAGACTGGAGTTCCCTTGAGTAATGCCATTTAGACTGGAGATCCCTCTAGTAATGCCACTTCTGTTGCAGAGTAACGGCAGTGGGCAGTTGACTTACTTTATCTCCATACTGCTGATAGGTATACCATACTATATCATATCTATGGGGGGAAATAAAGGCATGAAATGGTGGCTATATATGGGAAGCAGTAACTGTGTTGTATGGCATTTATCTGGAGTAAAAGATTAATGTGGAAGTCGTAATAGCGCTGTGGTAGTGCATTCGCTTCAAGTGCGAAAGGCCCGGAGTTCGAGCCTCTTCTGGAGCCGTTACGATTGTGCCCTTAGGTAAGGCATTTAAATTTCACATTGCCTCTTCTCTCTCCATCGTGGAGATGCATTCCATCAGGAATGATGTCTCGAGCGTGATTAATATAAGTTGTAAGAACTTGTTTTGCAATTGAGCTAAAATAACTTTGTATAAACTAATGCTGACTTGACACCTGGTACCATTGTTTCAGTGTGAGTGTTGCAGCACAGAGACTGCGCAGATAAAGTGTACGATGCCAGACACATGTATAATATATAAACTACACTTGGAGTGTGGACAGCTGATTAATCTCTATGATTGGATGCAGGTAAGCATGTATTATATATAAACTACACTTGGAGTGTGGACAGCTGATTAATCTCTATGATTGGATTCAGGTAAGCATGTATTATATATAAACTACACTTGGAGTGTGGACAGCTGATTAATCTCTATGATTGGATGCAGGTAAGCATGTATTATATATAAACTACACTTGGAGTGTGGACAGCTGATTAATCTCTATGATTGGATGCAGGTAAGCATGTATTATATATAAACTACACTTGGAGTGTGGACAGCTGATTAATCTCTATGATTGGATGCAGGTAAGCATGTATTATATATAAACTACACTTGGAGTGTGGACAGCTGATTAATCTCTATGATTGGATGCAGGTAAGCATGTATTATATATAAACTACACTTGGAGTGTGGACAGCTGATTAATCTCTATGATTGGATGCAGGTAAGCATGTATTATATATAAACTACACTTGGAGTGTGGACAGCTGATTAATCTCTATGATTGGATGCAGGTAAGCATGTATTATATATAAACTACACTTGGAGTGTGGACAGCTGATTAATCTCTATGATTGGATGCAGGTAAGCATGTATTATATATAAACTACACTTGGAGTGTGGACAGCTGATTAATCTCTATGATTGGATGCAGGTAAGCATTGGATGTACCGTCTGTCCGTATTTGCTTATATTATGACAAGCTATTTTGGTTTTTTTATTGATGAGATTTTGGGCTCAACATTTGTGTCCCACCCGGCATATAGGCAAGGTCCCAATAATAACATTACTAAACTATTTTCAATTAAGTTTTCTTTTTTCGGCATCAACACATTGATAGCAAGCATAAATCTTACAGAACTTTTAATAACCGAGCCGCGCTGGAGCTGTTATGATTGTGCCCTTAGGCAAGGCATTTAAATTCCACGTTGCCTCTTCTCTCCCTCGTGGCGATGGATTCCATCAGGAATGAGGTCTCGAGAGTGATTAATATAAGTTGTAGGAACTTGTTTCGCAATCAAGCTAAAATAAATTTGTATAAACTAAAAAACTAATAACCAGGCATGATTTTGTTGGCAAGGAATCATAATTATTTAGACAAAATGCATGTTTAAATTCGGTTTCTGCTGATTTGTCGTGTACTGTGAAAGCCTCTGCCAATCCATATACCAGGCTATTATATGCTTGTTTTGATAACGAAGAATTATTTGTAGAGATTAATGTTTCCCAGAGCTAGGTAGGGGAGGAGGGGAGCCATAATGATATTAAATTTGTAATTACTATCAATCTGTCCGTCACAAAGTTTGTTCACTCAAGATCTTCTAATCTCTTGAATGGATTTTCACGAAACATCACAATATTCCGCTCGGTTAATTTTTCACACAGTTATGTCTCTTTGAATATGTTGTTCTCATGGTGTGTCGTCCTGCGTCTGTCCACCACAATCTTCTAATCTCTTGAACAGATTTTCACAAAACATCACAATATTCTGCTCGGTTAATTTTTTACACAGTTATGTCTCTTTGAATATGTTGTTCTCATGGTGTGTCATCCTGCGTCTGTCCACCACAATCTTCTAATCTCTTGAACGGATTTTCACCAAACATCACAATATTCTGCTCGGTTAATTTTTTACACAGTTATGTCTCTTTGAATATGTTGTTCTCATGGTGTGTCGTCCTGCATCTGTCCACCACAGTTGCTTCAAATGGCATCTGCTAAATTGCTTCTCTTCAGCTGGCTGGTGGAATGTAGGTGGTTCTCAACTACTGGGTCAAGTTTCATTGAAACTTGGTATGGAGTATTTAGATAATTAGAAGATCGAAATAGCTAATTAAAAATATTACTTGTCTGAAATGCAAGAAGATGGCCATAATAGCAACTATCTTCAAGAATCGTATTTTCAACTTCATCCTCGGAATGTGAGGTGAACTATTCTGGAACTTGGTTAGTGGTTTCTTGTTTGTGTATTTCAGGCATTTTTGACGGTTGTTCAGTCCGAGGGTACAGAGTCTAACCCAGATGAACCACCTCACCAGCTACAGTATCCTTATACAAACTCTATGTGTGGATGTAGAATAAATCTGGGTGTGGATGTAGAATAAATCTGGGTGTGGATGTAGAATAAATATGGGTATGGATGTAGAATAAATCATGGTGTGGATGTAGAATAAATCTGGGTGTGGATGTAGAATAAATCTTGGTATGGATGTAGAATAAATCTTGGTGTGGATGTAGAATAAATCTGGGTATGGATGTAGAATAAATCCTGGTGTGGATGTAGAATAAATCTGGGTGTGGATGTAGAATAAATCATGGTGTGGATGTAGAATAAATCTTGGTGTGGATGTAGAATAAATATGGGTATGGATCAGGGCTTCGAAAATTACCAGTTTGTCGGTTTTCGACTGATTTTTATCATTTCAGACCGATTCTAACAGTCAAAATACCCAAAATCGGTCCAAAATATTGTTGAAAAAGTCAAGAAATCGGTCTATAACGAACCTAATTTGGTTAAGTATAATCCGTTGACACATTTCACACGTTTCCAATTTACGATCGAACTGGATAATTGCCACCTGAGGTCCCATGTCTCCATGGTGATCAGGCGATCAATGCATGTCATGTCAATTACATGAAATTAGTGCGGTAATCGTTTGATGTTTACAGCAAAACTACCGACATTTGTTAGTTTCTTTGAAGTGGACTGAATGATTGACAGTCGATTATTTTAGAATTTTATAAAGAATTTGTTTTTAAAATGTTTGCATTAAATTAAAGAAGTGTGCTAGCATTAATTTGCAATTAAATAATAATTAATATTTTAAATAGAAATCCGAAAATCCGTTATGACTCGGAATGTACTCAAAATATACGACGGGTATATAATGTTTAGTATTTTTATTGTACAGCGCCCTTCAATTCAATATTGAAATGGCACAACGCAGTATATCTGTGATGTTTAAAGAGTCAAATGTAGTTGATATAATATAGTTTGACGGGACCGAGTTCGATTTGGGCCGAGTTCACCCGCTTCCACCGGTGATACAGGTGACTAGATAAAATTTACCTCTATCAAAATGTCCTACCATTCATTTATTTTTAAATGCCGTACACTTAAAACTGTTATTAGACAAAAGGAAAATTTACCAGACCTATAGTAACGGGTAAAGTACAGTTTGTCCTGAACATACATGCGATTTTTAAATATAATTGACTGGTGACAGCATGGAAATAAAGCAAAAAAAGCAAATTGGGTTTACTTACTTACGATTTTATGGGGGGGGGTGCAAAAATATTGGCAGGACATGATGGGGGGGGGTACTGACTCGATTTCGGCCCGGACCGATTTGGTTTTGAAAATTTTCGAAGCCCTGGTATGGATGTAGAATAAATATGGGTATGGATGTAGAATAAATATGGGTATGGATGTAGAATAAATATGGGTATGGATGTAGAATAAATATGGGTATGGATGTAGAATAAATATGGGTATGGATGTAGAATAAATATGGGTATGGATGTAGAATAAATATGGGTATGGATGTAGAAGAAATATGGGTATGGATGTAGAATAAATATGGGTGTGGATGTAGAATAAATATGGGTGTGGATGTAGAAGAAATATGGGTATGGATGTAGAATAAATATGGGTGTGGATGTAGAATAAATATGGGTGTGGAGGTAGAATAAATCTTGGTGTGGATGTAGAATAAATATGGGTGTGGATGTAGAATAAATCTTGGTGTGGATGTAGAATAAATCTGGGTATGGATGTAGAATAAATATGTAAATCTTGGTGTGGATGTAGAATAAATCTGGGTGTGGATGTAGATGTTCGCACATAGATTATTCATGCCCTTTACTATGTCCCTCAGAGCACGGTTTATCCAAGCTGTATCACAGCTCCAATTTCTAGGCTTTGTGAAGCCAACGAAGCGCAAGACGGACCATGTGGCTAGACTAACGTGGGGAGGGTGCTGACCCCGGCTATATGTACTGTATACCCTGTGGGGATGCTAGCTCTAGATATGTGTACTGTAGATGTTCACACAGTCATACATCCACTAATCCACTACTTCACCATGTAGTGAGAGTCTTCTGTGTGTGTATGGTGGATCAACACCAAAATGCATGTGAATTGTGCGGGACACAACTTCAAGGAGCAACATACTCTGAACTGTTTAGCCCTTTCAACACCACAGCCCTCTAAATAAGCTTACAAAAAGTGTAGATCCAGCTCGTCATGAGGATCTGCACTTTTTGCCATTAATGTTACTATTTTTAGACAAAATTACCCATTTTGATAAATGAACTGGTCTAAATTTACTCTTATTAATTTATTGGTCTAAAAAATATCATGCACTAGTCCATGTCTGTTACTTGGTGTTGAATGGGTTAAGTAAAAATAGATCGGATATTCTGAAATGACGATTATTCAAATATCTGTTTAACCCTTTCAACACCACAGACCTCTAAATTGGCTTACAAAAAAGTGTAGATCCAGATGAGCCGGCTCGTGACGAGCCGTCTCATCAGGATCTGCACTTTTTTCAAGTAATATAACTATTTTTAGGAAAAAAATTACCCATTTTGATAAATGAACTGATCCGAATGTAATTTTCTTATTCATTTATTGGTCTAAGAATATCATGGACCAGTCCATGTCAGTTACTTGGTGTTGAAAGGGTTAACCCTTAACCTGCTAATCATGACTAATGTCGCTTTTGCAAACAGCATAGAGCCAGATCAGCTGAGCTGACACAGATCAGGTCTGATCAGGCTCTATGCTGTTTGCTAATCGGATAGTGGAGCTAAAACACTTATCTGAATAGCAAACAACATAGATCCTGATCAGAGGCGGTGTTACGCTGCGGCTGACCTGGATCTATGTTGCTTCCACATTCCGTTTAATTTATTCAGCAGGTTATGGGTTAATGCACACGGCTAATGATCACTCAATTATCTTTTGTCTGTCATGCTCGCTCTTCTCACCAATGCAACTCGGGTTTGGATCTCTGTAGTATGAGAGATGGTACGGTGATCGCCAGATCAGACAGGTGGGTTTTCTCCACCAGGTACTTCAGTTTCTCCACCAGGTACTTCAGTTTCTCCACCAGGTACTTCAGTTTCTTCACCAGGTACTTCAGTTTCATCCCACATGAAACACCACATATACGCTTCCATCTGCGCCAGCGAGAGTGATTAATGTAAATGAAGAGCCATGAATAAAGCTATCTTTCAGCTTCAAATACGAACATGCATTGATACATGCATGTGTTTATTAACCCATTCAACACTAAGTAACTGACCTGGACTGGTCCATGATATTTTTAGACCAATAAATTGATCAGAAAATTACATTTGGGGTAGTTCATTTATATCAAAAAGGGTAATTTTTACTAAATATAGTAAAATTACTAGCAAAAAGTGCCTGATGAGACGACTCATCTGGATCTACACTTTTTGTAAGCCTAATTAGAGGTATGTGGTGTTAAAAGGGTTAACTAATAAAGGTTAAAACTCCCAGGTGACATGCCTTATGATTGGTCCAAATGAACCATTGTGATCAGGGGTTTTCCTGTAGTATCTGCCTTGTGATTGGTCCAAATGAACCATTGTGATCAGGGTTTTCCTGTAATATCTGCCTTGTGATTGGTCCAAATGAACCATTGTGATCAGGGTTTTCCTGTAATATCTGCCTTGTGATTGGTCCAAATGAAACATTGTGATCAGGGTTTTCCTGTAATATCTGCCTTGTGATTGGTCCAAATGAACCATTGTGATCAGGGTTTTCCTGTAATATCTGCCTTGTGATTGGTCCAAATGAACCATTGTCATCAGGGTTTTCCTGTAATATCTGCCTTGTGATTGGTCCAAATGAACCATTGTGATCAGGGTTTTTCTGTAATATCTGCCTTGTGATTGGTCCAAATGAACCATTGTGATCAGGGTTTTTCTGTAATATCTGCCTTGTGATTGGTCCAAATGAACCATTGTGATCAGGGTTTTCCTGTAATATCTGCCTTGTGATTGGTCCAAATGAACCATTGTGATCAGGGGTTTTTCTGTAATATCTGCCTTGTGGCCAGACACTGTAACAACTTAATTATTGACTCAAACTTACAACGTTTATTTTGCTGAAAACTTGATTGCTTTCAACAGTAGTTACTGCTTTGATGAAAATTCTGTTTCTTTCAAGACTATTTCAAAAAGTTTGCATTTCCAGGTCGAACTGTTTTAGCAGGAAATGAAAGACTTAAAACAAAAAGCATGTGTAAGATCACTAGGGACAGACGGATCTGTAGTCCAGTGGTAACACGCTGGACTGGTAATCCAGGGTTCGATCCCCCGTCTGACCCTAATTAATTTAACAGTCTTTCAGATGGGACATTAAACCAAGGTCTCGTGTCGGTGCTTTACACCGTGCACGTAAAAGAAGCAGAGGAGACTCTGTCTCTGTCTGTATCATTGTACTATCCTCCAAAATCTAAAAAGATTAAAAATCTCTTCAGGAGGCGTCGCTCATATAGGCAACGGGTAGCGAGGATAAATAAACGTAAAACACACACACAGATCACTAGATCATTGTTCATGCATATGGTAGCAAGTAATAGTAACGTTTTGTTTTGTACCATGCTGACAAGAAACTATATTAGTTCCAAATAGTCGTGTCTGGCCTCGTCACACTGTCCCTTTAAAGGTGTTTCACTGGTCTGTGACAAACTTCGTGTTGGAGTCTCATTGCTTGTGCTAGGGACACCCCGGGGTGGCGGCTCGGGTCTGGGACCAATGTCGGCATAGACCGGATCCATCATGTCATTATGTGCTAAACGAGCTTTGGAGTACTGTCTATACGCCTTATGGACAAAGTACAGCTCGTTCATATTTTTATGTAACTGTATGGAGGACTTTCTCCACACGTAGAATAAGACACCTGCTAAGGTAGAAAGGACACCCATAACTCCGAACAACATGAAGGTCAGATTGTTGAGTTTGTAATCATTCGTTTCCACCACTTTATTACTCTGATAAAGTAATGTCTCTGTGTCTACCCCTGCCGTTGTTGATTTATTCATGTTGTTAGCTCGATTTCCAGGTTGTTTGTTTTGTGGATTATCTTGGGATATATTAGTCTGGTTTATTAATCCAATGGACTCTGTTGGAAATGAAACTATGTTTTCTGTTGAAGGTGTAACAGCAGCTGTTGATTGTGTTGTAACTGCTGATGTCTGTAGTACCGTTGTAGACGTTATATGATGTGTTGATGTTGCTTTCGAAGTTGGTTTATGTGGTCGAGTTCTGCTGATAATGGTAGTCGTAGTTGTGGGTATCTGTGCCAGTTTTGTTGTATCTATCAAAACATAAAAGAATGGATTACGGAAGTAAACTGGACTAGAAAAATATTAGATTTTAGACCAATCGTTGACTGTCCAAACAGTGTTTTAGTTTTGTGTGAATTTTAAGTTTTTAATTTGACTTTCAAAGTCTTGGTTTCATTTTTCAAGAACTTTCAGCAGCCTTCCTTTTATTGTTGCGTTAAGAGTGGTCATCTATGTAGTTGCTAGCACATGTCTGACTGAGGTAGATTTGTTGTAAAATACTAGTTGCTAGCACATGTCTGACTGTGGTAGATTTGTTGTAAAATACTAGTTGCTAGCACATGTCTGACTGAGGTAGATTTGTTGTAAAATACTAGTTGCTAGCATATGTCTGACTGAGGTAGATTTGTTGTAAAATACTAGTTGCTAGCACATGTCTGACTGAGGTAGATTTGTTGTAAAATACTAGTTGCTAGCACATGTCTGACTGAGGTAGATTTGTTGTAAAATACTAGTTGCTAGCACATGTCTGACTGAGGTAGCTTTGTTGTAAAATACTAGTTGCTAGCACATGTCTGACTGAGGTAGATTTGTTGTAAAATACTAGTTGCTAGCCTGGAGTATAGTTTTATAACCTCTGGGCCTGGCCTGGAGTATAGTTTTATAACCTCGGGGCCTGGCCTGGAGTATAGTTTTATAACCTCTGGCACTGCAGGTTTCATTTGGAGGGAATTGCATGAGTTGAAACACAAGAATGTGTGACGGCCGGTCCAACAGCTATGTGCATCCATGTTCTACGAGACAAGGCGCACACAAATAACCATTGTCACCAACAACTACTTTCAAGGCAGTTTCCAAAATTTGTAAAACCTCAGCTACCGTAATTTCTCTTTTTTTTTAAATTTCGCCTAAAAAGACAAATATTTTGTCTGTACCATGAAGATTCCTGGTGGAAGTGCACAGACATTGGAAGCAACCTTTGGCATCAATCTGTCGGGAACAGGACATTGGGCATAGCATCCAGCTGCTGTCCTGCTCACACGCAGTATAGAATCCACCACGACCTGACAATATAATAATACATTAGAAACCACCACGACCTGACAATATAATAATACATTAGAAACCACCACGACCTGACAATATAATAATACATTAGAATGACTGGACAATATGCATAAATGTAATACATTAGCATGACTGGACAATATGCATAAATATAATACATTAGAATGACCGGACAATATGCATACATTAGAATGACCGGACAATATGCATAAATATAATACATTAGAATGACCGGACAATATGCATACATTAGAATGACCGGACAATATGCATAAATATAATACATTAGAATGACCGGACAATATGCATACATATAATACATTAGAATGACTGGACAATATGCATACATTAGAATGACCGGACAATATGCATACATTAGAATGACCGGACAATATGCATACATTAGAATGACCGGACAATATGCATAAATATAATACATTAGAATGACCGGACAATATGCATACATTAGAATGACCGGACAATATGCATAAATATAATACATTAGAATGACCGGACAATATGCATACATATAATACATTAGAATGACTGGACAATATGCATAATATAATACATTAGAATGACCGGACAATATGCATAAATATAATACATTAGAATGACCGGACAATATGCATACTATAATACATTAGAATGACCGGACAATATGCATAAATATAATACATTAGAATGACCGGACAATATGCATACATATAATACATTAGAATGACCGGACAATATGCATACATATAATACATTAGAATGACCGGACAATATGCATACATATAATACATTAGAATGACCGGACAATATGCATACATATAATACATTAGAATGACCGGACAATATGCATACATATAATACATTAGAATGACCGGACAATATGCATACATATAATACATTAGAATGACCGGACAATATGCATACATATAATACATTAGAATGACCGGACAATATGCATACATATAATACATTAGAATGACCGGACAATATGCATAAATAATACATTAGAATGACCGACAATGCATAAAATAATACATTAGAATGACCGGACAATATGCATAATATATACATTAGATGACCGACAATATGCATAAATATAATACATTAGAATGACCGGACAATATGCATACATATAATACATTAGAATGACCGGACAATATGCATACATATAATACATTAGAATGACCGGACAATATGCATAAATATAATACATTAGAATGACCGGACAATAGCATAAATATAATACATTAGAATGACCGGACAATATGCTACATATAATACATTAGAATGACCGGACAATATGCATAAATATAATACATTAGAATGACCGGACAATATGCATAAATAATACATTAGAATGACCGGACAATATGCATACATATAATACATTAGAATGACCGGACAATATGCATAATATAATACATTAGAATGACCGGACAATATGCATAAATATAATACATTAGAATGACCGGACAATATGCATAATAATACATTAGAATGACCGGACAATATGCATACATATAATACATTAGAATGACCGGACAATATGCAATATAATACATTAGAATGACCGGACAATATGCATAAATATAATACATTAGAATGACCGGACAATATGCATACATATAATACATTAGAATGACCGGACAATATGCATACATATAATACATTAGAATGACCGGACAATATGCATACATATAATACATTAGAATGACCGGACAATATGCATACATATAATACATTAAATGACCGACAATATGCAAAAAATACATTAGAATGACCGGACAATATGCATAAATAATACATTAAATGACGGACAATATGCATAAATATAATACATTAGAATGACCGGACAATATGCATAAATATAATACATTAGAATGACCGGACAATATGCATAAATATAATACATTAGAATGACCGGACAATATGCATACATATAATACATTATCAAATGTGTCGATGCTATTTTTGCCAATTTCTATCTTTCATTGCAATACATGTACTGGTATGTACCTGAGGTGATCGGGTGTTGCATTGGCATGCCACTGTCGGGTATGTGCAGATTGTTACCCGAGTTACAGCTTGGATTACAGACAAAGCAACCTGTATATGGCTGCTTCACCAGACATACACTCTGACACGGCTCCATTCGACACTATGCATCATATTCATGTTTGCAAGGTCCATTGCATTGCCGCTTGCTGAAACAAACCAGAACATTGAAAAGAAATATCAAAGTAAGGCTGTCGTCGCCGATCCGTCATTCATCATATTTATCTTACACTGTTGAGTGCACGCCCTCCTACAGTATCTATTGATGTGCGTAACGGCTGCATACCAACTACGGCGTGTAAATCACATCTGCACATTCAGCAGATTATACATTTACTTGTGTGTGTTTTACGTTTATTTATAGTCGCTACCGGTTGCCCATATGAGCGACGCCTCCTGAAGAGATTAGTCATTTTGGAGGATAGTGCAACGATACAGACAGTCTCTTCGTACGTGCTGTACGTGCACGGTGTACAGCACCGACAGGAGACCTCGGTTTAATGTCCCATCTGAAAGACTTAATTTTATTAGGGTCAGACGGGGGATCGAACCTGTGATCCCTGGATTACCAGTGCAACGTGTCACCACTGGACTACAGATCCGTCTGCATGTTTGAAGTGTACTTAAAAAAGACGTACATATATAGTAATAATCTAAATTTTAGAAAACGGAATCTGATCCAGCAAAACCAGGCATAATGGTTTGTCACGAGTTCAGAAACTTTGAATTGTGACATGATTATGATGTAGCCATACGTCGAAGCACACAGGCGTTTTAGACGGAGTGGTACAGACACACGTTTTTGGAATATTAGTCGACAAAATAAGTGTTTGTTAAGACTAACAAAAGCATTGAAAGCGGGGTGGGGGGGGGGGGAATCTTAGAAGTTATTCTCTGTTTTTTATTTATGTTAATAATAGAGCAGAAGAAGTTACAGCCCGGACGGGAAATATTGTACATATATTTCACATTTAACCTCCAAGTGTGACCTTGAAGTTACGGACCTGGGTCTTGTACGGTACATCATGAAGATATGGTGAATATTTGTGACACACTAGTTTTGAAATTCCGAGGAAGTTACAGCCTGGACGGGAACTAGTGTACCTATATTTCGGCATTTAACCTCCAAGTGTGACATTGAAGCAACAGACGTGGGACGATAGATACATCACCTACCGGTATATATGGCTGACACTGGTTTTGAAATCCCTCCATAGCCGGAGAAGTTACCACCCGGACAGGAATATCGATTCGGACGGGCAGTGCGAAATTTATATCATAAAAAGATATCGTCTTCCGCTGAATTGAAATATGGATGTAATCGTTGTCAGTAGACCTGGCTATTAACAAAATAAATAGAACCAAGTTGGCCCCTAAAATTAAGAGGCCCCAAGGGATGGAGAAGTATTTCATATACAATTCTATAATATTTGAAGTATCATTTGTTGACATTTATTCGATGTGTACATGTTTTCAATACGTTTCGTCTTCGCGTAATTAAATTGGACTGGAAGTACAATATCGTGCATTGTTTATGTAGGTATTCGCACACTGCAGCATACGCTCCGCTGAAGTGTTTTTCCAATATGCGTTGTAAAATAAGTGAATAACCCAGTATAAAAAAGAATAGGTTTTGCTATAACTTTTTATCATTTGTATAGCAAATTTTAAGATTAGGATTGTTCTTACATATTTCGGAAGTTTTATCTCTGCTTCAGAAAATCACATGATTATCACTTCACAATGATATTTCAGTATGGTACAGGGTGTCTCAAAAGTCAACTATACTCGTATTCCTAAAATTAAGAGAACTTAATTGTCAATCATATTAATAATATCCTCATTACCTTCTTTGGACATTTATGAGTTAGTGTTGCTATTACAGCCCACCAGATCAACGCCATGTGTCCCTAAGTATAGGATGTACCCACATACTGCCATGACAATTGCCTACCAGGCAGTTAGGGAGCTCAGTGAAAATGCTGGTCTGTGGTCAGATGCAATGATGAATTCATATGATCCCTACCATGACAACTAAACTGAGAAATATACTGTTAAATTTGAATACAGTTCCAGAATGACTCCATAGCTATGTTGTTATGCTATTTTTCATTACATGTGTTCGGTTACATTTATATAGTAACTATACCATTTGGTTTTGATCATGTCCAGCATACTGTTATGTTTGGTTTTATTATCATTATACAAAATAATGTACTAACAATACTTTGAAGCTTTTTCAATGAAATCTTTATGATAGCAACAAAATGTTGCTACTATCTATACATGACGTTTTATATGAATACAAAACTGTTAATTATGGAGTCCCACAGGGATCAATATATGACCACTTTTATTCTTATTTTTTATTAATGATTTACCAACGATGTGTTCAAATGAAATCACCGGTAACGATTTACATACAGGTGATGCTACATTATATGATATACATGCGCAGAAAGAAGTGTTAGAAGACCGGAAATACTGGTGTTTCTAAATGACAATCAAGATTAATACAGACGGTGTGTAGTGTTTCCAGTATGTAGTGGCGTCACGTGATCTCAATGGGCCCAAATCCACAAGGAAACATTTTATTTGGACAACCTTTTGTTCACCATACACGACTTAGTGTCGGTACGTCAAATAATGTTTACTCGATCGTAAACACTATCGTAAGACGCCGGTTCAGTGGAAATTTCAAAAATGTTTATAAGCTACCGATATGAACTTAAAATAATCAAATAATTCCAATGTTGTGGTATCGTCTAATAACCCAGTTTCAAAACTGAATCACTGTCGACTGGGTTAAATATATAAATAATTGTCTTGAAGAGCACCAACAATTAAGGGGATGTCACTACACTACACCGTATTCTATGTTCTTTAACAATCTTCTAAGGGGGGGGGGTATTTTTGAAAATGGATTATTTGTCAAATCTACATGTACATTTGAATATCAAATGCTTTATATGAATATGTTCATATTTCTTTACCACTGGTAAGAAACTGAATGTACGTCTTAATAACTTATTTACCCACATACTGTTGATTAACAATACAAATATATAATCAAATGTTTGTGGTTGTATGTTCTGTTCTAGTAACCCCATACAGGGCCTCATAGCATACCTCGAGAATAGGGTAACCTAAATGAAAAGTGTAAACAAAACGGGACTGTCTTCTGAGGCTTGTCGCATGGAAAATAATCAATGTTGTCTAACATATTTTATTGGAAGTATACATATCTTCAATCTTCAAGCTAAATGAAGACGAACTCTATTTGGAAATGGGAGTTTTGATGAATGAGCTAAATTAAATGCTGGTTAAAGTCTTAGTACCTCGAGAACTAGTGTCACCAGTGATATATACTTAACACACGAGCAACACCTGTCCGATTAGCGCGCTCGCTTCTCACCAATGCAACCAGGGTTCGATCCTCGGACCGGTAAGTATGTGAGATTGTACGGTGGTCGCCAGATCGGACAGGTGGGTTTTCTTTGGTTTCCTCCCCCACAAATGACCACAATTATGCTTTCATCTGCGTCTTCGAGAGTGATTAATATAAGTTGTTAGAACTTGCTTCGCAATTAGTGGGCCAATGATTTCCTGTTGATTTTAAATGTTAATTTTTGGTGATCATAATGAATGCATGTTAATGGTTTTCAAGTTGTGAAAAAAACATGTCGCCATTTTTGTCTGCGATTATTGTTGTTTTGGTGGCCATTTTACAAAATGGCCACCATGTAAATTTACAATGTCTCATATCTCAGCTAATAATAGAGCTAAACATTATAATTTGGTGTCCATACCCATGTTTTCATGGTCAAGGATTCCAAATATCACACAATATTTAGGAATTTCAATATGGTTGCCGTTTATATGATATGGTCGCTATGCAAAGATAATAAATCTCAATTAAATTGTGATGTCTGTATGATTCTTTCAAAGTCAAGGAATCCAAATACATTTTAAATGAAATTTAATGGCAAAATATTAAAGTTATGTAATAACCAAACATTATCAAATGTGCTCAAGCAATAATAGGACATTACTCATTAGATTAAAGGATCATCGTCGGCGTCGTCGTCGGTGCCCATGGGATGTTCCTGACTCACATTACTACATACGTCTTCATCTGCCCCACACATACACATCTCTGAGCAGTTGAGATGCTGTGCTCTACAAGAACAGTTGGACCGGCAGTTATTCTTCTTGCAGCCACATTTGACCAAATGTGTAATGGATGCTGGAGCTGGAGGATCCATTGTTTTGATGGGAACTAGTCGATCCCTCTGTCTCCCATCCATATCCAGTTGCTGGCGGTAGCTGTGGATTAGGCACATGAGCTTGATGCCATATCATGGCCTGAAAATGTGCACGACCAATAGCTTCATGCAAAGCTCATCGTGTTGGTGGCAGTTTCTGAGCTTCCAGTTGCTTTTTGGAGAATAGTCTCCATCTAAGATCACCTACATCTGTCACAGCAGTATGAGGCTCATACAGTTCTCATACAACTGCCTCAATAGCAGATTCTGTGTCGACTGTTAGCATATGTTACTGGTTCCCAGGGTAGCAAACGCGGATACTACCTCAACAGGGCACCTGCTTAGTATTTGCCAACATGTTAGCTTTCCCGGAAAACCGTCCAGTCTGGTCAGCTCCAGAAAATGCATGGAAGCCAGGTAAGGCTGCAGTCTGCATCACAAAGTGCATGCACTATTGGTTTCAGAGAGATTTTCCGCACCGGGTTTTTACCTGTGATGAAGTATGTTTTTTCGCACAGTTGATGATAGCGGTGGAGTGCAAGGATAAATACATCTGTGTCGGGGGACTGAATGTACAGTTCTGTAGCTCCTCGTCGAACAGCATTCAGGCTGTGCAGATTATCTTTGTGTCGGCCTCTTCTTGGGAGCTACATGGTGTTTAGCATTCATGCAATTCGAGAGGACCTTTTGCCGTGAAGTGACAAAGAAAACTTTTGACGATCCCTCATAATTGAAGAGCTTTGCTTGCAAGGTAAACTGTCAATTCATCTTTGGTGGCCGTACTTGCCAGGAACTGTTTTGCTGATAACTTCCCTACTGGTGTATTATCTTCAACATGATACACTGTGACTGGTCTCGTACCCTGATGTCTCTCTCGTGTGGCCTCCTTCAGTGAAGTGGGAAGGTCATAACAGTCAACCCATCTATCTTGGGTGGCACCAGAACATCAGTGATGTCTTCAGGTTGTTCGACATCTTCAGCTGAACTTTTTGACTGCTGACACTGGTTAGTTACCTCCTGGTTGTGTAGCGTTTCCAGTATGGTCATGAGGCTGCTTTTGTCTATGGCTAGTAAAAGTGACCTATCTATTGCAAATAGGGTTCTTGGAAGAGATGTAAACTCATGCTGGCCAATGGCTTCCTTTAGGTTGATTTCTGATCGTGAGAGGGCCACAATAAGCATGCGGGCAAATAGTGACCTGTCATCCTTCATTTCCACCACTTTATCAGCAAGCTTGTGCTTCATTGCTTTTCCATGTCTTAAGTTGAACCTTCGTCATTCTAGCCCACAAATTGACCTCATTTTGTTGATACGCTCTTCAAGAAATGTGACGTAATTTACCTGGCCAATTTCATCTCAGCTACAAACATCTTTCTGTATTTGATTTGGCATTACTACTTTTGTGATGATATTTATCAGGTCCTGTCATAGGATTCATAGAGGACTGAATCGCATTCTTCAGTTTTCAGTATGTTTTCCTCTTGTCTAGTCCAGACAACCTTTGACAGTTCATGGTGATCTTTTGCGTGAGCTTGTTTGCGAGCCAGCCATTTCATGCGCTTCTGCAGCAAGTCTACCCAGTTCGGGTGCTGTAAGGAAGAATCTTTCACGGGCACTGGCATTCTGTGTAATCCCTACCAAACCTCCTGTGACTTCATGATACGATTTATGTGCTCTGTGGCATGATCCACTTCAACTGTGATCCTGTTTTTGTGAACTGTGAAGTTTCCATCCATGAACTCTTTATGTATGTCTGGATCGGTGGTCTCAAGAGCTGTCATTTCTGCAAGGTAGACTGGAACAAGCCCCGTGTACTTTTGCTTGTCATGAGCAAACAATTATTTGCACAGCTCATCAAGGGAAGATAGGTGAAGCTGCCAGAGCCCATCACGTGTGGCACGAATGAATATGACCAACACCATCTGCATATAGCGTCGCACAAACTTGAAGACTGAGCTTGTGGATTCCATCTTTTCATCAAACTGTTTCATGATCTCCAAAATGTTATTGGACTCTAGGGTACTTATCATGTTTTGTTGATCCCTTAGCATATCCTGCTGGATGCGTTGTGCACAACTCCTGTCAGTCAGTTGTGCTGAATTTGTACATGGGCCACGTAGATTAGGGTTCTCTGAGAAAAGTTCTTCCACATATAGGTCAAACAGGGCTTGGACTGTAGTCATATGTGCTTCTAGAGCCCTCTTCATGTGTTTGGTTTCAAGGATCTGTCTTGTCGTGGTGGGTCCATATATATCGGCACCAAACCAGGCTTCTTCAAGCCCACTATCGTCTATGGTATTGCCAACAGCCCTCAATGCAGCCATCACTGTATGCATCTCGCCCAACCGCAGCACACATTTGCCCTTGCAATCATCCCTGCTCATCTCGAGCTGCTTAGCACGTTCATACAAGGCCATGTCGAGAGTGATCACTGTCTTATTGTTAGGACCTATTACCGTGTAGTTGATATGCTTGCTGTGTCTGTTTTAAAACTGTAATGAGAGTTTGCCATTCATGGGCTGGTGATGCTATAGTCTTAGTACTTGACGGTGTTCCCATGTCTGCTGGTTCTGTGTCACTGGGTTCAGCATCCTGGGGTATCTCGGAAGATAGCTGGTGAGCTGGTAAGTCAATGACTACATCCTGCATATCCTTAGCTTTTGTGGTACGCATAATAGTGCGTGAAAGTAGCCATGCTATGTCCTGTGTAGAATATGGTTTGACGACATGAGATAGGTATTGGGTACGAAATGTTGACGCCTCGCTGAAACCTTGTTTCTTTGGTGCACAACAAGGGATACATTCTGGAGTAGTGAGACTTTTAAGAGATCGATCTCTGAATTTGATCAACAAAGTTTAATTGGTAGGACTATTATTAGCCGAGATATGAGATTTTTTAAACTTTGTGTAACGGTCATACCATAAAAAACAGCAGCCATATTGAAATTCTTAATGTCTAACACAAGGTATTTTAAATATGTTGTGATATTTTGATTCTTTGACCCTGAAAACATGGGTATAGACACCAACATTAAATGTTTAGCTCTATTATTATCAGAGATATTGTAAATTTACATGGCGGCCATTTTTAAAATGGCCGCCAAAGCTACAACAATCACGTAAAAAAATGGCAACATGTTTCTTTCATTGCCCAAGAATCATTAGCATGCACTTATCATAGTCGCCAAAATTAACATTAAAAAACAACGAGCGCCTTAAAACCTATCATTGGCCCCCCTACTAAATCGTTGTAAAATAAATAAAGTTTAAATACCTGAAGCGTTAATGGTATTTACGGATGAATTATTCTCTAGCAAAATCTAGTTTAGAAAGTCATTTAAATCAGCAGATACACGATGTTACCTTTGCCCACTTAAAATGTTATTTTACCAAAGGAAACGCTACAGTGGAGTTTGCAATTACAATTTAATCCAGAACCACAATGGGATCATGCATGACGTGTGTTCTACGTTTATTTATCGTCGCTACCGGATGCCCATATGAGTGACACCTCCTGAGATTAGTCATGTTAGAGGATAGTGCAATGATACAGACAGAGACGCATTCCAGAGTCTCCTCTGGTTCTTTTACTTGCACGGTGTAAAGCACCGACACGAGACCTCGGTATAAAGTCCCATCTGACAGATTGTTAATTTTATTAGGGTCAGACGGGGGATCGAATCTGTGATCCCTGGATTACCAGTCCAGCGTGCATGAAACAACACTATAATTATTGTCTTCATTATAGTATTGTATATATAGTCAAACCTGTGTTAGTGGTCATCTCTATTAAGCAGCCAACCTGCATTAAGCAGCCATATTCCCAATATGTTTTGCTATACATTTGACCCCTATTGAGCAGCCACCTGTGCTAAGCAGCCACTTTCTGTGATTCCCTTGGCTGGCTACTTAAGGCAAGTTTGATTATAGCAATTATAATTTTGTGCATTGTATTGGTAGTATTTTTATTGATTTATATACAATGCACGTGTGTGCGTTTTACGTTTATTTATCGTCGCTACCGGTTGCCCATATGAGCGACGCCTCCTGAAGAGATTAGTCATTTTGGAGGATAGTGCAATGATACAGACAGAGACCAATTCCAGAGTCTCCTTTGGTTCTGTTATGTGCACTATGTAAAGCACCGACACGAGACCTCGGTTTAACGTCCCATCTGAATGACTGTTAATTTTATTAGGGTCAGACGGGGGATCGAACCTGCGATCCCTGGATTACCATTACATCCGGATTTTAGATGTTCATATCGTATTTCGTTGTTAGCTTTACCGTGTGTTAAGAAAGTCCACATAGCTAAATTGTGTACACTGCCGAAACATTACCTCCTTATTTATTTCCGTGTCTTGTACAGATGCATTGCGCACCATCGTACCGAACGCGTACCTACCGATTTTATATTAAGAATCGTGGAGCATTTTATGACGTTTATACCGCATCTACCCCGGAGCTATCACAATATATTTACTGCACGGTTTATTCTATCAAAATACTGGAAACTGCATTGAAGAATAATACTATGTGCGTGTCTTACGTTTATTTATCCTCGCTACCGGTTGCCCATATGAGCGACTCCTCCTGAAGATATTAGTCATTTTAAATTTTGGAGGATAGTGCAATGATACAGACAGAGATTCATTCCAGTCTCCTCTGGGTTTTTTACGTGCACGGTGTAAAGCACCGACACGAGACCTCGGTTTAAAGTCCTATCTGAAAGACTGTTAATTTTATTAGGGTCAGACGGGGGATCGAACCTGCGATCCCTGGATTACCAGTCCAGCGTGTTACCACTGGACTACAGATCCGTCTGTACAATGCACAATATTACTATATATACAACACTATAACTTTGAATAGATGTTTTTGCTAATTGAATAAATTATATAAATCTTGTAACTTTAATGTTTAGCAGTGATATAAATTATTTATGAAGTTTCTTTAACCCATTCAACACCAAGTAACTCACATGGACTGGTCCATGATATTCATAAACCAATAAATGAATCAGAAAATCACATTTGGACAAGTTCATTTATCAAAATGGGTAATTATGTCTAAAAATCTGGATCTACACTTTTTGTAAGCCTATTTAGAGGTCTGCGGTGTTGAAAGGGTTAATGTATGTGAACTATTGATCCCTAATTATGTTGTACAATGTAATTATCCGCTTACCCTGACCCTGCACTCCTAGCCTCAGAACAATTAAAACACAACTTGACACCCACAATACCATCATTTTTATGTGTTCATACAAATGTATTTGGTGAATTGATTATCACTCCATATCTTGATTGTGCACGTTAAACTTCCAGTTGATGGTCAACAGTTTTTTTTAAAAAACTATTTATTTTACGATTGCGAAGCAAGTTCTAACAACTTATATTAATCACTCTCGTTAGCGCGGATGAAAGCGTAGCAGTCACACTTGCTGGCAGTGTTTCAAACTCTATCTCCATAATTATACAGGACACATTAAAAAAAAGAAGTCCACATTTATGATGCTTTTGTTTTGATCAGCTGCAAGTGCCGTCACCAAAAATTCATTTGTCAATAAAATGTGCCAAATTCTCATTACGCTTTGATAAGGATACCCATATATGATAACCTTAAGGCAGGTAGCTGTACAATGAGATATGTGTGCTTTTGTCTCAAAAATAAGAAGATAACAGGACAATGTTATTGACAAGACATTCTGATAACTAGTGAAATAGAGTAGTATAATTGAACATTATCTTTCAAGTACAAATTAAACATTAAACCACGATAGCTGCTTATAAGAAATGACCCTAAAACCACTACACTTTTACTGATATTTCATTTGCTGGCACATCTCTATCAGTTGTTTCAGACTGGCTGTTTAAAATACAATTCTGTGAAAATCTCATGAATGCGTTTTAGTAATGCACCGAAGTGATGAGTGGGTGGGGTACAATGTATATAGGCCGGGCTCATCAAAGTAATGTGAATAATTCTGATTAAACTTGGTTGGACCTCCGACCCTACCAAATTCACAAGGCTGAAGGTCATCGACAGTTTATAACATATACCAACTGATCAACGGTTAAGGTTGTTGATCTCAGAAATTCCAATTGCTCAAGAGTGAAGGTCGTCAATAATTTTAAGCATAACCAAGTGTTCAATGGTTAACATCATTTATCTCCTATTGCAACACACTGGCATGGCTCAATTGTTAAACCTAGCCTGTTTCAATGTCCAGAGATAGTTAATGCAACATATACGTTAATCCTAGCCTGTTTCAATGTCCAGAGATAGTTAATGCAACATATACGTTAATCCTAGCTTATTTCAATGTCCAGATGGCTAATGCAAAATATACGTTAATCCTAGCCTATTTCAATGTCCAGATGGCTAATGCAACATATACGTTAATCCTAGCCTATTTCAATGTCCAGATGGCTAATGCAAAATATACATTAATCCTAGCCTATTTCAATATCCAGATGGCTAATGCAACATATACGTTAATCCTAGCCTATTTCAATGTCCAGATGGCTAATGCAACATATACGTTAATCCTAGCCTATTTCAATGTCCAGAGATGGTTAATGCAACATATACGTTAATCCTAGCCTATTTCAATGTCCAGAGATAGTTAATGCAACATATACGTTAATCCTAGCTTATTTCAATGTCCAGAGATAGTTAATGCAACATATACGTTAAACCTAGCCTATTTCAATGTCCAGATGGCTAATGCAACATATACGTTAATCCTAGCCTATTTCAATGTCCAGAGATAGTTAATGCAACATATACGTTAATCCTAGCCTATTTCAATGTCCAGAGATAGTTAATGCAACATATACGTTAATCCTAGCCTATTTCAATGTCCAGATGGCTAATGCAAAATATACGTTAATCCTAGCCTATTTCAATGTCCAGAGATAGTTAATGTAAAATATACGTTAATCCTAGCCTATTTCAATGTCCAGAGATAGTTAATGCAACATATACGTTAATCCTAGCCTATTTCAATGTCCAGATGGTTAATGCAACATATACGTTAATCCTAGCCTATTTCAATGTCCAGAGATGGTTAATGCAACATATACGTTAATCCTAGCCTATTTCAATGTCCAGAGATAGTTAATGCAACATATACGTTAATCCTAGCATTGTTCAATTGTGAAATTTATCCCGGGAGACGAGGCAATGGCATGTCAGATATTCCAGCTATATCATGTGAACGTCTTCGGTCTTTTTTTGCTGGCCGCCTTGCTGACATCAATGTCCTGTGAATGTCTTCTTCGTTTATTGTTAGATTCATAAACACTTTAAATATAATAACAGCCACAAGATTCCGTGAGATTTAGTGATATTTCGAATCCTTGCATGTAAGCTATTACAAATCAGTGATATTTTGAGAAAAAAAGACAAATTACTAAAATTCAAATTTATTTTAAAATGGTATTACATGCATAATAATCAATGAACATAAATACAGTAAAAACGACAGTCTTATATTGAAGTGGCGTGAAGCCTCCATGGTGTAATGGATGCGAGTTTGAGCTCCGTCAGAGCCACCATGGTGCTGTCCTTAGGCAAAACACTTCGACCATTCTCACTCCTGTATATCACATTATATTACGGTAATTGTTTTACATTCAATTAATAGGTGATTCATGTCCAAACCAGGGAACATTGCCCAGCAATATATATGTTGCCTGGACACAATACAAATGCTTTATTATATGTTACCAAGCAACTAAACTTGCTAAAATAAACCACCAACGATTTGCCTACTGTACAACAAAACCAAATTAAAGCAGATTTTGAGTTAATCTAAAGATCCACATATTTATGTGTATAAATTACTATTTCTGTTGTCAAGGCAACAAAGGTAGTCATGAGATCTGAAAATCATCTGTACAATTCACTACCTTGTGCCTTGAATAGTTTCTAAGTTACCATTTCTGTTGTCATGCATGTAACAACCACACGTTGTGTTCCACCAATAGAAAGCCTTGATGTGCATAATCTGTATATTGTCATCTCATCTGCCTGCCTACCAAGTTTCATGGCGTTATCTGCTGTACTGTTCTTATTACGATAGAATCCAGATAATGTGGATAAACCTAACATATTTGTACCCCTCCTGTGACTGGTAAAGGAACACGGAAGTCGTGATAGTGCAGTGGATGAGCGTTCGCTTCAGGTCCGGAGTTTGAGCTCCGCTGGAGCCGTTACGATTGTGCCCTTAGGCAAGGCATTTAAATTCCACGTTGCCTCTTCTAATACCATATAATAGGACAATACATTCTGTAGAAATTTGCATTTTCTCTGATGTAGTGTTGATGGATTCCATCAGGAATGAGGTCTCCAGAGTGATTAATATAAGTTGAAACTACTAGTTTCGCAATCGAGCTAAAAATAAATTTGTATAAACTAAGGGAACATTAAACAGATAACTGAACTTTCTTAACAGTAACACTACATACAGAAAGTTCAGTTGTTGGTTAGTGGCACTGTATACATGGGAAACATTTCAATTAATTTATAACATTTCCACAAACATCTTCCTGATGACGACTGACTTCACCTCTTCATTTGCATCACACACTGAAAGAAACAAAACAACATTTATAACGCTACTCCCAAGTGGCCACCTGCATATTCCTTGGCATGATCCAATAATAACCATATTTGCTGGTCACCGCACTAGCCAACCTCTATCTCTACA
The DNA here is from genome assembly GCA_014843695.1 of Archivesica marissinica. Lineage (NCBI taxonomy): Eukaryota > Metazoa > Mollusca > Bivalvia > Venerida > Vesicomyidae > Archivesica > Archivesica marissinica. The sequence goes on from CM026387.1 coordinate 42,912,336, forward strand.
CCTCTCCTCTCTATATCAGCAATGCCTGGGTACAACCCTATAGATGTAATTTCGGCATACCTTCGTGTAACAGCCATATTTACTGGGCATCTCCCAATAGCAATTTCCTGGGCCCCGACCTACAACTGCTATTATTTCTGGGCACCTTCCTTCATTACTCATATTTCCTAGGTACCTAGCAATAACAGCCATATTTCCTAGGTACCTAGCTATAACAGCCATAGTTCCTAGGTACCTAGCTATAACAGCCGTAATTTCTGGGTATCTTACAGCAGCCAATTTCCTAGGTACCTAGCTATAACAGCCGTAATTTCTGAAAATCACCCATATTTCCTGTACACCTCCCAATAACAGCCATATTTCCTGTACACCTCCCAATAACAGCCATATATCCTGTACACCTCCCAATAACAGCCATATTTCCTGTACACCTCCCAATAACAGCCATATTTCCTGTACACCTCCCAATAACAGCCATATTTCCTGTACACCTCCCAATAACAGCCATATTTCCTGCACACCTCCCAATAACAGCCATATTTCCTGTACACCTCCCAATAACAGCCATATTTCCTGCACACCTCCCAATAACAGCCATATTTCCTGTACACCTCCCAATAACAGCCATATTTCCTGAGCACATCCTGAGTGACTATAAGCAGATATGTGTAATAGCATTTGTATTTTCTGACCACAGGTTCTCCCTACGATGACCATATTTTTCGGGCACCTCCAAATAAAGGCAAATATTATCTGGGTTTCTACAACAACATTATCTTCAGAGCATCTCCTAATAACATCCACCTCCCAATAACAGCCATAATAAACCTCCATAAAATACAGATGCATGTCTAAGGATTTCATAATTTGATATATACTTGACGGCATTAAAAACGCAACATTTCAGAATTGTATTTTCTATGTACATACTCTATATTGCAAATATTTTTCTAGCGATACAGTTTAACTGCAAATTTAATTATTACATGAAACAGTGAGAAGTGGATTATTTTAGGTGATTGTCTAGTGCATAGACTGGCTTAATGAAATTAATAATTATATGCGTTGAAATTCAGTGTTGATTATTAAATATATATATATATTAAATATGTTGATTATTAAATATTCTTATTACATACATGTCCGATTAGGGCAGTGGTTAGCGCGCTCGCTTCTCACCAATGCAACCCAGGTTCGATCCTCGGACCAGGAAGTATGTGAGATGGTACAGTGGTCGCCAGATCGGACAGGTGAGTTTTCTCCCGGTTTCCTCCCACATATACCCTTTCATCCGTGCCAACGAGAGTGATTAATATAAGTTGTTAGAACTTGCTTCGCAATTGTTGTAAAATAAATAAAGTTTAAACTTTAAAAAATATTCTTATGTATATGGTTACGTTTCTATTGCGTTTATGTACCGGTATATGTATTATAACCAACCTGTCATATTTTGTAAATGTTTTTTAATATTCTTCTCCATTTTGTTTGACGACAGTCTGTGTTTTCTCTTGTATATCTCATGCAGGACCTCGTTCAACTGTGTCACCACCTCGGTCCTCCCACAGCCTAATGTCCCCCGCCCCCCGGTCTCGTATTTCCCTGCTAGTACTGTATAGATGTTCAGAAGTTCTACAAGTACCTCATTTGACACTCCAGTATCTTGTCTTGAGAAATATGTCAAAACCAGATCATTTTCTCTCGGACCCAGTATAACATTATGAATGAGTTTCACCATGCTTTCGGCACATTGCACAGTTCTTACAGATTCTACGTGATCTAGAAGCCATCGTATTACTACAACATCAACAACACAAACAACTTCTGCACTAATGTCTGCTACAGTTGATCTCCAAACGTCCACTACTCTAACTATTTCTTCTGCAATGACACTGGAATGGTCATCAGTGTGTTTATTGCTTATCTCTTCAGCTATTGAATCATCGGTAGATTTCTCAATGTCACGGACATGTCTGTTGGGAATCAAGCTGGGGTTATTATGTTTCCTACCAGGCTTTGCACTGGTTTTCTCCATAACATCGACGTCGAGTCCAAGAGCTTGTAGAATGGTCCTAACAGACTGAACTGTGCACTTTGACTGTGTCCAGTGATGTTGACAGTGCAGCAATAGCAACAGGATTTCAGTGTGTGACACAGTCTGTGTCACTGGACTTCTCATGCTGTCTGCCATGGAGCGGAGATGACTCAGTACAGATGCCAGCATTCTAACAAATTGCATCATCACTTCTTCGGATATGTTCCTAAGCAACAAATAAATCATAACTATTTTAGCATTGTAACATACACTTCCAAAATCACAGAAATTCCAAATTTGTTGCAGGTGTGAAAGGCCCGACCATTGCACCAAACTGTAGCTGTTACGATCGTGCCCTTAGGCAAGACAAGGCACTTAAATGCCACATTGCCTCCTCTCTCCCTCATCGTGCTGGATTCTATCAGGAATGAGATATCGAGAGCGATGAATTTAATGTTGTAACAGCTCATTTCACAATCGAGTTAACATAAATTTGCATAAACTTAACAGAAATTGAAAGTGGTTCACATCTGTTAGGGTATAAACATGTAACTGGTGATAAATCATGACATACCATTAGTGATAAACCGATTATCGCTAAGTTGCCGACAATCATTAGCCAGCATGGACATCGGTGATAATCGATTGTGAAAATGAGGAATCGATTATTTACCGTCTTACTTTGATATCTGTTTATGCTTAAAATAAATAAAAACCCAATTTTCTATTGGCTGTATTCTAACTAATATTAAATATTATACTGTCTGATTAGTGCAGTGGTTAGTAAGTTTGCTTCTCACCACTGCAACCCAGGTTCGATCCTCGGACTGGGAAGTATGTGAGATGGTCGCCAGAATGGACATGTGGGTTTTCTCCGGGTACTCCCACATGAATGACCACATTTACGCTTTCATCCACGCCAACGAGAGTGTTTAAAATAAGTTGTTAAAACTTGCCTCTCAATCGTTGTAAAATAAATAAAGTTTAAAAAAAAAAAAAAGGTACTATACTTTCATTAGTATGTCATTAAGCGTTCTGTCCTCTATTAACGTAACAACTAATTTTATAACAGGTGGCAGTCTATTAGCTTAAAGTCTAGTACTTGGATGTAGTAAATCCCATTATGGGTGCCAAAGCCTTTCAAGTGAGGAAGATATTTGGTAGGCGGCTTGTGAATAGCAGTGGTTCTACCCAGTGCCCGCCCGTACCCGAAACAATGCTCGGAGGCACATGATATACAGCTGGTAGGTCCCATTTCTATTTTATGTTTGGACGAATGTATCGTAATAGAAACACAACAATAAAGTTATAAACTATCGCATACCCTATATACAGGAGCAGATTCTTAAGACACGCGAGTAGTTGTACAGAGAATGACAGCTGCTTAGACTGTTTGTTGTCCTGTGACTGTTCTATAACTGCGGTCCACACGGTTTGTAATATCCTACATATACTCTCACATAGCTGAATCTTATCTGATGATCTGAAATACACACAGTATCATAGTACACATATACCCGCATATAGCATTACTGTGTATAGAACAATACACATATACCTGCATATAGCATTACTGTGTATAGAACAATACACATATACCCGCATATAGCATTACTGTGTATAGAACAATACACATATACCAGCATATAGCATTACTGTGCATAGAACAATACACATATACCAGCATATAGCATTACTATGTATAGAACAATACACATATACCAGCATATAGCATTACTGTGCATAGAACAATACACATATACCCGCATATAGCATTACTGCGTATAGAACAATACACATATACCCGCATATAGCATTACTGTGCATAGAACAATACACATATAGCGTTACTATGTATAGAACAATACACATATAACCAGCATATAGTGTTACTGTGTATAGAACAATACACATATACCCGCATATAGCATTACTGTGTATAGAACAATACACATATACCAGCATATAGCGTTACTATGTATAGAACAATACACATATACCCGCATATACCATTAATGTGTATAGAACAATACACATATACCAGCATATAGCATTACTATGTATAGAACAATACACATATACCAGCATATAGCATTACAATGTATAGAACAATACACATATACCCGCATATAGCATTACTGTGCATAGAACAATACACATATAGCGTTACTATGTATAGAACAATACACATATACCCGCATATAGCATTACTGTGTATAGAACAATACACATATACCCGCATATAGCATTACTGAAAACAAACACAAACCAAACACAAAAACAAACACAAACCAGCATATAGCTTACTATGTATAGAACAATACACATATACCGCATATAGCATTACTATGTATAGAACAATACACATATACCAGCATATAGCTTACTATGTATAGAACAATACACATATACCGCATATAGCATTACTGTGTATAGAACAATACACATATACCAGCATATAGCATTACTATGTATAGAACAATACACATATACCAGCATATAGCATTACAATGTATAGAACAATACACATATACCCGCATATAGCATTACTGTGCATAGAACAATACACATATAGCTTACTATGTATAGAACAATACACATATACCCGCATATAGCATTACTGTGTATAGAACAATACACATATACCCGCATATAGCATTACTGTGTATAGAACAATACACATATACCCGCATATAGCGTTACTATGTATAGAACAATACACATATACCAGCATATAGCGTTACTATGTATAGAACAATACACATATACCAGCATATAGCATTACTATGTATAGAACAATACACATATACCAGCATATAGCGTTACTATGTATAGAACAATACACATATACCAGCATATAGCATTACTGTGTATAGAACAATACACATATACCCGCATATAGCATTACGGTGTATAGAACAATACACATATACCAGCATATAGCATTACTATGTATAGATAATACACATATACCAGCATATAGCATTACTGTGTATATAACAATACACATATACCAGCATATAGCATTACTGTGTATATAACAATACACATATACCAGCATATAGCATTACTGTGTATAGAACAATACACATATACCAGCATATAGCATTACTGTGTATAGAACAATACACATATACCAGCATATAGCATTACTGTGTATAGAACAATACACATATACCAGCATATAGCATTACTGTGTATAGAACAATACACATATACCCGCATATAGCATTACTGTGTATATAACAATACACATATACCAGCATATAGCATTACTGTGTATAGAACAATACACATATACCAGCATATAGCATTACTGTGTATATAACAATACACATATACCAGCATATAGCATTACTGTGTATAGAACAATACACATATACTAGCATATAGCATTACTGTGTATAGAACAATACACATATACCAGCATATAGCATTACTGTGTATAGAACAATACACATATACCCGCATATAGCATTACTATGTATAGAACAATACACATATACCCGCATATAGCATTACTATGTATAGAACAATACACATATACCCACATATAGCATTACTGTGTATAGAACAATACACATATACCAGCATATAGCATTACTATGTATAGAACAATACACATATACCCGCATATAGCATTACTGTGCATAGAACAATACACATATAGCGTTACTATGTATAGAACAATACACATATACCCGCATATAGCATTACTGTGTATAGAACAATACACATATACCCGCATATAGCATTACTGTGTATAGAACAATACACATATACCCGCATATAGCATTACTATGTATAGAACAATACACATATACCAGCATATAGCGTTACTATGTATAGAACAATACACATATACCAGCATATAGCATTACTATGTATAGAACAATACACATATACCAGCATATAGCATTACTATGTATAGAACAATACACATATACCAGCATATAGCATTACTGTGTATAGAACAATACACATATACCCGCATATAGCATTACTGTGTATAGAACAATACACATATACCAGCATATAGCATTACTATGTATAGAACAATACACATATACCAGCATATAGCATTACTGTGTATAGAACAATACACATATACCCGCATATAGCATTACTGTGTATAGAACAATACACATATACCAGCATATAGCGTTACTATGTATAGAACAATACACATATACCCGCATATAGCATTACTGTGTATAGAACAATACACATATACCAGCATATAGCGTTACTATGTATAGAACAATACACATATACCCGCATATAGCGTTACTATGTATAGAACAATACACATATACCCGCATATAGCATTACTGTGTATAGAACAATACACATATACCAGCATATAGCGTTACTATGTATAGAACAATACACATATACCCGCATATAGCGTTACTGTGTATAGAACAATACACATATACCAGCATATAGCGTTACTATGTATAGAACAATACACATATACCCGCATATAGCATTACTGTGTATAGAACAATACACATATACCAGCATATAGCATTACTATGTATAGAACAATACACATATACCCGCATATAGCATTACTGTGTATAGAACAATACACATATACCAGCATATAGCGTTACTATGTATAGAACAATACACATATACCAGCATATAGCGTTACTATGTATAGAACAATACACATATACCAGCATATAGCGTTACTATGTATAGAACAATACACATATACCCGCATATAGCATTACTGTGTATATAACAATACACATATACCAGCATATAGCATTACTGTGTATAGAACAATACACATATACCAGCATATAGCATTACTGTGTATATAACAATACACATATACCAGCATATAGCATTACTGTGTATAGAACAATACACATATACCAGCATATAGCATTACTGTGTATAGAACAATACACATATACCAGCATATAGCATTACTGTGTATAGAACAATACACATATACCCGCATATAGCATTACTATGTATAGAACAATACACATATACCCGCATATAGCATTACTATGTATAGAACAATACACATATACCCGCATATAGCATTACTGTGTATAGAACAATACACATATACCCGCATATAGCATTACTGTGTATAGAACAATACACATATACCCGCATATAGCATTACTGTGTATAGAACAATACACATATACCCGCATATAGCATTACTATGTATAGAACAATACACATATACCCGCATATAGCATTACTATGTATAGAACAATACACATATACCCGCATATAGCATTACTGTGTATAGAACAATACACATATACCCGCATATAGCATTACTGTGTATAGAACAATACACATATACCCGCATATAGCATTACTGTGTATAGAACAATACACATATACCAGCATATAGCGTTACTATGTATAGAACAATACACATATACCCGCATATAGCGTTACTATGTATAGAACAATACACATATACCCGCATATAGCATTACTGTGTATAGAACAATACACATATACCAGCATATAGCGTTACTATGTATAGAACAATACACATATACCCGCATATAGCATTACTGTGTATAGAACAATACACATATACCAGCATATAGCGTTACTATGTATAGAACAATACACATATACCCGCATATAGCATTACTGTGTATAGAACAATACACATATACCAGCATATAGCGTTACTATGTATAGAACAATACACATATACCAGCATATAGCGTTACTATGTATAGAACAATACACATATACCAGCATATAGCGTTACTATGTATAGAACAATACACATATACCCGCATATAGCATTACTGTGTATAGAACAATACACATATACCCGCATATAGCATTACTATGTATAGAACAATACACATATACCCGCATATAGCATTACTATGTATAGAACAATACACATATACCCGCATATAGCATTACTGTGTATAGAACAATACACATATACCCGCATATAGCATTACTGTGTATAGAACAATACACATATACCCGCATATAGCATTACTATGTATAGAACAATACACATATACCCGCATATAGCATTACTGTGTATAGAACAATACACATATACCAGCATATAGCGTTACTATGTATAGAACAATACACATATACCAGCATATAGCGTTACTATGTATAGAACAATACACATATACCAGCATATAGCATTACTATGTATAGAACAATACACATATACCCGCATATAGCATTACTGTGTATAGAACAATACACATATACCAGCATATAGCATTACTGTGTATAGAACAATACACATATACCCGCATATAGCATTACTGTGTATAGAACAATACACATATACCAGCATATAGCATTACTGTGTATAGAACAATACACATATACCCGCATATAGCATTACTGTGTATAGAACAATACACATATACCGCATATAGCATTACTGTGTAGAACAATACACATATACCCGCATATAGCATTACTATGTATAGAACAATACACATATACCCGCATATAGCATTACTATGTATAGAACAATACACATATACCCGCATATAGCATTACTATGTATAGAACAATACACATATACCCGCATATAGCATTACTATGTATAGAACAATACACATATACCCGCATATAGCATTACTGTGTATAGAACAATACACATATACCCGCATATAGCATTACTATGTATAGAACAATACACATATACCCGCATATAGCATTACTATGTATAGAACAATACACATATACCCGCATATAGCATTACTGTGTATAGAACAATACACATATACCCGCATATAGCATTACTGTGTATAGAACAATACACATATACCCGCATATAGCATTACTGTGTATAGAACAATACACATATACCCGCATATAGCATTACTATGTATAGAACAATACACATATACCCGCATATAGCGTTACTATGTATAGAACAATACACATATACCCGCATATAGCATTACTGTGTATAGAACAATACACATATACCAGCATATAGCATTACTATGTATAGAACAATACACATATACCCGCATATAGCATTACTATGTATAGAACAATACACATATACCAGCATATAGCGTTACTATGTATAGAACAATACACATATACCCGCATATAGCATTACTGTGTATAGAACAATACACATATACCCGCATATAGCATTACTATGTATAGAACAATACACATATACCCGCATATAGCGTTACTATGTATAGAACAATACACATATACCCGCATATAGCATTACTGTGTATAGAACAATACACATATACCAGCATATAGCGTTACTATGTATAGAACAATACACATATACCCGCATATAGCATTACTGTGTATAGAACAATACACATATACCAGCATATAGCGTTACTATGTATAGAACAATACACATATACCCGCATATAGCATTACTGTGTATAGAACAATACACATATACCAGCATATAGCGTTACTATGTATAGAACAATACACATATACCCGCATATAGCATTACTGTGTATAGAACAATACACATATACCAGCATATAGCGTTACTATGTATAGAACAATACACATATACCCGCATATAGCATTACTATGTATAGAACAATACACATATACCCGCATATAGCATTACTATGTATAGAACAATACACATATACCCGCATATAGCATTACTATGTATAGAACAATACACATATACCCGCATATAGCATTACTGTGTATAGAACAATACACATATACCCGCATATAGCATTACTATGTATAGAACAATACACATATACCCGCATATAGCATTACTGTTATAAATACACATATACCCGCATATAGCATTACTATGTATAGAACAATACACATATACCCGCATATAGCATTACTGGTATAGAACAATACACATATACCCGCATATAGCATTACTATGTATAGAACAATACACATATACCCGCATATAGCATTACTGTGTATAGAACAATACACATATAGCATTACTGTGTATATAACAATACACATATACCAGCATATAGCATTACTGTGTATAGAACAATACACATATACCACATATAGCATTACTATGTATAGAACAATACACATATACCCGCATATAGCATTACTGTGTATAGAACAATACACATATACCCGCATATAGCATTACTATGTATAGAACAATACACATATACCCGCATATAGCATTACTGTGTATAGAACAATACACATATAGCGTTACTATGTATAGAACAATACACATATACCCGCATATAGCATTACTGTGTATAGAACAATACACATATACCCGCATATAGCATTACTGTGTATAGAACAATACACATATACCCGCATATAGCATTACTATGCATAGAACAATACACATATACCCGCATATAGCATTACTATGTATAGAACACTACACATATACCCGCATATAGCGTTACTATGTATAGAACAATACACATATACCCGCATATAGCATTACTGTGTATAGAACAATACACATATACCCGCATATAGCATTACTATGCATAGAACAATACACATATACCCGCATATAGCATTACTATGTATAGAACACTACACATATACCCGCATATAGCGTTACTATGTATAGAACAATACACATATACCCGCATATAGCATTACTGTGTATAGAACAATACACATATACCCGCATATAGCATTACTATGCATAGAACAATACACATATACCCGCATATAGCATTACTATGTATAGAACACTACACATATACCCGCATATAGCGTTACTATGTATAGAACAATACACATATACCCGCATATAGCATTACTGTGTATAGAACAATACACATATACCAGCATATAGCATTACTATGTATAGAACAATACACATATACCCGCATATAGCATTACTATGTATAGAACAATACACATATACCCGCATATAGCATTACTATGTATAGAACAATACACATATACCAGCATATAGCATTACTATGTATTGAACAATACACATATACCCGCATATAGCATTACTGTGTATATAACAATACACATATACCAGCATATAGCATTACTGTGTATAGAACAATACACATATAGCATTACTGTGTATATAACAATACACATATACCAGCATATAGCATTACTGTGTATAGAACAATACACATATACCAGCATATAGCATTACTGTGTATAGAACAATACACATATACCAGCATATAGCATTACTGTGTATAGAACAATACACATATACCCGCATATAGCATTACTATGTATAGAACAATACACATATACCCGCATATAGCATTACTATGTATAGAACAATACACATATACCCGCATATAGCATTACTATGTATAGAACAATACACATATACCAGCATATAGCATTACTATGTATAGAACAATACACATATACCCGCATATAGCATTACTGTGTATATAACAATACACATATACCAGCATATAGCATTACTGTGTATAGAACAATACACATATACCAGCATATAGCATTACTGTGTATAGAACAATACACATATACCAGCATATAGCATTACTATGTATAGAACAATACACATATACCCGCAATAGCATTACTGTGTATAGAACAATACACATATACCGCATATAGCATTACTATGTATAGAACAACACTATACCCGCATATAGCATTACTGTGTATAGAACATACACATATACCAGCATATAGCGTTACTAGTATAGAACAATACACATATATACCCGCATATAGCATTACTGTGTATAGAACAATACACATATACCCGCATATAGCATTACTATGTATAGAACAATACACATATACCCGCATATAGCATTACTATGTATAGAACAATACAATATACCAGCATATAGCATTACTATGTATAGAACAATACACATATACCCGCATATAGCATTACTATGTATAGAACAATACACATATAGCGTTACTATGTATAGAACAATACACATATACCAGCATATAGCGTTACTATGTATAGAACAATACACATATACCAGCATATAGCATTACTATGTATAGAACAATACACATATACCAGCATATAGCATTACTATGTATAGAACAATACACATATACCAGCATATAGCGTTACTATGTATAGAACAATACACATATACCAGCATATAGCGACAAAACAAACACAAACCACAAACATTACTATGTATAGAACAATACACATATACCAGCATATAGCATTACTATGTATAGAACAATACACATATACCAGCATATAGCGTTACTATGTATAGAACAATACACATATACCCGCATATAGCATTACTGTGTATAGAACAATACACATATACCAGCATATAGCGTTACTATGTATAGAACAATACACATATACCAGCATATAGTGTTACTATGTATAGAACAATACACATATACTAGCATATAGCGTTACTATGTATAGAACAATACACATATACCAGCATATAGCGTTACTATGTATAGAACAATACACATATACCCGCATAGAGCATTACTGTGTATAGAACAATACACATATACCCGCATATAGCATTACTATGTATAGAACAATACACATATACCAGCATATAGCATTACTATGTATAGAACAATACACATATACCAGCATATAGCATTACTATGTATAGAACAATACACATATACCAGCATATAGCATTACTATGTATAGAACAATACACATATACCAGCATATAGCGTTACTATGTATAGAACAATACACATATACCAGCATATAGCATTACTATGCATAGAACAATACACATGTACCAGCATATAGCGTTACTATGTATAGAACAATACACATATACCAGCATATAGCATTACTATGTATAGAACAATACACATATACCCGCATATAGCATTACTATGTATAGAACAATACACATATACCCGCATATAGCATTACTATGTATAGAACAATACACATATACCAGCATATAGCGTTACTATGTATAGAACAATACACATATACCAGCATATAGCGTTACTATGTATAGAACAATACACATATACCAGCATATAGCATTACTATGTATAGAACAATACACATATACCAGCATATAGCGTTACTATGTATAGAACAATACACATATACCCGCATATAGCATTACTGTGTATAGAACAATACACATATACCAGCATATAGCATTACTATGTATAGAACAATACACATATACCAGCATATAGCATTACTATGTATAGAACAATACACATATACCAGCATATAGCATTACTATGTATAGAACAATACACATATACCAGCATATAGCGTTACTATGTATAGAACAATACACATATACCAGCATATAGCGTTACTATGTATAGAACAATACACATATACCAGCATATAGCGTTACTATGTATAGAACAATACACATATACCAGCATATAGCATTACTATGTATAGAACAATACACATATACCCGCATATAGCATTACTATGTATAGAACAATACACATATACCCGCATATAGCATTACTATGTATAGAACAATACACATATACCCGCATATAGCATTACTGTGTATAGAACAATACACATATACCCGCATATAGCATTACTATGTATAGAACAATACACATATACCCGCATATAGCATTACTATGTATAGAACAATACACATATACCCGCATATAGCATTACTATGTATAGAACAATACACATATACCCGCATATAGCATTACTATGTATAGAACAATACACATATACCAGCATATAGCATTACTATGTATAGAACAATACACATATACCCGCATATAGCATTACTATGTATAGAACAATACACATATACCAGCATATAGCATTACTGTGTATAGAACAATACACATATACCAGCATATAGCATTACTATGTATAGAACAATACACATATACCCGCATATAGCATTACTATGTATAGAACAATACACATATACCCGCATATAGCATTACTATGTATAGAACAATACACATATACCAGCATATAGCGTTACTATGTATAGAACAATACACATATACCAGCATATAGCGTTACTATGTATAGAACAATACACATATACCCGCATATAGCATTACTGTGTATAGAACAATACACATATACCAGCATATAGCATTACTATGTATAGAACAATACACATATACCAGCATATAGCATTACTATGTATAGAACAATACACATATACCAGCA